>RXPK01000426.1:0-187387 GCA_004143645.1 Protaetia brevitarsis | reverse complement strand
ACAAGGTAAAAATAAGAAATCTTCTACCTTATAGTCTATGTATTCCATGCTTCGTTCTTGCTTTTCCATTTATAAAAATACAGACATATCAAAATATATTAAATTACAAGCCTATTTAAAACGATTCTCTGAGGGATACGAGGCTAAGAAATCTAAAATTTTATGCATTGAAGATATTAATAAATTTATAGAAGAAGGTTCTGACGCATTGTATTTAGCAATAAAGTACGATATTATTTGCAAAATGTAATTTTTATGTAATGGATTTAATTTAAGATCGTTTTAATAATGGGTTACCAGGTGCCTGTAGACGAGATGAATTAACAAATATGTCCATACATGATTAGAATTTAAGAGTGATATTATTTGGTGACAGTACCTAAAACAAAAAATAATATCGTAAGAGTTTTTGCAATTACGGTTGAAAGATGGATTACTTTAATTAAAAAATATGTCGCCCTGCGACCAAAAAATATTAATCATTCAAGATTCTTCCTTACATATCGCAATGGTTATTGTATATCGTGCCCGATTGGAATTAATACGATTGGCAAAATGCCTAAATTAATAGCTGATTTTCTAAAAATTGCCCAATTCAGAGCTTTATACTGGACATTGCTTCAGACGTTCTAGTGCTACACACTTAGCAGACGCAGGCAGTGATTGCTGACTATAAAACGTCATGGTGGATGAAGTCATCTGCGGTAGCTGAGGGTTACATCGAAACATCTATGAAAAGTAAAGTGGCTGTAGCGCACAACTTATCAGGGCCAAGTACATCTGGTTATTCTAGAGTTATATCATCGAATGATTCTCAATCACAAGAGTCTACCATTAAAGCCAATAACATAACTCAGCAAAACTTTGTTACGAAGAATTTGCCTGGCATAACAATACATGCTCAAGATACTTGTTCCGTCAGTGTAAATGTATACAGTAATTCCACGTTTCATAACAATAACAATGTAAACTAAATTTGTATAGAATTTTTGATTAAAGTATTTACAATTTACATGCATTAAACGTCAATTTTGCTTTCTGTCATAATGTATTCAATACAGCCAACCTATAGAAATGAAAAAAGGCGTATCACAATGAAGCACTTTTCGATACGCAAAAGCGTGTTACAATCGCGTTTTTATGAACGCAAAATAGAAAAAAACTATTGTGTTGAGAGGGAATTGCTTATTTGTCATTTCAATATTTGTCAATAGTTATCAGAGTATTCATTCAGTTTATTTCCAGTTTCTGTTTTCTAAAATGAATTACACGAATGCTGAGATGTGTGACATGCATTTCGTTTACGATCTTGCCAATGGAAATTCGCGTGCTGCTAGACGTCTTTATGAAGAACGATACCCGAACCGTATCATCCCGCATCATTCAATATTTGCCCGTCTTCACCAACGTCTTAGTGAAACGGGAAATTTAAAAAAAAAAACGGACGACTGATAAAGGGCACCCAGCTACACTGAGAACTCCACAAGTTGAAGAAAGAGTATACTAAACGAAATTGAGGAACATCCTACTACAAGCACCAGAAAAATTGAGTTTGCTTTAAACATTAGTCAGGCCACAGTTTGGAGAATATTGAAAGATCAACTGTTGTATCCATATCACATGCAACGGGTGCAGGCACTTTTGCCGGCAGATTTTCTGCAAAGAGTGGCTTTTTGTCAATAAATGCAACACAAAATCGCACAAAATCCTGACTATTTGGCTCAAATATTCCTCACCGACGAGGCTACTTTCTCTAGAAACGCGATTATTAATTTTCATAATAATCACATATGGGCCGAAGAAAATCCGCACGAACTAGTGAATGCCCGTCATCAGCATCAATTCTCTGTCAATGCGTGGGCCGGAATTGTTGGAGATCACGTGATAGGTCCACATTTTTTACCGATGCAGTTAAATGGCGAGGTATACCGCAATTTTCTTGAAGAGGAGCTACCCCATGCTGCTGGAAGAAGTTCCGTTGCAATTAAGATTACAAATGTATTTTATGCATGACGGTACTCCAGCGCATTTTAGTTTAGTTGCTCGCGAGTTTTTGGACAATACGTATAATCCAGATCGGTGGATATAGGACAGGGAGGTCCACAACCGTGGTCCCCTCGATCTCCAGACTTAAATTCTTTGGACTTTTTTCTCTGGGGTCACCTTAAATCATTAGTTTATACGACTCCCATTGAAAATGTCGATGAACTGAGAAATCGTATTATCGCAGCTTTTCAAACGATTCGAAATACCCCTGGTATTTTAGAACGTACTCGCCAGTCAATACGACGGAGGATAGAAGCTTGTATTGCAGTTGGGGGCGGTCATTTTCAACAGTTCGTATAAGTTAATTTTGTTTTACTAATTATTTTGTTAATTTATAAAAAAAACATTAATTATGTTAACTTACTTAATTAAATTAAACATTGTACAACTTTAGAACTAAGCGATTTTGGACATATGTTCTTATGAACTTTTATGATCAAAATAACTCCAGGAATCAGCGCTTAAAGTTTGTCGCATATATTGAGAATCACGCTGTATATATAAAATGAAAAATAATTCTTAAATGGAGGGTGTTCAGTGTCGTGACGATATTTCTCAGCAATTTACTACTTCAATTACATCACCGAGTAATCATAACCCGTGCATACATTCACAAGACTCGAGCGTTCTTGAATTTCTGGAATTTCGATGGTGCTATGTGAAAGATGAGTGTAAAACACCTTGATTCATGCAAAAAAGACAAAAAGTTTTAAAATGCGACGTAGCACCTTCATCCATTCGTATCTTCATTAATGTTATTGAATGTAAAAATAGACTATAAAAAAAAACAACTTAAAAAATAACCTAATCATTAAAAAAAAAGAAATTTACTATCACTCAGCTTGAGTTAAAGCTTTTTTCGCATTAAAAGTACTTTAAAGCAAACCATAAAATAAGTTTGGAAGGTATTTTTTTATATAAACCGGATTTTAGCATTAATTTCATTTAAATCTTATTCAAATATCAAGTTCGTTGCATATTTATATTCAAATCCAATAGAGCCTCCTAATAAAATGCATATCTTTTTAAGGCCACACTTTATAAATTAACGCAATTTTATCGATACATCTAATTTAAAACTAATTTCTTCTATATACACTATTAACAGTGATCGAACTAATTATTAGCACATATAAGCAAATTTCCCTCCAAAAATTATTACGCGTATAAAAAAACAACGTTTAACTTATTCCGACTGATGCCAAAAGTATCGTGAAAAACACGTGCTACGTTACAAAAAACTATTGAGGTTATAAACCGAATCGGAGCTGCTATACATATAAGAATTATACCGGCAACAAAAGATGACGCAATATTTTCTAATATAACTTTATCAATTCACCAACCAGTCAGTTAGTATATAATAATTCTATAGGACGTGGTCTCGTTGTGGGACAACACTCCGAAAGATATTCCAATAATTTCCAAGATACGTAAAATCTCCAAATCATTTAATATTTATTTAAAAAAAAGACAGTAATAATTAAAAAAAAAAAAACAGGATTACATACCATATTATTCGCACCGAAATAACACTTAAGTTTGTCAAACTATATATGCACTGTTTTACTGATGGAGTTTTCCTGCCTTATCAATTCTTTTTTTTTTGAGACAAAAAAAAAGATTTTCAAAATTTTATAATCAAAACCGCACTGCACGAAACCGAATCGAGAAATAGAATAATTACTTTAAGATAACATCTAATTCTCACTTACCATCTCACACAAAATATTAGACCAGAATGATTCTTGATCCTTCATCCCCAAACCTTTTATATATGTGACAGTGCGTATGTGTGACATTACTCACGTTTCCTGTTACTGTTTCTCATTGGCAGACCATCTAGCGGGTGTAAGAGAGACAGGAAAGGTACATTCGTCGACTAATACATTCAAAAACTGGCTAGCAAGTGGAATGGATGGATGTAGTTGGTGTAAAAACGAATATGTGTATACCCGGGAGTTAATGAAGACGTATTTTATCGGCGGTAATAATAATTGTGTTTAGCCGTAAACATCAGCATCATCTCGTATAGATCTGTTCGAATGAAGTGTTATTATTATTATTAAGGGTTAACCACCCTTGTATGAAAGGGGGATGACGTGTCATCATAGTGATGATGTTGATAATGCACCCTAGGTCTTGGAAATTGATTCAAGTTATAATAGTAAAAGATCAATTTTCATTAAGGAATCACTTGTTGCTTCTTGTGTTTTGATTGGGTGCGATGATAAATAAGCTTTTTACAACCGTCAAGAATAGATTACAAGAAAAAAAAAGGGAATGTATAATACAAATACCATGTGATTCAAAATGATTGTCGTAAGAAAAAATTTTCGGAAAAATTTATCAATACTTATTACCAATTTAATGAGCGAAATTAGCTACATACAAATTTCATATATTAAATGAATTTTCTTGACATTTAGCGACATTGGCGTGCGTTTTGTAGTATCTTTCGATTATTTATCTTATAATTTTTTCAAATCGTTTATATTTACATCTAATATCACCAACAATAGTATTTCTGAATACTGTAAGAAAATAAGGGAATTTATCTGTGGTAATTAGCTCAACAAACAGGTAAAAAAATCAATATTAACATTAAGTGAAATAGTTTATTACATTCTATAATTTTATAGACTTATCATACACTTCAACGCAATGAGCTGTCAAAAGAAAGTTCCATTTTCATCCCTATAAAGTTTCTACGGTACAGGAATTATTACCATTAGATCACGATAGGCGATTGGAACATTGTCATTGGTTTAATAACAATTTAAGGGACGATGACTTGCTAAACAAATCATTTTTCTCGGATGAAGCCTGGTTTTATCTAACAGACTATATCAATTTACAAAACTATTGTATCTGGTCTGCAGAAAATCCACACGAATTTCGAGAAACGCAATTGCACCCCGTAAAAGTTGGAGTTTGGTTAGCTATGTCCAGGCAACGAATAATAGGGCCTATTTTCTTCGAGGAAACTGTAACAGCCCAACGTTACCAACAAATGTTGGAATTGTTTATTGCAGAGTTACAAGAAAATGAGCTTGAAGCAGGTTATTTTCAGCACGATAATGCTCCAGCACATACTGCTCGACAAACCCGCCAATATCTTCAACAGTTTTTTGCTGACAGGTTCGTTAGAGCACAAAGATGGCCACCAAGATCGCCTGATTTAACCCCATTAGACTACTTCATGTTCGGCTATCTAAAAAATAGGATCTATAGAAACCGCATGCATACCATAGAAGAACTGAGAGATGCAGTTTTGTCACTTGATAATTATACTAATTGTATGTTATAATTTAAAGTAATAAATAAATTTAGTTAAACACCAGTTAGTACTGAATTGTAAAATCATAATTTAGTAAAGTTAAATTAATTACATTTAATTTTTACAAGCAGAAACACCAATCCATAGTCGTTTATATAATGCGAGTTCAAATATAGGTTACGTTTTCCTTATTTATGACAGATCCGTTTACTTTCTTATGTTCCAACACTGACTTAGTTCAAACCTTCATTACAAACACGCGAGATATACCTACACCCTGTTACTATCTATAGGAGCGGAATTGACAATCATTTTTGAATCTCTGTGTATATCTGCTCATCTGATGTACTATATGGGGAGAAAACTGCTATACGAAAATAAAATGCGATATTTATTTTTACTCCCATGTAAATATTTAGTTAAATTAATAAATACTGCGCTAGCTTCAAATAAATCTACTAACCAAATTATTTGTTTGATTGAAAACAGGAATATTTTTAATATTCCTAAATCAAGTAATAATTCAGTAACTGTAACCTAATGCATGAAAAATGGTTGAAAACAACAAAATCGTTTTTCCCGTGTATAACAGTTTTAAAATCTTTCAAACACTATATGCTACTGTAAAGTTCCTTGGCTTATAAGTAAGTTAACATTAACTGAAAAGATTCCAATTATCTCTGAAATTTCTTTAACCTCGCGCGAAAAATATTCACTTTTGTTCATTATTGTTTGTGTATCTGAGACTTATGCACGTGGGAACGTGAATAAAACTAAAATACTTCCGCGTAAAAAAAGCACTCGGCTTGAATACAGGTGCTTGCATTTTCCGTTAAAAGGCAAAAGTTTTAAATCAATGTATACATGCGTGTCCACGCAAATAAACCAAAACGTCCGGCTTTTTTTTATTTAAAATACTGTTTATGATTCAATAATACTTAAAAAAAAAACTAAAATATCTTGTTAAATATGCAGATAATAATAACAATATAATATGTACTGTGTATTGTCTTAGTTAAACAAAAGTTATACATAAATTATAAAATATTAATCAAAACTAAGGTGCATTCCATTTAATTACGGTTACTTTTCGTCGAAAAGCATGTAATTAAGAAGAAAATAGTTTTCCGGCACAACATAACGCTACTTTCAATTAAAATTAAACAAACAAACACTTTTTTTTTGAGAAAAGGTATTCTTTTCGTTGAACATGATAAAAACCAAAAGTTATAACACTTTTCATTTAATGCAATCTCTTTTCTCAGTGTGGGTAAAAAATTAGAGTACCGGCTAGAGTCACGTGGGGTGCTATAGAACCGGTGATGAAAACAAACAAAAAATAATCGAGAGGCAAAGATTGTCAACGATTAGTTAACGACGAAAGCGTATTCATCTATTTCGGCAGACGCGGCGTGCGTTATTCTGGTATTTTACCAGTAGATTTACATTTGAGGGGAACTTAGATTTCGTAGCTACGCGAAAAAAAAATACTTTGAGGTAACTAACAGCTTCTTGCGGGTTTCGCTGAGTGTCAAAACTTTCGTTCGACGTTTCGCTGTTCATACTGACAGCTTCTTCAGGATAACTGAACTGATATACGCCCCTGGTGCATCCAACCGTGTAGTTTCCGCTCCTGACCGTGACGGTTCGTAGTAGCCTCTTCCACGTGTTGCTAAGGTGGTACCCTTCTTCTCTGTTAACGGTTTTATTCTTCTCTATTTCTATGGCTTTCCTGATGAGTCTTTTCCCGTAGTTCTTGGTGGTAGTTATTACTTTTACATTCTTGAAATCCATTTTGTGTCCGGTGTCGTGCATGTGTTCTGCCACCGCTGATTGCTCGGTCCTTCTTAATCTTGCGTCCCTCTCGTGTTCTTTTATTCTTATGTCGATGGCTCTTCCTGTTTGTCCGACGTAGCACTGTCCGCATTGGCATGTTATCTTGTAGATACCTTCTGTGCGCCCCTTGGGTATCTTATCTTTTGCGGTCGGTAGATACTGCTGGATCGACGTTGCAGTCCCGAAGCGTACTTGTACGTTACGTTTCTTCAAAATTCGGCCTACTTTTCGGTGACTCCTGCTATGTAAGGTAAACACGCCATCCTTCTCCGTGGTTCTGTAGTTTTCTCCAGTGTCGTCTTCTTCTTAGTGGCTCTCCTTATGTCGATGTCAGTGTAACCATTCTTCTTTAGTGCTTTCTCCAAATGTATCTTTTCACTGGTAAGATGTTGTCCGTCACTGATGGTTTCGGCTCTGGATAGCAATGTTTTGTATTAATGTCTTCTTCTGCATCGGATGATGGTGAGATCTTGCATGCAGATATCTATCGGTGTGCGTCTTCTTTCTAAATACTACGTGCTGTAGCATTCCCTCTTTTGTTTTCTTAACCATAACATCCAGGCAAGGGAGATTTCCATTTTGTTCTTTCTCCATGGTAAACTTGATGGCTGGGTGCCCGTGAGTTTATGTGTTCCAAGAACTGTTGTAGTTTTTCTTCTCCGTGTTGCCATATTATAAAAGTATCGTCGACATATCGCAGCCAACACTTGGGTTTCATATCGCTGGAACTTAGGGTTTCTTCTTCAAATGCTTCCATAAACAAGTTGGCTACTACTGGTGATAAAGAGCTGTTCCGTTCTTCTGCTCGTAGTATTTTGTGCTTATCCACGACATAGTTTTTGTATGAAGAGCAGAAGCTGTTAGTTATAGTTACACCGGCCGTGAAAGCCTACGCAGTGTTAAATACTTTGAGGGTTTAATTTCAGTAACTTGAATTAGATTAGTACCGAACGATTTGGAAAGGGAAAAAAATATAGGTGGCTGAATTCATTCCGCGAAATTAAGAAGTATTAGGATCTTTCTACAGAAACAATACTTTTGTAGGTAATTGCTCTTACATACATTTTGATTACATGGTAGATGTTTTGCCATCTCCTGCGCAGTTTCTTCTCGAAGGGATGTAATATTTTACACTTTCACAAAAAAATTGCTAGTTTTTCTAAATTTCAATAAATCTTCAACAAAAACGGCATTTGTGTCATTCCTCGGGTACAAGGTTTTTGTATTTCTTTGAAAAAAAGGTAAAATTAATACACAGTTTCAACCTCTGCTATTTTGCTATTAACTGGTGTCAGCGAACTTGCAACAAAATTCAACATTAAATCAAACTATAAATTTTGATGTTTAAATAATGATTATTTCAGAAGATTGATTAAATTGTATTAAAATAAATTAAAGATATTTTCTATAAAAAAGAGCTTTCGATAAAATGTTTTAAATAATACACATTGAGTAAAGTTATGTGTTTCAACTTACTAACTTAATAATTGTGATGTAATATATTTCACTTATACGTATGTATGCTTCATCCCGGGAAAGATATTGCATAATATTTATTTAGAAAAATACGTGGTCACACATTTAAACCTTATCAGGGGGGATTATGACAGATTTCCAGGTAAGCAAAATATATAGTAAAACTGATATAGATAGGCATTTCATTACAAATTTCTATTATATATTTGTCGACAAAAGTATGTTGATATACACAGTGTAAATACCAACCAATATTACTTATACGTAGCAGGAATACTTGTCTGTCTGGTTCAGATTTTATAACACGTGTTAGGTGTCAATAGCGATAGAATTTCGTGTAACATTATTATCAATTCTGTTAAAATGTTACGTCAGCCAAAAGTGAGTAAAGAATCGAATAATGTCTTACTTTAGGTAATAATAATAGAAAAATATGAATAGCGGTAACAATAAGACACTATAAGCTGTGTGCACTGAGAAAAGAGATCGCATTAAGTGAAAAGTTTTATAACTTTTGCTTTTTATCATGTTCAACGAAAAGAATACCTTTTCTCAGAAAAGTGTTTATTTTGATTAAAAGTAGCGTACTGTTTTGCCTTAATTACATGCTTTTCAACGAAAAGTAACCGTAATTAAATGGAATGTACCTTAGTTTTGATTCATATTTTATAATGTCTTTATAACTTTTGTTTAAGTAAGACAATACACATTACATATTATATTGTTATTATTATGTACATATTTAACAACGTATTTTAAATAAAAAAGTCGGACGTTTTGGTTTATTTGCGTGGACACGCATGTATACATTGATTTAAAATTTTTGCCTTTTAACGGAAAATGCGAGCACCTATATACAGGCTATTCCACGTAACTGGTTCATTAAAAGTTTATGATGTTCTATTATTTACTTATATTTGAGATTTTGGCACCAGTATCTGTTCGATTGGAACTATAAATGTAAAATATCTTAACCAAAATATCACTTCCGGTTGACCGGAAATGCATGTCAACTTTCTTATTTTAAATAGAATGATATAATTTTTTATTCATTTTGGATTCTACAACTATAAATACGTCAGTTTTTATTAGCTATTCCTATAGCTACATGTTGCCGTTTTTGAGTTATTTAAGTTTTTTTTTTTTTTTTAGTCATAATCATTGCATCATTGATAAATTAATATCTCGGTTAATACTGCAAGTAGAGACTCCAAATTTGCTATGTTATGAATGTAGATATAACTCTAAGAAACGATAAGCACACTTTACATTCTAACATACAGGCTGTTCAAAACTGAGGAACAAAGTGACATATTTTCAAATGCAGCAAACTCATTTTTTTTTTAAATAGAACACCCTGTATTTTAATTCGGAATTATCGCTTTATATGAGCATTTCCTATACCTATTTTTAATAGATTTTGAGATATGAGCGACTTTTTGTTAAACAGACTAAGTATTCTTTTTTTTAAATAGAACATCCTGTATTTTAATTCGGAATTAAGAAGTAAATATTATCCCCTATCACTTTATATCAGCATTCCCTATACCTATCTTTAATAGATTTTGAAATATGAACGACTTTTTGTTAAACAGACTAAGTAGCCCTATCTTTTGCGTTGTTTGTAGCTGGCTCTGAATGGGATTAATGTCAAATTCATTGACTAAGCAAAAGTGTTTATGTATATCATTGTAATTACACTTTCGTACAACGCAATATTAATAGAAATGACTATTCGAACAGACATTCTTGTATGGTTATTGAAAAATAATACATGAATTTGACGTGAATCCATTTCAGAGCCAGCTACAAACATTTAAAGATAGGGATACTTAGTCTGTTTAACAAAAAGTCGCTCATATCTCAAAATCTATTAAAGATAGGTATAGGAAATGCTCATATAAAGCGATAGGGGATGACATTTACTTCCTAATTCCGAATTAAAATACAGGGTGTTCTATTTAAAAAAAAATGAGTTTTCTGCATTCGAAAATATGTCACTTTGTTCCTCAGTTTTGAACACCCTGTATGTTAGAATGTAAGGTGTGCTTATCGTTTCTTAGAGTTATATCTACATTCATAACATAGCAAATTTGGAGTCTCTACTTTCAGTATTAACCGAGATATTAATTTCTCAATGATGCAATGATTATGACTAAAAAAAAAGAAAAACTTAAATAACTCAAAAACGGCAACATGTAGCTATAGGAATAGCTAATGAAAACTGACGTATTTACAGTTGTAGAATCCCAAAAGTGAATAAAAAATTATATCATTCTATTTAAAATAACAAAGTTGACATCCATTTCCGGTCAACCGGAAGTGATATTTTGGTTAAGGTATTTTGCATTTATAGTTCCAATCGAACAGATACTGGTGCCAAAATCTCAAATATAAGTAAATAATAGAACATCATAAACTTTTAATGAACCAGTTACGTGGAATACCTGTATATACCATGTGATTCAAAATGATTGTCGTAAGAAAAAAACTGTTTTCCGGAAAAATTTATCTATACTTATTACCAATTTAATGAGCGAAGTTAGCTGCATACAAATTTCATACATTAAATGAATTTTCTTGACATTTAGCGACATTGGCGTGCGTGTTGTAGTATCTTTCGATTATTTATCTTATAATTTTTTTCAAATCGTTTATATTTACATCTAATATCACCAACAATAGTATTTCTGAATACTGTAAGAAAATAAGGGAATTTATCTGTGGTAATTAGCTAAACAAACAGGTAAAAAATCAATATTAACATTAAGTGAAATAGTTTATTACATTTTATAATTTTATAGGCTTATCATACACTTCAGCACAATGAGTTGTCAAAAGAAAGTTACATTTTCATCCCTATAAAGTTTCTACGGTACAGGAATTATACCATTAGATCACGATAGGCGATTGGAATATTGTCATTGGTTTAATAACAATTTAAGGGACGATGACTTGCTAAACAAATCATTTTTCTCGGATGAAGCCTGGTTTTATCTAACAGACTATATCAATTTACAAAACTATTGTATCTGGTCTACAGAAAATCCACACGAATTTCGAGAAACGCATCCCGTAAAAGTTGGAGTTTGGTTAGCTATGTCCAGGTAACGAATAATAGGGCCAATTTTCTTCAAGGAAACTGTAACAGCCCAACGTTACCAACAGATGTTGGAATTGTTTATTGCAGAGTTACAAGAAAATGAGCTTGAAGCAGGTTATTCTCAGCACGATAATGCTCCAGCACATACTGCTGGACAAACCTGCCAATACCTTCAGCAGTTTTTTGCTGACAGGTTCGTTAGAGCACAAAGATGACCACCAAGATCGCCTGATCTAACCCCATTACGTCATGTGCGGCCAATCTAAAAAATAGGATCTATAGAAACCGCATGCATACCATAGAAGAACTGAGAGATGCAGTTTTGTCACTTAATAATTATACTAATTGTATGTTATAATTTAAAGTAATAAATAAATTTAGTTAAACACCAGTTAGTACTGAATTGTAAAATCATAATTTAGTAAAGTTAAATTAATTACATTTCATTTTTACAAGCAGAAACACAATCCATAGTCGTTTATAATGCGAGTTCAATATAGGTTACGTTTCCTTTATTATGACAGATCCGTTTACTTTCCTATGTTCCAACACTGACTTAGTTCAAACCTTCATTACAAACACGCGGCATATACCTACACCCTGTTACTATCTATAGGAGCGGAATTGACAATCATTTTGAATCTCTGTGTATATATAAATACCATGCGGCTACAGTGTTGCCAAATGTATGTTTCTTTTAAATGGTTCCTGAACACACACGAAGCATGATACGACATTTTAACATTGTATCTTTATTTGCGACAATTTATACACAAGTTATATAAAAAAAAAATCATTACGTAAACCTTAAACTCTTCACCCACATCTGAGGCACCATCAAAGAGGAACAAGTATAAGCAATACAAAAAAAAAAACTCTTAAATCGACAACTGCGTTTTAGATAAACCGGCACGACACAATTTATTGCCTCGTTTTGTCAGTTCTGATAGTGTGGGAAACAGGTACAGAGTGCGCACATTACGTAAAAAACGATAATTAATGGAACACTGGAACACACCGCTCTTCCCACGTCTATGCAAATTTTTCCGGCGATTCTTGGCCGTGCCAGCTATAGCAGGTACACCATCTGTAAGATGCTGTGGGTGTTCTTGGTGAAAATACGATGTATACTCTACATTACGACAAACACAGTGCGATAAATAATTAAGTTTATGTGTCCTAAGCAGATGTTTATCCCTGATGTCATAGCAAACTGAGTATAAATACTATGGATCAAAATGTCACTTCTGTCGTCCTGGAATAAGAGTGCGGTTACAGTATTTAAATTGTAAAGACCTAACTAGGTTTGCCACCTCTTATATCTGTTCGGCGAGGACAAACTTATATCAATATCAGGCTAAATCAAATTCGTGGTAAATCATTCATTCATTCAAGTACTGGATGTCGTGAAATGTAGGTGGCGACCTTTTTTTTTTTTTGAGGAAGCGGTATCAAAACGAGGACAATTCATCGCTAAATGGGTGGCAATCCTAATATTTACTCAAAATAACATGTAAACTTCTAGACCCCTCACCACAAACTGCACTAAAACTGGACGTACGTTTCGATAGCAAAGCTATCATCATCAGCAGATACACTGAACTGATGATCATACTAAAAACTTTATTAGAACTGCTTGTAAAACTCAAATTTTAGAAAATAAACAACGTCATCCTTCAGATATCACACGTAAAGAAATTAACATTGCTAAAGGACTTAAAAACAAAAACTGCTTTTACTTAAAATCTGACAAAGGTAATGCTGTGGTCATTTTAGATAAAAGAGATTATTTTGATCGTGTTAGTACCCTTTAAACGCAAGGTCCTTACGTAAATTATCAACAATGATCACAGAAACCAAGAAGACCTTATTTGAATGTGAATCTGAATATTGTTAATGATAAACTAACTGTATCAAATCCAGTGTTACCTAGGATGTATTGTTTACCTAAGATACATAAACCAGGGTAGAGCATGAGACCCATTGTCTCCAATATCAATAGTCCAACTTACTTATTGTCCAAATGGCTATCTGACAAATTCAATCAATTACCTGTGCAACCCCCGATTTAGCAGTTAAAAATTCATACGCGTTCATTGAAAAGATTAAAAACATTGAACTTACTGACAATGAAGTTTTAGTTTCATTTGATGTGAGCTCACTGTTTCCCAGCGTCCCGTTGATATCACTTTGACTTACTTAGAAGATTTCTTGAAAGGTAATCAGTTGGGCAGGAATGAAATTGATAGTTTCATTTCTTTGGCGAAGCTTTGCATGAAACAAAATTTCTTTCAAATCAACGGTACCTTTTACCAACAAACTGAAGGAGCAGCAATGCGTAACAGCTTATCCCCCTTCATAGCTAACCTCTTTATGGGAAAATTTGAAACCGATCTTCAGAATACTTTGGCATATTTTCCACGGGTTTGGGTTAGATACGTCGATGACATTTTTTTTGCATTTTTGATAATAGTAAGTACTCAATTAGAGATTTTCCTGAACAGCTAAATTCAAAATTTCCTTCCATTAAGTTTATACATGAAGAGGAAACAAACAATAGGATTGCTTTTCTCGATATGTTAGTAATAAGAAATAAAAATAAATTAGAAATAGACATACATAGAAAGCCCGCTACTAATAACAGATTTATTTCAGAAGATTCAAATCATTCATGGAAAAATAAACTAGCAGCTATTAACTTTTTGGTGCATCGCTTACTTAATTTTCCTCTATCTACAGGAACGATATAATAAAGAACTTAAAGAAATTATTAAAATCGCTGCATTTAATGATTTTTCAGAAGACGTTGTATATAATACCATTAGAAAACATAAAAACAAAATAAGAATTAGAAATGTGAGTACTTTAAAAATTAGTGACAGGAAAAATAACAAAATATGTTAAATTACCATTTTATCCAAGTTACACGAAAGGTCTACAAAAAAATTTCTCTAAATTCAATCTTGACATAGCAACTACTTCAAATAATAGTCTTAAAAATATTTTAGGTAACCCTAAAGATCAAGTAGATAATTTGGACAAACCAGGTATTTATAAAATATCTTGTAAAGATTGTGATCATGTATATATTGGGCAAACTAAAAGCTCAATTAAAACGCGTTACAAGGAGCATTTGGCTCATCTCAAATTTAGAAGGTTCGACAAATCTAGTGTAGCCCTACATATGCTTGAAGAAAACCATAAAGTTGACAATATAAAGTTAGTTAAAAACGTAAGCAACTATGTGCAATTAAATTGTTATGAGGGTATGGAAATATATAAAAACAAACATATTTTAATGAAATCAGATTTAGGGCCCTTAAATTGTTGTCTTTACGGTTTATTAAGTAAAAGTAGTAGATCAGCCGGAGTTAGGATTAGTGACTAGTTAAGCATGACGGCAGTCAGCCATGGCCGTGATCATTGTACCATGACCTTTTTTAGGTATAAATTAGGATAGTTTTAGTGTAGTTATTTAGTTCAATGTTTCTGCTGATGATGATAGCTTTGCTATCGAAACGTACGTTCAGTTTAGTGCAGTTTGTGGTGAGGGGTCTAGGAGAAATTTGCAGCATTACCAGTACCACAGTTTGGAGTATTTATGTGATCAAAATAACATTGTCATTATTAAGGATAATGACGATGATTACACAGAAAAAGGTTAACAATCTGAATCGCGACTTTGATTATACATTCTCAGATTGAACTATACATACAACTGTGTTTGTTAGAGGTAATTTTTATTCATGCCAGCCGAAGAGTAGCCCATATACGTAATGTTTACTCGTATTTGATAAATTCATATTTTATGTCCGCTATTCATTTAGTAAATTGTCTATGAAAGTTATTTTGACAACCTTGATTTATCATTATTAGTTTTAAAATAAGGGTATCCGTTCAGTTTAAGGCGCAACAAGTTTGCGGCAAAAACCACAAAGGGAAGCATTTGTGTTTATCTGATATTCGCCTCTTATAACATATGGATAAACATATTTGTCATTAAAACCTGGTATAATTGAAATACATACAGTTACGGACAAATGTCATACGCATGTTCTTTTATAATAGAATTAATAAAACATTTCAATTAAAATTTTACATAACTTTATTTTTTTTATTATCTCTTAATACTTCCTAAATAGTTAGCTTTTCATTGCTTTTTTACAACATAATACTGAAAAATAAATTGGAATTAACTCTTGTCTGCTATTGTATATCTCGACACTTATATTAGGTGTCTCTTATATTTTTAATAGTAAAAAAATAGAACAATGAATAGTTGAAATGAAAGCAGTAGGTGTTGCAGAAATCAAGGCATCCTTATAAATCTGATGATGGCATCGGTAAATATGGGGACTATTTTGTGTTTCAGCACGATAGGTGTCCCATGCACAAATCTCCAAATTGTGCAACAATAGATACGTTCCGCAAACATTTATTTAACAAGTGTCGACCTGGCCTCTAAATAGTCCGGACTTAAGTCCTATTGAAAATGTTTGAGCTGCATTTAAGCAGAATATATATTTATACATATATAAAGACTTCATTCCAGAAAATGCAGATAAACTATGAGAAACCTCTAGGAAGTAATCGGAAATAATGGAGACTGGAGACATTGGATGGTTCAAGATTGAAAAAATGAATTGATGCAAATGTTATAATTAGATAAAACAATAAAATAAAGTTATAGTGAGAACATTTTGGTATTACAATATCACATGTGTATATGTATGATACGTTACTAGCAAAATACCGTAGAGTGGGGCAAATTCGATCGCATGGGGTAAAATCGATCAATCCTGATCTTACGGCAATTATTTAGTCTGGCATCTATGGAAACGATAAGAAAGTTTTACAACACAGTCATTTAATAAACTTTGTTTATAACATAGATAACTAACTGACTTTTTAAGTATTGCATTAAAGTTTCCTGTGTTAAAAAAATAATTTCCGATGGAATGACAACGAGTAATATTTCATACAGACGGAAACAAACTACTACTGGGGAATCCCACTAGGACTAAGCGAATTTTCGAAAAGGGATAAGGTGAAAAGAATCAATTGTCATTCATTCTTCACCGTTTCTTTTTTTGACTTTATGAAAGTGTTGGAATAACAAAAGAGTAGGGGGAAAATTAACACCTCATGGGGTAATACCGATCAGTTTGAAAAGTAAAAGAACAAAGAACATATACTCATAGAACAACGTAGAAATATGACATACTCATGTTTCTACGTTGGTTTTATTGAAAATTATGGTGAGAAACTATAAAAAAAAAGTATGGCCTGGGAGGAGACAGCAATATAACCCCAAATACCCCCAAAGCGCTATCAGGACAGTAAAATAGAGCACTTCATCCATTATGAAAGCATCAGAAAACAATGGGGTGCCATATTCAGAATACTTTAAAGAACCGGTAGTTTCTAAGGAAGAGAAAAGATGACTTTAGTATTTGTCTTGTTGACGACATTTAGGAAATTTCCAAAAACTAAATTATCCAGCTGGTCATAGAAGGGGAAGGTACGTTTTTGAACTGAGAGGGAAGCGCGTTGAATGAAATTTTGTTTTAGTTTTAGTTTATTGAATTATTATAGTTTATGTCATTATTTATCTGTTTGTCATTTCTATAATACATATTTTCTGTTATTTCCGTAAGTTTCCTATTTTTAAATTCAAATTTTTGTTATTGGATTTACCTCATGTAGCTTTCAAATCGGTTTTTATAAGAAAATAGATGGGTGATTGGAATTGCCCTCTATTATGGGGCAAAACCGATCACGTTTGATGTATTAAAAAAAAATAGTGTTTTAATATATTGGGTTAATATACATGATGGTAAGTGTAGCTAAAAGATGTATGATTATATATAATTTTTTTCGATCAATAATAATAATTGCAGCTCAGAAATAGTACATAAATCAGATTGGAATTGCCCCACTTTACGGTATGTCTATATACTGCTATTACAGTATGTATCACATGTGTATATGTATGATACGTTACTAGCAAAGTATGTCCTTGCATTTACTATTGAAAACTATATAATTTTATTTATATTCAAATTCACTTATTGCTAAATGTAACTGTGAAAATGAAAGAAAGAAACTTGTTTATCAACTATATTCCATATTGGCCGTACATATGCGAAAAAAAGATTAGCTAATAATTCAATAAGAACATTCAGAAACAGAAAATCTATTTTATGAAGGAATACATAAAAATATTATTTCAACGCGTACTTGTTTATGTTTTAATAACAAAAACTACATTATAAAAACAAGAAATCCTGTGTCGGATAAATACACGACGAATCATACATAACATCTGTTTACACCGATAAGCCGTAGTCGTAGTAAAAGCTATAGTCGATCCTAAATGCGCTCGCCACATATATTTTCGCGTAGGTCGTTAACTTTTTTTTGGTAGGAGCTGTACATGTTTCTTGTACCACTTTTGCTGTACTGTTTGTTTATTTATACTTTTGACGATTCATATACACTGTAATGTGTCTAACATGAATGTACTTATTATTATTATTACTAATAAACGAATTCAGTACACATGACAGATGCATTTTATTTGTCACTACTAACATGATATTTTGAATAAATAAAATCATGGCTTACTAAAGGGTAAATTTAATTGATCATATCGTACACAGAGATTCAAAATGATTGTCAAATCCGTTCCTATAGATAGTAACAGGGTGTAGGTATATGCCGCGTGTTTGTAATGAAGGTTTGAAATAAGTCAGTGTTGGAACATAAGAAAGTAAACGGATCTGTCATAAATAAGGAAAACGTAACCTATATTTGAACTCGCATTATATAAACGACTATGGATTGGTGTTTCTGCTTGTAAAAATGAAATGTAATTAATTTAACTTTACTAAATTACGATTTTACAATTCAGTACTAACTGATGTTTAACTAAATTTATTTATTACTTTAAATCATAACATACAATTAGTATAATTATTAAGTGACAAAACTGCATCTCTCAGTTCTTCTATGGTATGCATGCGGTTTCTGTAGATCCTATTTTTTAGATAGCCGAACATGAAGTAATCTAATGGGGTTGCTTCAGGCGATCTTGGTGGCCATCTTTGTGCTCTAACGAACCTGTCAGCAAAAAAACTGTTGAAGATATTGGCAGGTTTGTCGAGCAGTATGTGCTGGAGCATTATCGTGTTGAAAAAAACCTGCTTCAAGCTCATTTTCTTGTAACTCTGCAATAAAGAATTTCCAACATCTGTTGGTAACTTTGGGCTGTTATAGTTTCCTCGAAGAAAATTGGCCCTATTATTCCTTGCCTGGACATAGCTAACCAAACTCCAACTTTTACGGGATGCAATTGCGTCTCTCGAAATTCGTGTGGATTTTCTGCAGACCAGATACAATAGTTTTGTAAATTGATATAGTCTGTTAGATAAAACCAGGCTTCATCCGAGAAAAATGATTTGTTTAGCAAGTCATCGTCCCTTAAATTGTTATTAAACCAATGACAATATTCCAATCGCCTATCGTGGTCTAATGGTAATAGTTCCTGTACCGTAGAAACTTTATAGGGATGAAAATGTAACTTTCTTTTGATAGCTCATTGCGCTGAAGTGTATGATAAGCCTATAAAATTATAAAATTTAATAAACTATTTCACTTAATGTTAATATTGATTTTTTACCTGTTTGTTGAGCTATTACCACAGATAAATTCCCGTATTTTCTTACAGTATTTAGAAATACTATTGTTGGTGATATTAGATGTAAATATAAACGATTTGAAAAAAATTATAAGATAAATAATCGAAAGATACTAGAACACGCACGCCAATGTCGCTAAATGTCAAGAAAATTCATTTAATGTATGAAATTTGTATGTAGCTAACTTCGCTCATTAAATTGGTAATAAGTATAGATAATTTTTTCCAGAAAACAGTTTTTTTCTTACGACAACCATTTTGAATCACATGGTATGTACTCCCTGTTATATTGGGGCTGTCAATAAAGAAACTAGTAGTGTGTGGTAATGATGTCTATTTATTTTGAGCCTTATTGCGTGGTACAGTTGCAGAGTAACTAGAAATTTACTGGTATTCTGACGCAACATCTAGCAACCGGAAACACACTGACTGACAGCGAACGACGACGACTACGTCACGACATTTTCGGAATGTCAAGTGTGCGTTGAGAAATAAATTAGAAAGTTATGATAATTAATCCGGCGAGAGATCCTTTAGATACATACTCATATATACAAACGACGTCGTATTCTCGTAAACACATGCATGGGACCTACGTTAATATGTATGTACGGACACCTGCTGGCCTGGCCTAACGAGCGAAGGAAGCATGCGCCAAGAGGCTCGTCGACGCACCCACGAGACACGGTCCTCCTCTATCCTTGTCCGTCGTTCGGGAATTATAGCGAGCCGTATTATTATTAACGGTAATAAAACGCTTCAATTGACTGCAGGCCGGCCGTGCGTTTCGCTCGCCATTCATTCCTCGAACTTTGTAACCATGAATGTCGTAACGTATACAATATAATCTGTTGATCTGTTAATCGCTGCGCTGTCCATGTTATAATTCCGATGATGAAAAAAGGCCATTAAAGTCGTAATGAATTCGGACGGTTTAAAAAGTTGATTTATGACCGGGAATTCTGGAAATATCGAGTTGGAATCACACACCGAGGGAAGGATGCTTTTTTTGTCGTTGATAAATGCGTGTTTAATCGAAAAAAGTTATTCTTTTAAATAGTTGGAAATAAATACGTATTAGGTGTTACAAAGAAAAAATATTTGGGGACAAATAGTGATTTAGCAAGCATATTTCTTCCTTATAAGATTTGGAAACGATCGATAGATATTTGTCGCAAGGTACAAACAACATTGAGTACCTAAAGAAATTGCATAAAATGAAATGTTATAACTTTTGGTTTTTATCATGTTAAACGAAGACGATACCTTTTCGCAGAAATGTGTTTATTTTATTTGAAATTAGCGGGCTGTTTTACCGGAAAATTGTTTTCGTCTCAAGTACAGTTCCTACCAAAAAAAAGTTAACGACCTACTCGAAAATGTATGTGGCGAGCGCATTTAGGATGGACTATAGGTTTTACTACGACTGCGGCTTATCAGTGTAAACAGATGATATGTATGATTCGTTGTGTATTTATCCGACACGGGATTTCTTGTTTTTATAATTTAGTTTTTGTTATTAAGACATAAAACAAGCACGCCTTGAAATAATATTTTTATGTATTTCTTGGTAAAATAGATTTTCTGTTTCTGAATGTTCTTATTGATTTATTAGAATACCTTATTTCGCATACATACAGCCCACATGGAATATAGTGGATAGACAAGTTTCTTTCTTTTATTTTCGTAATTTTTTAATTGTAACATTTAGCAATAAGTGAATTTGAATATAAATAAAATATATTGTTTTCAATAGTAAATGCAAGGACATACTTTGCTAGTAAAACGTATCATACATATACACATGTGATACTGTAATAACAAAATGTTCTCACTATAAATTTATTTTATTGTTTCATCTAATTCTAACATTTGCATCAATTCATTTCTTAAATCTTGAACCATCCAATGTCTCCAGTCCCCATTATTTTCGATTACTTCCTAGAAGTTTCTCATAGTTTATCTGCATTTTCTGGAATGAAGTCTTTATATACGTATAAATATATATTCTGCTTTAATGCAGCTCAAACATTTTCAATAGGACTTAAGTCCGGACTATTTAGAGGTCAAGTCAATACTTGTTAAATAAACGTTTGTGCCACGTATCCATTCTTGCACAATTTGCGATTTCCGCACGAGACAGTTATCGTGCTGAAACACAAAATTGTCCACATATTTGCCGATGGCATCATCAGATTTATAAGGATGCCTTGATTTCTGCAACACCTACTGCTTTCATTTCAACTATTCAGTGTTCTAATTTTTTTACTATTAAAAATATAAGAGAGACCTAATATTAGTGTCAAGATATACAATCGCAAACAAGAGTTAATTCCAATTTATTTTTCAGTATTATGTTGTAAAAAAGCAATGAAAAGCTAACTATTTAGAAAGTATTGAGAGATAATAAAAAAAAATTAAAGTTATGCAAAATTTTAATTGAAATGTTTTATTAATTTTATTATGAAGGAATCTGCGTATGCCATTTGTCCGTAACTGTATGTATTTTAGTTAAATGCGAGGTTTGAATGAAAATATGTTTATACATATGTTATAAGAGGTGAATATCACATAAGCACAAATGCTTCCATTTGTGGTTTTTGCCCCTTAAACTGAATGGATACCCTTATTTGAAAACTAATAATAATAAATGAAGATCGCAAAAACAACTTTCATAGACAATTTACCAAATGAATAGCGGACATAAAATATGAATTTATCAAATACGAGTAAACATTACGTATGTGGGCTACTCTTCGGCTGGCTTGAATAAAATTACTTCGAATAAACACAGTCGTTTGTATAGTTCAACCTGAGAATATATAATCAAAATCGCGATTCAGATTGTTAACCTTTTTGTGGGAGGAGCTGTACTTATAAACAATTGCAAATAATATACAGGCTAATTCAAATTAAATGCGCACCATGGCTATCACTGTTATTATTGATTCTAGAAAGTAAGTTAAATTAGCAAAGTATTAGTGTTTTCAACGCTGATTAATATGCAATATAGGAAAAAACAATTGCATGACACATTTCCGAGAAATTTTGAAATTTATTCATTCATTCAAATTCATGTATTATTCTTTGAATAACCGTACAAGAATGTCGTTGTTTGAATAGTCGTTTCTATTAATATTGCGTTGTACAAAGGTGTAATTACGATGATATACATAAACACTTATGGTTAGTCAATGAATTTGACTTGAATCCCATTCAGAGCCAGCTACAAACATTTAAAGATAGAGTTAGTTAATATGTTTAACAAATAGTCGCTCATATCTCAAAATCTATTAAAGAAAGGTATAGGGAATGCTGATATAAAATGATAGGGGATGGTATTTACTTTCTAATTTCGAATTAAAATACAGGGTGTTCTATTTAAAGAAAATTAGTTTTCTGCATTCGAAAATATGTCACTTTGTTCCTCAATAGTTTTGAACACCCTGTATGTTAGAATGTGAAGTGTGCATACCATTTCTTACAGTTATATCTACATTCATAACATAGCAAATTTGGAGTCTCTACTTGCAGTATTAACCGACATATTAATTTCCCAATGATACAATGATTATGACTAAAAATAAAAGAAAATCTTAAATAACTCAAAAACGGTAACATGTAGCTATAGGAATAACTAATGAATACTGACGTATTTATGGTCGTAGAATCCAAAAATGAATAAAAAATTATATCATTCTATTTAAAATAACAAAGTTGGCATCCATTTCCGGTCAACCGGAAGTGATATTTTGATTAAAGTATTTCACATTTGTAGTTCCAATCGAACAGATAATGGTGGCAAAATCTCAAATATAAGTAAATAATAGAACATCATAAACTTTTAATGAACCAGTTACGTGGAATAGCCTGTTTAATCTATACCCCCATTTCAAGAAAGCGGAATATCACAATTTATATTAGGAGACATTCACGACCACTTAAGTGTAATTCATTTTGAAACAGTCTGTATAATATTGATATCAGCATACTTATACGTACCGGATTCCAGTTATGCCTTTCTACGACATGAATTTTCTCAAATCCACATTGCTAACGTATATATCGTAAACATCACGCGATTCAAAACCCCTCCCACTACGATTGGAGAACTCGGCATTTTACACCTTATTGTCAGTCCTTAGCAGTCCTTACTATATACATAAAATAGTTGATCACGGTAGACTTATTGTCGCCTTCAATTTGATGCCACCGTAAACAAACTTGTTATTATACATACTCGAATGTTGTTATGCAGTTTTAACGATGCCATTTTGATATCGCACACGGTAAACAAACAAAATAGAAAATACTATATACATATGGGTGTATACTATATACTGAATGCTTACAAGGCGAATATTTGAACAGCTGACACTAACATACGTGAAATTCCTGAACCTGCCAGCCAGCTACAATAGGTTTAGGGATAAGTGAAGTCGCAAGTCAATGTTCTTAACGTTCTTTTTCTATTTTGCGTTCATAAAAACGCAATTGTAACACGCTTTTGCGTATCGAAAAGTGCTTCATTGTGATACGCCTTTTTTCATTTCTATAGGTTGGCTGTATTGAATACATTATGACAGAAAGTAAAATTGACGTTTAATGCATGTAAATTGTAAATACTTTAATCAAAATTCTATACAATTTAGTTTACATTGTTATTGTTATGAAACGTGGATTACTGTATACATTTACACTGACGGAACAAGTATCTTGAGCATGTATTGTTATGCACGCAAATTCTTCGTAACAAAGTTTTGCTGAGTTAGTTATTGGCTTTAATGGTAGACTCTTGTGATTGAGAATCATTCGATGATATAATCTAGAATGACCAGATGTACTTTGGCCCCTGATAAGTTGTGCGCTACAGCCACTTTACTTTTCATAGATGTTTCGATGTAACCCTCAGCTACCGCAGATGACTTCCATCCACCATGACGTTTTATAGTCAGCAAATCACTGCCTGCGTCTGCTAAGTGTGTAGCACTAGAACGTCTGAAGCAATGTCCAGTATAAAGCTCTGAATTGGGCAATTTTAGAAAATCAGCTATTAATTTAGACATTTTGCCAATCGTATTAATTTCAATCGGCACGATATACAATAACCATTGCGATATGTAAGGAAGAATCTTGAATGATTAATATTTTTTGGTCGCAGGGCGACATATTTTTTAATTAAAGTAATCCATCTTTCATCCGTAATTGCAAAAACTCTTACGATATTATTTTTGTTTTAGGTACTGTCACCAAAATAATATCACTCTTAAATTCTAAATCATGTATGGACATATTTGTTAATTCATCTCGTCTACAGGCACCTGTGTAACCCATTATTAAAACGATCTAAAATTAAATCCATTACATAAAAAATTACATTTTGCAAATAATATCGTACCTTTATTGCTAAATACAATGCGTCAGAACCTTCTTCTATAAATTTTTTAATATCTTCAATGCATAAAATTTTAGATTTCTTAGCTCGTATCCCTCAGAGAATCGTTTAAATAGGCTTGTAATTTAATATATTTTGATATGTCTGTATTTTTATAAATGGAAAAGCAAGAACGAAGCATGGAATACATAGACCATAAGGTAGAAGATTTCTTATTTTTACCTTGTAATTCAAAATATGCCAATAAAATGTTTTCAGATATTGTGTTGACATTATTCTGTACAGATTTTTTCGGTAATAAATTTATGACGGCGTTATCCGCAATTTCACGCAGTTGTGGTGGCGTACAAGATAAATTTGTCTCAGTATCACTCATTTTTTACAGTTTACAGAGACTATATTATGAAATATATTGTTTAAACAATTTAAATAGCCGAATTTGAATTTTGAATTCGTCAAATGTCAATCATATGTCAATGTGACCAACTTCATATAAAAATAAAACTCAACATTTTTAATGAGATTTTTATTAAGTATTTATTATCAATTTATAATGCAAAATAGAAAAAATAGTATAAAGGACTCGTTTCATAAGGCTTTTTGTCGCACTCGTTCATTAGAAAACTCGCCTGCGGCTCGTTTTCTAAACTTGAACTCGTGCGACAAAATCATGCCTTATGAAACTCGTACTTTAATATACTATTAGATGATATAAAAGTATATATGGTTAGATATTTTGTAATGAGATAATTTTATATCGTATAGAAATACCTTTTTCATTATTTAATAATGGAAATAATTCATAGTGTTCGAAACATCTGTCAAAAAATGTGTATATGTATTTATATTATTCTACAAATATTGTTTTTTAATAACAAACACACAAAAACCATTTTTATTATTCAATTTTGACTATGTAAGAATATTAGCTTTCAAACGAGAGATGATATTATACAGATTGATTCTCAATATATGCGACAAACTTTAAGCACTGATTCCTGGGGTTATTTTGATCATAAAAGTTCATAAGAACATATGTCCAAAATAGTTTAGTTCTAAAGTTGTACAATGTTTAATAGTAAGTTAACATAATTAATGTTTTTATTATAAATTAACAAAATAATTAGTAAACAAAATTACTTATACTAACTGTTGAAAATGACGCCCCAACTGCAATACAAGCTTCTATCCTCCGTCGTATTGACTGGCGAGTCCGTTCTAAAATACCAGGGGTATTTCGAATTGTTTGAAAAGCTGCGATAATACTATTTCTCAATTCATCGACATTTTCAATGGGAGTCGTATAAACTAATGATTTAAGGTGACCCCAGAGAAAAAAGTCGAAAGGATTTAAGTCTAGAGACCGAGGAGGCCACGGTTGTCGACCTCCCCGTCCTATCCACCGATCTGGATACGTATTGTCCAAAAACTCGCGAGCAACTAAACTAAAATGTGCTGGAGCACCGTCATGCATAAAATACATTTGTAATCTTAATTGCAACGGAACTTCTTCCAGCAGTAGCGGTAGCTCCTCTTCAAGAAAATTGCGGTATACCTCGCCATTTAACTGCATCGGTAAAAAATGTGGACCTATCAAGTGATTTCCAACAATTCCGGCCCACATATTGACAGAGAATTGATGTTGATGACGGGCATTCACTAGTTCGTGCGGCTTTTCTTCGGCTCACATGTGATTATTATGAAAATTAATAATCACGTTTCTAGAGAAAGTAGCCTCGTCGGTGAAGAATATTTGAGCCAAATAGTCAGGATTTTATGCGATTTTGCGTTGCATCCATTGACAAAAAGCCACACTTTGCGGAAAATCTGCCGGCAAAAGTGGCTGCACCCGTTGAATGTGATATGGATACAACAGTTGATCTTTCAATATTCTCCAAACTGCGGCCTGACTAATGTTTAAAGCAAACGGAATTTTTCTGGTGCTTTTAATAGGATGTTCCTCAATTTCATTTAGTACCATTTCTTGTGCAGTTCTCACTGTAGATGGGTGCCCGTTATCAGTCGTCCGTTTTTTCAAAATTTCCCGTTTCACTAAGACGTTGGTGAAGACGGCCAAATATATGAATGATGCGGGATGATACGGTTCGGGTGTCGTTCTTCATGAAGACGTCTAGCAGCACGGGAATTTCCATTGGCAAGACCGTAAACGAAATGCATATCACACATCTCAGCATTCGTGTAATTCATTTTAGAAAATAGAAACTGGCAATAAACCGAATGAATACTCTGACAACTATTGACAAATATTGAAATGACAATTCCCTCTCAACACAATAGTTTTTGAAGAACCAACTGTGATATTATATCGTGTTAGTCATAGTTCATAATTTATTATTAAACATTCAATAACTTTAAAACCAAACCGTTTTTGACATATACTCATATGAACTTTTATGATCAAAATAACGTCAGGAATCAGCTCTTAAAGTTTGTCGCATATATTGAGAATCACCCTGTATACAAATATGATGGCCTTGATAGATATACCCGAAGGTGTAAGGTGTTTAATCCTTTTATTAATATACAAAGGTTGCCCAACGTTTCCTGTCCCTTGCTAGCACTTCCCCGCAGTTCCAATCCAAGCCTCTCTCCTCCAAGCACTAACTCATCACGTTGTTCCACTCTTTACATGGTCTCTTATTCTCTTCGGTTCTCTCTACTACCACACTATCCGCAACGCTAGTCATTTCCCGGCTCGATACTTTTTTCCCCTAATAACGTTTTAATTTTGACATTTCGGATAACATACAACGATTATGCAGTGATACGACAAACGCAAATTCATTACAACTGTTATGATGACTTGATGACGCCTGCATGTCATACGTTACGTTATTTTTAACGTTTTACGTTATTTTAACGTACACTGTTGAAAATTTTAACACTTTTTTGACTAATTTAATAGTCAGGAGAGGTCCACACTGTTTTCGTGTTATTTTGTCGAGAACTATAGAAGTTTAAATTTGACGAACAAAGATAGTCAAGTATTGTCTATTGCTAAGGGGTTATTTTGTCCAACTATCACGTGGAATTATGATATATTTCTAGTCACATTTTATTTGATCTAGACTAGACAAATTTACTAGCTGTTTAACTAAATGAATGCGATCTATTGGATGATTTAACACCGTTTTCTAAACACAACGTCTTTTTAATATGCAACTCCTATTTCTTAGTGCTATAATATTCTCTCTTTAAGACGTTTTCTCAATTATAAATATACAGAAGCACTCATTCAAAAGTTTTGGTTTCAACTAAACGTACTAATTTTAAAATGATTTTTTGAGAACCATTATAAAATTAAGTGAATGTTTATGCTATTTGATTCAAATCTGAACTAATTACGTAAATAGTTGTTCCCAATACATCTTTAAGATGTTGAAATTTTTTATGCCCACTGGAATTAACGTTTAATAACACAAGGTTACACTTTGAAGGTCAGTCACATTTGGTGGTTTGTTTGGATATGTTAATACGCAGAAACAAACTCGAAAACAGATACACGTGCAATGCAGGTGGTGCGTATAATGCAATACTGTATTAGATTAGGTGGGGTTTCTATATTTCTATCCGAGGGAAAATTCTGATTGGTTGATGCTTCTGAATGTCTAGAGAAAATAGTAAATCCTCATATCTGAACAAAGAATTCACAACAAATTCTAGTAATTTCTGTTCTACTAAACACATGTAGTCAATTCGTCTGGCAAAGTTTGTAAAAATCAACACTACAATATTTGACTAGCGCAAAATTAACGCCAACACCGTAATATTTTCAACAGTGTAAATGATAGAACATAGGGCAGATTGTCTACAATATCTGTCTACGTATCTGGTGAAGAGCTCGTTCAAGATTATCGTCCATATATTATCCCTCTCATCAACCATTCTTTTCTACTACATCGGCGGTGCATCCTAAACTGACCTAGATTCCGCGCAAATGACGGACAACCATTTAATGTTTTCGTATACCCGGCGCACCTCGGGCTTCATCTTTACATCGATACATCAAGAGTGCGGAAAATTTGCATCCGTAAATTGGGTTCGTATTGACGTACGGTTGAATGTTTGGCTTATTCCTTGTATATAATTAGATTTCGAATTGCTTTGACGCCGTCAATCGTGGCGTCGTGGTCCCATTCGAGTGTGGGCGTTAGTAATTTGTGTGTACGAGAATACTTGGGGATATACAGGGTGTGATAAATAGGGGGAAGAATTATGCGATAACAAAAATACTCCAAACTGTGGTACTGGATACAATGTATCTGCTGATGATGATAGCTTTGCTATCGAAACGTACGTCTAGTTTAGTGCAGTTTGTAGTGAGGAGTCTAGGAGAAGCTTACGGAATTATGCTGTATGTTCTTATTTTATACAGTGTGTTAAAAAAAGGTTGTCGGATATTTTACCCAATCATAGTACTGGTGGAAATAAACAAAAAAGTCTTAGTCAACATGGGTCCGCAATTCAACTGTTTTTGACATATAGTCGATTGCATATTTTAAAATAAAAAAAAACATTTTTTCGGTTTTGAGAATAGTTCCCTTTGTCAAACAACTGATTGTGACTTAAAATTAATTCTGTCAGACATCTGTCATCAGATTATTTATCATTTGCGTCAATTTTTTTTTGTTCTCAAATTATGCATAAGTACACAAATGCAGAAATGGCCGATATGCATTTTATGTACGGTCGTGCGAATGGTAATGCCACTGAAGCACGGGGTATGTATGCCGAAGAATTTCAAATCGGTTGTTACCGAGTGATAAGATTTTCTCAAGATTCATATCCGGCTGTCCGAAACTGGTTCATTTAAAATTAATGGTGGTTCTGGTAGACCTAGATCAGTTTCTTCTCCCGCAGTAGAATTAGATATTTGAGACGGGTAGAAGACAACCAAATATTAGCACCCGAAGACTTGCCGCAGAACTGAACGTCAGTCATCCTCTCATTTGGAGAATTCTGCGGGAACAGCAGCTCTATCCCTACCACATTCAACGCGTGCAAGTTCTTGCTCTCACGATTATGATGCACGTAGGGTTTTTTTTGTCATTGGGTTTTACGAAGCTGGCAGAAACTCCTAATTTTGCGACTCAGATTTTATTTAGTGACGAGGCTGGGTTTACAAGAGACGGAATATTCAATTTTCAACAATCACGTCTGGGCAGATGAAAATCCCCATGCTGTTGTTGAACTGCTCACCAAACCGTTTTTCGCTAAATGTTTGGCTTGCTATTTTTGGAGACTGTTTAATTGGTCCAGTATTCTCCCTAATCGTTTAACGGGACAAGTATACTTGATTTTTTAAGAAATGAATTACCCGTTTGTTGGAAGACGTGCCACTTTTTAAAGATTAAATATGTGGTTTATGCACGATGGAGCTCCTGCGCATTTTTCCATCGTAGTTAGAAATTTCTTAAATCAAGATTACAACGAGAGATGGATAGGACGGGTGGACCAACGCATGGCTCCTAGGTCCCTTGACTGACACCTCTAGACTTCTATGTTTGGGGCATCTAAAAACAATTAGTGTACGCACGATCTGTAAACAATTTGGAGAACTCAGGCAACGAATCGTAAATTGTTGCGAGAAATTCGGAGGACTCCAGAATTTTCGAAAGATTGCGTCGATCTTTCATAAGAGGTGTGAAGCGTGCTTAGAAACGAATGGTGACATGTAGAACAATTTCTTTAGTTTTACTTTAAATAAATATTTGTTTAATTTACATTTGCGATCAGGAATTTCTTTGAAAATTTTCATCTACTAAAACAATATGCAATCGACTATATGTCAAAAACAGTTGAATTGCGGACCCATGTTGACTAAGACTTTTTGTTTATTTCCACCAGTACTACAATTGGGTAAAATATCCGACAACCTTTTTTTAACACACTGTATATTATATCGAAACAATACGATATCGGAAAAAACTACATAGAAAAAGATGAAGCAAAACTGTGAATTTGTTTCGTCACTCCATAAAATACGTTGTGCTCCATTCAAATTTTTCATCACAAAAACTAATAAACCATTCACAGAAAGCCAACCTCCTGTTCGAATCTCCTGGTTGTAATGTTTGTGAGGTTCGGTACTTAAATGGGATATACTTATGCTTTTTGTAAAATTCTCTGAACTGACGCGTAACTTAAACCCAATTCCTTAGTAGCATCTCTAATGGAAAATTCGCGATGGGCTTCAAAATATGTTAGCACTATAATTTCTACCTTTTCGTTGATAATGATATTTTTCTTTGTTCTTTTCTTCTTAAATAAGCAATCGTGTTGTCGAAATTGTCTGTAAAGTTTTTGACGAAAGTAACGTCGATCTGGCTGCCGTCGTAAAGGATACTGTTCTGCATAATATTCGACAGTCCTTATTGAATTTTTGCCGCATAAAATGTATGCTTTCAGCATATCGCATTTCTCCAAATGAGAAAATACCATGGTGAGGTATTATCTAATACTTAGAACTAAATATAACGAAAACTATTCAAGCTACTAATGATAATAATATAATAATAACAATTTAGAAGTAAAGAACACAACACAAAAATGAAATAACCAACTTTTCTTAATAATTAAACGTGTTTAAAAAGATTGAAGCTCAGTACGTTTTTGACAGTTTCAAACAACATACTATTTGTTTTGACTTAAAGTGAAAGAAGCCTACTATAAATTTTACATATCTTTGGCACCAATTAAAAACAACCATAACTTCTTTATTATTCATTTTAAGACAATATTGTATTAATTATTATTGGTCGCAGTGATCATCCTAACACTCTAGTGTGCCATCAAAGTAATCATCCTTTCAATGGCGATGATTCCTATCAGATGTTTATTCTAGTAAATATACCAAATTAGCATGCTACGATCGCAGTTTCCAGCATATTTTGTGCGAAATATTATCTGTTACTGGAATGAAATAAGAGATGCGCCATCTATGCGACAATTTCTCTACTACACATAAGTATATCTGCTCATCTGCTGTACTATATGGGGAGAAAACTGCTATGCGAAAATAAAATGCGATATTTATTTTTACTTCCATGTAAATATTTAGTTAAATTAATAAATACTGCGCTGGCTTCAAATATATCTACTAACCAAACTATTTGTTTGATTGAATACAGAAATATTTTTAATATTCATAAATCAAGTAATAATTTAGTAACTGTAACCAAATGCATGAAAAATGGTTGAAAACAACAAGATCGTTTTCCCCGTGTATAACAGTTTTAAAACCTTCAAACACTATATACCACTGTAAAGTTCTTTGGTTTATAAGTAAATCAGCATTAACTGAAGAGATTCCAATTATCTCTGAAATTTCTTTAACCTCGCGCGAAAATATTCACTTTTGTTAATTATTGTTTGTGTATCTAAGACTTATGCACGTGGAACATAGAATAAAACTAAAATACTTCCGCGTAAAAAAGCATTCAGCTTGAATACAGGTGCTTGCATTTTCCGTTAAAAGGCAAAAGTTTTAAATCAATGTATACCTGCCTGCCCACGCAAATAAACCAAAACGTCCGGCTTTTTTATTTAAAATACTGTTTATATTTCAATAACAACAATATAATAATGTGTATTGTCTTACTTGAATAGAAGTTATAAAGACATTATAAAATATTAATTAAAACTAAGGTGCATTCCATTTAATTACGGTTACTTTTCGTCGAAAAGCATGTACTTGAGAAGAAAATAGTCTTTTGGCAAAACAGCACGCTATTTTCAATTAAAATAAACACTTTTCTCAGAAAAGGTATTCTTTTCGTTGAACATGATAAAAACCAAAAGTTATAAAACTTTTCATTTAATGCAATCTCTTTTCTCAGTGTAACAATAAGATTTAAGTTACTTTTCTAAGTATATTTTATCTTAAAGTAGAGGAAGTATCTAGCATTTTAAATTTTTTTTCGACTAAGTATCCGTCATAAGTATCGAAGATGCGTTTAGTATGAATCTATTCCAGCTCTGACTGTATGTAACCGAGTATTTTAAATATCTAATTTATGCAGTATTTAATCATATTTGTTAAAAAGAAAACTGGATTACTTACTAGAAACTCTAAAAAAAAATCTAACGATGATCACTAACACATTTACGATGCAATATAGAATAGACATGCAGATTACTTTATTTAAAAGCTGCAATTTTTGATCAGATGAATTAGCAAAAATTATTAAACAATATTTGTTGTTAAATATCCTACTATGCTACTACTATAATAAAACTTTCTTGAATAATTCATACTTCATTGTATGTACTTCCTGTCATTTCAATACGTGCATTATATCACTATATACCAAAGGCATAACAACATATTGCGCATATTTTCATCATAATACGCTTAATGCCATTGATCACGTACTCTGTTCTAGAAATTAGGTCTCCACAGAAATCGAAATCAATTTGAGGACATCGAATACGTGGTACTTCATCGTGATTGGCCTTACAAGCACTTACAATTGCTCTACGCTTGTTAAAAAAAATGTTATACTGACGTTAATGCACGTTGCACATGATGCATTCGACGAAAAATTAAATGAAATATCAGTAAAATCTGACATTAGTAAAGCATCATCCTACATAATAAAAAAAAAGTTATATTTCATCTAGGCGATATTCTAAGAACGCGATTCGAATGTCTTTTTTTTATTCTAAGTATGTTTTTTTTGCGTGTAAATTTCTTAAGATTTTGCATTAATAAGCAGTTAACTGTCCTTATTAAAAAGACTTTACTCGGAATCACATTAGTGTTTCACCGAATTAATCAAGTATTTAGATCACCTTCAAACAAAACGGTTACGTTATTTAGCAACTTATTAAATACTTCCTTAATACAGATTTCGCAGTATAACTGATTGAAAAGGACACGTGACGACATGATATTGGGTGATTGCATGAAGTTTCGAGTTAAATAGCTGATGCTTTAAGTTCGAGTCATGGTAATAAAATATGGATCTCGTGCATATACAGAATGGATTTGTACTGTTGTTATTTAACAAAGAAAGGATGTGAGTATTTAAAACGAGTTAAATATTGAAATAAATAGAGTCGTATATATAATCCTTGCATTGCATGAATGGTGTGTGTTTCACGTCGACAAATATTGATGCATTGCTGTGGGAATTGCATATGGACTTCTAAGATGTCATAAAGTATAAAAATATTGTGTATTGTCATATGAACTGTTTGATGTGTTAATTTTTTTCTCTTGCAAGAATAATCATTCAATATTGTACTTAAATACTGCTTTCATTTGAAAAAATATATATACCATGTGATTCAAAATGATTGTCGTAAGAAAAAACTGTTTTCCGGAAAAAATTATCTATACTTATAACTTATTACCAATTTAATGAGCGAAGTGAGCTACATACAAATTTCATACATTACACGAATTTCTTGACATTTAGCGACATTGGCGTGCGTGTTGTAGTATCTTTCATTATTTATATATAATTTTTTTCAAATCGTTTATATTTAACATACAATATCACCAACAATAGTATGTCTGAATATGTAAGAAAATAAGGAATTTATCTGTGGAATGGCTCAACAAACAGGTAAAAAATCAATATTAACGTTAAGTGAAATAGTTTATTACATTTTATAATTTTATAGGCTATCAACACTTCAGCGCAATGAGCTGTCAAAAGAAAATACATTTTCATCCCTATAAAAGTTTCTACGGTACAGGAATTATTACCATTAGATCACGATAGGCAATCGAATATTGTCATTGGTTAATAACAATTTAAGAGGCGATGACTGCTAAAGAAATCATTTCTCGATGAAGTCTGGTTTTATCTAAAAGAGATATATCAATTCACAAAACTATCGTATCTGCGTCTGCAGAAAAAATCCACACGAATTTCGAGAAACGCAATCGTCCAGTCAACGAATAACAGGGCAATTTTCTTTCGCGAAAACTGGAACAGCCCCAACGTTACCAAAAATGTTGGAATTGTTTATTGTAGAGTTACAGAAAATGAGCTTGAAGCAGGTTATTTCCAGCGCGATAATGCATCCAGCAACATACGCTCGACAAAACCTGCCAATATCTTCAACAGTTTTTTGCTGACAGGTCGTTAAGCACAAAGATAGCCACCAAGCTCGCCTGATCTAACCCCATTAGATTACTTCATGTTCGGCTATCCTAAAAAAAGGCATCATATAGAAACCGCATGCATACCATAGAAGAACTGAGAGATGCAGTTTTGTCAGTTAATAATAATACTAATTGTATGTTATAATTTAAATAATAAATAAATTTAGTTAAACACCAGTAGTATTGAATTGTAAAATCATAATTAGTAAAGTTAATTAATACATTTCATTTTTACAAGCAGAAACACCAATCCATAGTCGTTTATATAATGCTAGTTCAAATATAGGTTACGTTTTCCTTATTGATTGACCAGATCCGTTTACTTTCTTATTCCCAACACTGACTTAGTTCAAACCTCATTACAAACACGCGGCATATACCTACACCCTGTTACTATCTATAGGAGCGGAATTGACAATCATTTTGAATCTCTGTGTATATATTAAACATTTTAGTTTGAATTTCGTAATTTCTATCGAAAAACAATATCACCTAAATGATAGAAACGGCAGAAGAAATCGTTGGGGCTTTCTGCCAAAATAAAATAAGTAAAATTTTGGTTTTTTGGTTAAGTGCATTTCTTTACGTACATTTGAATAAATTATGTGCTGGCAAAGCCAAAAAAGCTGATTATAAACAGAAAACGGTCCAAAATACATTAACTGCAGTAAGAGAAGAAATAAGTCTATCGCGATATATCTCAAATTCTCAAAAATTTAATATGTAACTTATCTGATTTTGGAAGCAAGTTTTCTTGTCACCTCTTCTAGAAATTAACGTCAAACATTATTTTCTCTTAAGTATATATATACTTAAATTATTTAGATATATATGCAATATCTATATATAAATATACTTGAAATTCAAAAACAGATCTATGATTGACACTTGATAGGTGTGATTGCATTCAGAAATCCCCTTACCCCTCAAACACAAAGAAATTCTGCAATCAGTTGGTTCAATAAACGCATTCTTTTGCTTGACAAACTGAAAGTGAAAGGCTATTCACATTCAGTTAAATCACTTTCAGTTAGTTCACTTTATTCACCACGAAGGAATATGCCTAATACCACACATCTTCTCAAGATCTTTCAGTTTTCTTTATGAATCTTGTTCATATACCTGTTGAATGCATATCCTCAACGCGGTTACCTCTTTCAATAAATTTATTTTCACTCTTTAGTTTACCCATGTCATCTTTATATAGGTAAAATTGTTACCAAGCTTGTAATTTTTTGAATTGCAACTTTCAACGCTTATTTGTCACATACCTATATAAGTAACTAAACTTATCTGTAACTTACTTTCATTCTGCATGTTTGCTCCTCCCGATTTTCTTGAGGTTAACAATTTGCTGCAACCTCCAGAGGACCAGCTTCGTAGGGATTCCCTTTCTTTTAACTCCTTGAAACATTTGTTATTGTTAGTTCAGCACGCGTTAAATGATAATTACTTTCACAGTTGTCTCTACAGCACACATTCATCATGATAACCGATACCATTTATCGCACACCACACACACTGAATCGTCATATTATGTTTAATTATGGAAATTATTAAGTTTTAGAAGCTAGAATGGTAAATCGCACATTAACCACACTTGTTAGTTTATCACATCTTAATATAAACTACTGACACACTGATAGGTTATGTCACGTTATGTTCAGTTCGAAACTTCAAATACTTATGTGTTTGTCTCACCTGCTCATTATACCGTATAAAAACATCTCTTTATTCTTTTTTACTTTTGCTTTTTACTACACTAACCGTTTAAAAACATTAGATTAGATTAGTTTGTTACCTCCCTAATAAAATTCGCTGAAATATCTAACAGCCTTTCGACTAATTGCACTTTACGCGTGGATTATATCTATCTCCTTTATTAATTTTGTATTAAAATATGATAGAAATACAATTAGTGCATAAAAAGTGGCGTAAGTCGAAAACGGTATAAATGAGATATCTACATACTACCTTACCTGATAAATTTATCTTATATGACTTATTAAACGACAGTTATCTCCCACTTCATTAAAATGTTAATAAACCGGCCCTAAACCTAAAGATAAAAAGTTTGTTCGCGTTGCATGAACTATTTGCACTTTTATGCACTTTTTAGAACTTTTGTGTGCAAAAATGTGTAATTGTGCAAATAGTTCATGCGACGCGAACAAACTTAAAGACAGATATAATGTTTATGGAATATATATCAATATAGGTTCATTATCCACTTTACGCATGGTGAATATTTGGTAAATTTCCGTTGCCTCAATGGGAGAATTTTTCCATGGAATCCTCGTATATAATCACTATCCCACGATGTCATTATTCTTATTAGAGAGAACCAGTTGTCATTATTAATACTATACGCACTGCCTATACAAACTAGAAAGAACTTGTTGAAACAAGAAGTCAAAGGTTTATGTTTGGTAACATTTATTTGCTGGACATATTGTTTGTTTTGTTATTATGAAATTGTTACTTAATTAAACAAAGGCTAGATAAACCTCACACAATTAGTGTAGATTTAAACAATTAATTTAAAATTAATAATATGCAATATTGTGTAGGTAATCTTCTTTTTCTTTTAATTTAAACGCATTGTGGTATATATACTATAAAAAAAAATACAGGCTTTATCATAAAGTCGTTCGATTTTTATCACCAGTTCAAATGAAAACAAACCTTATTATATAACCAAATTTAAATTTCCCACAATTACTTTTAGTAACTTCAACATAAAGGTATTAAAATAACTATTAACCTAATACAAAATTATTTTATAGTAATTCCATGAATGAGATTTCAGCTCTTATTTTTTCCTTTTTTTCATAATATTTCAGTAAAACGTTTCACTTTCTAGTTTGTCTTTCTCTTTAGCTGATGCATAAAAGTTGCAATACTCCCTGCAGACATGCATATTATATAAATTAAAAGCTGGTTTTCTCCAAGTTCATTGCCCTAATCTAAGTTCCGTCAAAAATTGCATTTATTCGAGAGTTAAATGAGATAATACTTTGAAAATTTAGCGGAAGTATTGAAAAAAAAATACGTATAATTGGCACAAATCTAATTCACTCCATTTTTCCAAATACGTGTCCTAATTTAAATATTACTGTAACAAAGTTTTCTATATCCTGCATTACCGAAATTGTCGTAAAGATGGCAGTGCTCCTATTTTACAGCAATAATAATGTATATTCGGTATAAATTGTATGCATGCCGGAAATGCGGTATTATATACAGGGTATTCCACGTAACTGGTTTCATAAAGTTTATGATGTTCTATTATTACTTTACTATTTGAGATTTTGGCACCAGTATCTGTTCGATTGGAACTATTAAATGTAAAATACCTTAAACCAAAATATCACTTCCGGTTGACGGAAATGATGTCAAACTTTGTTATGTTAAATAGAATGATATAATTTTTATTCATTTTTGGATTCTACAACTATAAATACGTCAGTTTTCATTAGCTATTCTATAGCTACATTGTTGCCGTTTTTGAATTATTTAAGTTTTTCTTTCTTTTTTTAGTCATAATCATTGCATCATTGAGAAATTAATATCTCGGTTGATACTGCTAGTAGAGACTCCAAATTTGCTATGTTGTGAATGAAGATATTACTCTAAGAAACGGTAAGCACACTTTACATTCTAACATACAGGGTGTTCAAACTGAGAACAAAGTGACATATTTTCAAATACAGAAAAACTCATTTTTTTAAATAGAACACCCTGTATTTAATTCGAATTAGGAAGTAAATATCGTCCCCTATCGCTTTATATCAGCATTCCTATACCTATCTTTAATAGATTTTGAGATATGAGCGACTTTTTGTTAAACAGACTAAGTATTCTTTTTTTTAAATAGAATCCCTGTATTTTAATTCGGAATTAAGAAGTAAATATCATCCCCTATCACTTTATATCAGCATTCCCTATACCTATCTTTAATAGATTTTGAGATATGAGCGACTTTTTGTTAAACAGTTAAGCAGCCCTATCTTTGCGTGTTTGTAGCTGGCTCTGAATCGGATTAATGTCAAATTCATTGACTAACCAAAAGTGTTTATGTATATCATTGTAATTACACTTTCGTACAACGCAATATTAATAGAAATGACTATTCGAACAGACATTCTTGTGTAGTTATTCAAAAACAATACATGAATTTGACGTGAATCCATTTCAGAGCCAGCTACAAACATTTAAAGATAGGGCTACTTAGTTTGTTTTACAAATAGTCGCTCATATCTCAAAATCTATTAAAGATAGGTATAGGGAATGCTCATATAAAGTAATAGGGGATGATATTTACTTCCTAATTCCGAATTAAAATACAGGGTGTTCTATTTAAAAAAATTGAGTTTTCTGCATTTGAAAATATGTGACTTTGTTTCTCAGTTTTGAACACCCTGTATGTTAGAATGTAAAGTGTGCTTACCGTTTCTTAGAGTAATATCTACGTTCATAACATAGTAAATTTGGAGTCTCTACTTGCAGTATTAACCGAGATATTAATTTCTCAATGATGCAATAATTCTGACTAAAAAAAAAGAAAAACTTAAATAACTCAAAAACGGCAACATGTAGCTATAGGAATAGCTAATAAAAACTGACGTATTTATGGTTGTGGAATCCAAAAATGAATAAAAAATTATATCATTCTATTTAAAATAACAAAGTTGACATTCATTTCCGGTCAACCGGAAGTGATATTTTAGTTAAGGTATTTTACATTTATAGTTCCAATCAAACAGATACTGGTGCCAAAATCTCAAATATAAGTAAATAATAGAACATCATAAACTTTTAATGAACCAGTTACGTGGAATACCCTGTATTTTTATTTTATTTTGAATTATATGTTAGTATTTATAATTAAATAAAATTAAAGAAATTGTAAATAATAACATTAATTTAAAATAAAACAAAAAAAAACTAAAATTTCTTTCAATGAATAAAATAAATTTTTTATTCCACCAATCAACATTCGTTATTTAGATGGGTAATCCTTGTATATCAATATTAATACTTATTACTTATATTATTATACTTACATAAATTCTCAAATTGTATATTTAACTATTGACAAAAAAAAATATTCAACAATCAACTTTAATTTAAAATTAATAACATTTATTATCATTTTTTTTATTTCCTTTAAGGACTACCAGCAATTACTTACACACTCGAATCATACAAAGGTAGGTACCTGAAACCTGATCCTCAAAAAACTCGCCCTCTTTTCCCTGTATATAAAATTTAATGGATCTTTCCCAGAAGAACAAAACCCAGTAAGAAATAAATACATTAGGCCACATAAAATCCACCGAGATTCTTTAAGGCGTCATTTTTCTTCTAGGAAGCGATTATACTTCCGCGAATTCACCCAGACGGCGGTAACTTCTGTTGCCTGTTGCTAAGGGCCCAACGATAATTATATAGGGCCCCCCGAAGCACGAAAATGACTCAGCGTAAAAGTATGTACAATGTAATATTTTATCTCTGGAGGTAGTAACACCTGGCCAAGTTTTTTCTGGTTTAAAATTGGTTGTATTTTAAAATTTATTGCTTAATAATTAATATTTAACATTGTGTCAATGTTTATATGAATCATCACCCTAAAAAAATACTAAAAATAGGGTGCTTTGTTATCTAACAATAACCCAAACTATTTTCATCAATTCCGGATGAAGTGGAATGGTTTCTTTTAATTAATTGCCGACCTCGAACGCAAACCCGAGGGAAGGAATGTTTTTTTTTATTTTAATCAAAGATACATCACACCTCAATCAATATTTAGAATTAGATTGAGTGAAGAATCCATATTTTTCGGGTATTTTCAAAATTGTATGTAATTTATAATTTTTACTTAAATTATATGGAATTTTTTGGCAATATTTCATTTAGAAATATTTTCCCGTGTCATTTAATAACATGCCGTCATCTGCCATCAAATAGATGAATATTGATGTGTACTCCCAGCAGATAGTGCTGTAATTATTAATATATCTTTTATAATTTAGATGGCGCTTTTATCACATGCAAAATAAATCGTTTGTAATTTATGAAGGAAAAAATTAAATCTATGTTGTAAGCATGATCTTAATTTATATATAATATGTATAAATTTAATAACATGATAATGTTTTTTTTCTGCTGTTGTATCAATATTTACACTAATATAATAATAAATAGAAGTGATATTGTTTTATTATTGAACTTCCACTGTTTACATCAATATTTAAGTAATAAATGACTTGCGTTTATTACAATATAATAATCTAGAGTTATGTTTACTATATGGACAAAGAGATTTACGTAAACCGATCAATAAAAATATACAACATCTAGGAAATATTTATTTACTAGCATTACGCACGCGTTAGTAATAATGTTTAAATATTTACGGACGCAAGTAAATTTCAAACGAAAATAGAATTTGACTTTCTCGTTCGAAAACAAAATCTGACCTAATAATTTCCGTAATATGTTTTTAAATACGTACATAGATATTTATATCAGGCAGAATTGATTTGTCATAATGTTTCTTAATTTGCTTATACAAATATTGAAATTTGGTAAACGAAAATACGATCTTATCCTGTTGTGACAGATTTCAAATTTTCCGCGCGATGTCAAGCAATTGTCAGCACCGCCAACCGATTAATTTAAAATGGAACCAATTATTTTGACATTTGACATGTCCCCGATAAATATGAGAATTTTTTCGATTTGTTATTGGTAAATTTCGCGAATTATTATGTTTCAGGATTGTTGATTTTATTAGATGTTTAACTTATATCGCGCGGGTGAGTCACCTCGGAATCTCGCAGCATATAACGAGGGATAACGATAATTCCGCTTTCCAGAATTTTCTCGCGAGAAATTAACGTAAAATGTGTGATTCCCCAGCCTCTCTGCAGGAAATATGCTTGAACGGTATCTGCGACAATTTCCTAGATGTGTTCGAAGAATTCTACGCCACACAGCAGAAGGGGTCGCTGGGAGAAGTGCATATACGAGAAGAGGTTCAGATTTAGGGATTCCGATATGTTCCTGTACAACGAGCTGTCAGAGATGCTGTTCAACAAGTTAGTAGAGAAGCGTATGTTGTGCGATGAGACTTTAAATATATTCTCGGAGAAGAACACGCGCCTGCGGAAAGTGAAGATTAGAAAAAGTAGGAAAATTTCGTACGAAGGCTTGAAGATATTGAAGCAGCATAAAGTAGCCGAATTAGACTGTGTAAATTTTAAGACGATGTCGATAGATAAAATTATAGGTCAGATTGAGCGATTATTATTATTAGTTTTCTTATTTCCAAGTTATGTGTTTTCGTATTTTTTTAGAATGTTTAAGTCCGTGGAGTTTAATCAATATAGTGTCTGTGAATTTTTCTAAGTGCACGTTCATTGATTCCTCCAGACGGAGTTTTCATGGTCGAGATAACAGAATTGAAGAATCTGCGTAGCCTCAATTTATCTAGCACTGAGCTGAATCAGCAATCGTTGCAGATGATATGCGAGGATCTGAAATATTTGGAACGTTTGGACATTTCGGGGACGTGCGTCAAAGACTTGAGTCCACTTTTGCGGCTCTCGAACCAGCTTACAAGTTTAGGAGTTAGTGTAAGTAAATAAAAAAAAAGTTTTATCTAAATCTTTTTTTTATAAAAAAAATTAGTTTAGCCGTACTCTTTAATTGCAAATTGACAAATGGATAGTATGTTTAGCAGTTGATTCTACACTGTAAGAAATTTCAACAATTTTGCCAGTACAAACAGTAATTTTGACAGAAAAATATTAAAATAATACTTGAAAGTGAAAGTAAATGATGTTATTTTGTAAAAATTGTGTAAAAAGGATTGTCTCTACTACAAACTTACCCTTTTAAAATTAAAAATACAAGATTTGATTTGTTTATTTTATATTTAGATGTTTAAATTACTAATTTTTGTGTATTTTCTGCTTCTTTAATGTTTTTCCCCCATAAGAAACAGTAAAAATGGTATTTCTAAGAGAACCTCCTAATACCTATACCTTAATTTAAACCATGAGAACGTAAATTAAAAAAAAAAAGTCTAATATTTTTAGTTTTGTAACGATAAATTTGTATTAAGGCCGGTTTACACCTAGCCAATAAACAGCTAGGTGTAAAACGGCCTTTAAACACAGATCTTTCCACAATTTTAAAAATATCACATCATTTAGTTTAAATTTTAGGTATTATTTCAATATTTTTGTCATAATTACAGCTTATACTGGTAAAATTCCTGAAACACTAAAACTAGGGACATTTATATCATTTATCACTAATTGTAAGTAGAATCATAAATTTTAGATAATATATAAGTTGGTATTTGTTTTTACTTATTGTAAAGGTACTTTTTTGTTTTAATTTTTAAAATATGTTTGGAAAAATTTGCATATGAACTCAAAATTAAATCTGAGTAACTATTTTGGATATCATATCGAGTTGTCTTAATTTTTGCTCATCATGACATATTTTTTAAATATTCTGCCATATTTGCGGTCACGTGACATTTTAATACATGATTTTTTTTTCATCTTTTAAATGAACTCAGATGAGTTATTTGTGTAAAATGACTTTTATGTGCGGAGATCAGAGTTGTAAACCAATCATCATGATTAAATTCCTTTTTTTCTATTGTAATTTAAGAATCATAACACAAATCCATGTTATGTAGTTTTATCTTTAATTTAACTCTTTTTATAGTATTTAAATCATGTGAAGCGATTTAAATCTCGTGAAAAGTATTAAAAATTTAATAAAACACAAAAATTAAAATAAACCGGCTTTGTTTTAAACAAATCACTAGTTGAAGTTCCTCTGAAACTTGGTTGGATTCACTTCCGGCCTTATTTCAATCGCACTAGACAATTTGAGATGGCAGTCAAAGCTTTAACAGTTTAAATTCATGTGACTTATTTATTTTAGGAATATACAATGAATTCTTCAGAAAAATAATAAAAAACCAGTGATCTTATAATAACTACCAATAACTTATTTCTAGAGACACAATCGCATGATGTAATTTCATTTTTAAAGTTTTATGTAGATACATTTTGGCAGCCATAAACATATCGGTTTGCCGAGACGTCAAAAAGTAATTTATATTTACGACATGACAGGCTGTTAGAGTTTGCATATATCGTATATTACTTTTTTATATTCTAATATAATAAATTTAATTGAAATACCATGTGATTCAAAATGATTGTCCGGAAAAATTTATCTATACTTATTACCAATTTAATGAGCGAAATTTGCTACATACAAATTTCATACATTAAATGAATTTTCTTGACATTTAGCGACATTGGCGTGCGTGTTGTAGTATCTTTCGATTATTTATCTTATAATTGTTTTTCAAATCGTTTATATTTACATCTAATATCACCAACAATAGTATTTCTGAATACTGTAAGAAAATAAGGAATTTATCTGTGGTACAGCTCAACAAACAGGTAAACATCAATATTAACATTAATGAAATAGTTATTACATTTATAATTTTATAGGCTTATCATACACTCCAGCGCAATGAGCTGTCAAAGAAAGTTACATTTCATCCCTATAAAGTTTCTACGGTACAGGAATTATACCATTAGATCACGATAGCCGATTGGAATATTGTATTGTTTAATAACAATTTAAGGGACGACTTGCTAATCAAATCATTTTTCTCGGATGAAGCCTGGTTTTATCTAACAGACTATATCAATTTACAAAACTATTGTATCTGGTCTGCAGAAAATCCACACGAATTTCGAGAAACGCATTGCATCCCGTAAAAGTTGGAGTTTGTTAGCTATGTCCAGGCAACGAATAATAGGGCCAATTTTCTTCGAGGAAACTGTAACAGCCCAACGTTACCACAGATGTTGGAATTGTTTATTGCAGAATTACAAGAAAATGAGCTTGAAGCAGGTTATTTTCAGCATGATATGCTCCAGCACATACTGCTCGACAAACCTGCCAATATCTTCAACAGTTTTTTGCTGACAGGTTCGTTAGAGCACAAAGATGTCACCAAGATCGCCTAATCTAACCCCATTAGATTGCTTCATGTTCGGCTATCTAAAAAATTGGATCTATAGAAACCGCGTGCATACCATAGAAGAACTGAGATATCCAGTTTTGTCACTTAATAATTATACTAATTGTATGTTATATTAAAAGTAATAATAAATTTAGTTAAACACCAGTTAGTAGTGAATTGTAAATCATAATTTAGTAAAGTTAAATTAATTACATTTCATTTTTACAAGCAGAAACACCAATCCATAGTCGTTTATATAATGCGAGTTCAAATATAGGTTACGTTTTCCTTATTTATGATAGATCCGTTTACTTTCTTATGTTCCAACACTGACTTAGTTCAAACCTTCATTACAAACACGCGGCATATACCTACACCCTGTTACTATCTATAGGAGCGGATTTGACAATCATTTTGAATCTCTGTGTACAAGTGCAATATCAAATTTAATACCAAAAATATGAAGAGAAATAGTCTTTTGTAAGGGTACATAAAAATAACTTTAGTAACTTCAATAGAAAGACACCGAAGTAACTAGTAATTTAATGCAAAATCATTGGTAATTTTGTGTTTTCATGTTGAAGTTACTAAAAATAATTGCGGGATATTTAGATTTTGCTACTAGGGAACCTCAACAATTAGGTATTAAAATAACTATTAACGAAATAGGAAATTTTAAGTAATTTTATATTTCAACGTTGATTACAGGATATTTAAATTTTAAGATTTGGGTTATTATTTTTTTTTTTATGGTGTCTCTAGAAATACTATTTACTTAATGCAATACCTTCTTAATTAAAGCTTAAATTATAATTTATTTATAATTTCGTTTATTTTTTTTACGATTTCCTTAATCTTCCCCTTTGCATTTTTTTCTTACCACTACAGGATGTCATCGTTAAATTACAGGATTTAAAATCAGTCAATTCATCGATGGATGTTATAACTCGCCTCACATCCTTACGACACCTAGACATGAGTTTAGTTCACGAAACCACCGAAAACGTCGAAAAGACATAATCACAGAACTCCTCTCCGATCCGCAAAGCTTGCCGGAACTCATCTCCTTAGAGATATCCGGCTGGAGGAGTGTCATCGAAGGCCTCATGTTAGAAACGTACGTCTTAGCTCATCCGAAGTTGAAATACTTGGGCATCGTGATGAATGCAGCGGCTTTCGAACAGGTGTTCACCGAACCCAGTTATAAGAACTACAAGCACGATCTGGTGGTGGCCGGACTGGCTTCGGAAGGTCAGATTAAAGTGACGTTGAGGTACCACTACGAGAAGCACACCTATGTGCAGAAAGCTCTCTATCACCTGTTCCAATTGACTGCCAGTTTTAACGGTGCCAGGCCTGACATCGTGGAGCTGGTCCTGTCTGCCATGGCCGAACATCCGACTAGGTTCGGAGTGCAAGTGGCTGCGACGGCTTGCTTGTATAATCTGACCAGGGGAGATCTGTCGAAGAGTATACATCCGGCTTTATTAGGTGAGGAAAATAATCTCCTTTAATTTATTTTCGTTACAGACTAAATAACATTATTCGATCACGATGTAATCTTTTAAATTGCTAATCGAGAATTACTCTTACAAAAAAAAAAAATACAGATTTATGTAGTAGTACATTGACGAAACATTTTTAGTGATCCCGAATCAGGCAGCATTAAAACAGAAAATGGTGTACTGCAAGATACTATTCTGAGGCCATTACTATTAATTTTTTTTCCTGAGACATACGCATACTATGATATTCTCATACTCAAAACAATATTTATACAAATTACAGTGTACCCCACTATACTATTCTTAGGCCATCAGTTTCCAATTGGTTCGTTTAACTAGTAAAATAGTTACTGTTGCTAAGACAACTCCATAACTGGAAGCTGAAGACTAGTTTGCGTTTGATTTAATAACATTTTTAATGATCCTGGATCAGGCAGCATTAAAACAGAAAATGGTGTACCGCAAGATACTATTCTGAGGCCATTACTATTAATTTTTTTTTCTAAGACATATGCATACTATGATATTCTCAGATAAAACAATATTTATACAAATTACAGTGTACCCCACCATACTATTCTTAGGCCATTATTTTCCAATTGGTTCGTTTAACTAGTAAAATAATTACTGTTGCTAAAACAACTCCATAACTGGAAGCTGAAGACTAGTCTGCGTTTGGTTTAATAACATTTTTAGTGATCCTGGATCAGGCAGCATTAAAACAGAAAATGGTGTACCGCAAGATACTATTCTGAGGCCATTACTATTAATTTTTTTCTAAGACATATGCATACTATGATATTCTCATACTCAAAACAATATTTATACAAATTACAGTGTACCCCACTATACTATTCTTAGGCCATCAGTTTCCAATTGGTTCGTTTAACTAGTAAAATAATTACTGTTGCTAAGACAACTCCATAACTGGAAGCTGAAGACTAGTTTGCGTTTGATTTAATAACATTTTTAATGATCCTGGATCAGGCAGCATTAAAACAGAAAATGGTGTACCGCAAGATACTATTCTGAGGCCATTACTATTAATTTTTTTTTCTAAGACATATGCATACTATGATATTCTCAGATAAAACAATATTTATACAAATTACAGTGTACCTCACCATACTATTCTTAGCCATTACTTTCCAATTGGTTCGTTTAACCTAGTAAAAATAATTACTGTTGCTAAACAACTCATAACCTGGAAGCTTGAAGACTAAGTTTGCGTTTGGTTTAATACATCTTTAGTGATCCTGGATCAGGTAAGCATTGAAGCAGAAACGGTGTACCGCAAGATACTATTCTGGGGCCATTACTATTAATTTTTTTTCTGAGACATATGCATACTTTGATATTCTCAGATAAAACAATATTTATACAAATTACAGTGTACCCCACCATACTATTCTTAGGCCATTATTTTCCAATTGGTTCGTTTAACTAGTAAAATAATTACTGTTGCTAAAACAACTTCATAACTGGAAGCTGAAGACTAGTTTGCGTTTGGTTTAATAACATTTTTAGTGATCCTGGATCAGGCAGCATTAAAACAGAAAACGGTGTACCGCAAGATACTATTCTGAGGCCATTACTATTAATTTTTTTTCTGAGACATATGCATACTTTGATATTCTCAGATAAAATAATATTTATACAAATTACGATGTACCTCACCATACTGTTCTAAGGCCATTAGTTTTCAATTGGTTCGTTTAACTAGTAAAATAATTACTGTTGCTAAGACAACTCCATAACTGGAAGCTGAAGACTAGTTTGCGTTTGATTTAATAACATTTTTAATGATCCTGGATCAGGCAGCATTAAAACAGAAAATGGTGTACCGCAAGATACTATTCTGAGGCCATTACTATTAATTTTTTTTCTGAGACATATGCATACTTTGATATTCTCAGATAAAACAATATTTATACAAATTACAGTGTACCTCACCATACTATTCTTAGGCCATTACTTTCCAATTGGTTCGTTTAACTAGTAAAATAATTACTGTTGCTAAAACAACTCAAGCAGAGTATAGGAAAGTTCTTATTATTCTATTACTTTACAGATAATAAAATTATTTTCTTATAGAATAATTTAAAAAAATAGCGCTTTTAAAATTATTAATCAATAATTATTGTTACAGATTTAAGCATATTGAAAACTACTACAATACATTAAAAAATTATAATTTCCTTTTCATATGTGTTTATAACCACATTGCAGATTATGGTGTACCCTTGATGCTACTCTGAGGCCGTGATTATTTACTTTTATTACAGAGTTAATAATATTATTCTCGCATGATGTAACTTATAAAAAGACTTTTTGAAATCGTTAATAGATAACTATTATTACAAAATTCTAAATAAAAATTAAGTATAATGACAAAAACTGAAATCTAGTGATCTTAAACAAACAACATATCAATTTATGTCATACTCAAGAATACCATTCAAAGTTATTGTTCTGATATTTTTATTTCTACAAATCAAACAGTGTTAATACAAATTATGATTTACCCCAAGATACTATTCTGAGGCCATGTTTATTTAATTTTATTGCAAACTAAATAGCATTATTTTCTTATGATATAATCGAGATTAATTTTTACAAAAATCTAGAAGAAAAGCAGATTTAACTATTTTGGTGAAAACTGAAACGAACTTAAATCGAGCACATAATAAGACAAGTGATGGTGTACCTTAAGATGTCTATTTGAGGCCATTATTTTCATACCTACTAACAATTAAAAATGTTAAGTATTGCTAAATAAATAATACAGAAACGAAATAGATTTAAGCATTTTAACAAAAACTGAAGTGAACACAATGAAGACAATTGATGGTACACTTCAAGATGCCATTCTCAGGCCGCTATTATTTTCCCTTGTTGCAGATCACTCAACATTTTTGTCGCATGCTGTCATTTATAAAAAAAAAAGCTTTTGAAAATGTTAATCGTTTATCATTACTACAAAAATTCCAGAAAAAACAGATTTAAGATGTTTGCGAACACTGAAACCCAGTTTAAAATCACTGTTTAAGCAAACAGACAAGACAATTGACGCGGTACCGCAAGGAGCTATTCTGAGGCCACTATTATTTAATTCGTCTTGATATTTTCTTACCTACAAATCAAACAGCCTTAACACAAATTACGGTGCACCCCAAGATACTATTCTTGGGCCATCATTATTCATTTATTTTACGGATTAAATAGCATTATTTAATACTATGATATAATTTATGGGTTATGAGTTCTTAAAACTGTTAATCGAGAATTATCATTAATATAAAAGAATTAGAAACAAAACAGTTTTGAACAGATTGACAAAACCAGAAGCGTATTGATCTTTAGTGCTCGAGATGCTATTCTAGAGCTTTTATTATTTAACTTAACATTGATCTTTAATCAAGCAGATAACAAGATAATTGACGGTGTATTCACAAGACCATTCTGAAGCTTTTATTATTCAAGTTGTTCCGAAGCGAATAGATAGTTTTGTTTTTATTAATACAAATTACGGTGTACCTCAATTTACTATTTTAGGACCATTATTATTTATTTATCTAAATCAGTAGATTTAACTTTCGATTCTTTAAATTCTTACAGGTAGGGAAGTCAATTTAATTCTAAACGCAATTGATACCTTCCCGGACGAGTACCAACTGCAGAAAAACTCCCTATTAAATCTGTGCAGAATCATTCTAACTGTCGCCTTCTTTATTATTTAAGTTATTTCGAAGCGTATAGATATGTTTGTATAAGACAAATCAAAGACTATTAATACAAATTAGAGTGTGCATAATATACTATTTTAGGACCATTATTATTTATTTATCGAAACAAGTTTAATTTAACACTCCATTCTTTAAATTCGGATAGGTAGGAAAGTCAATTTAATCCTAAACGCAATGGAAACCTTTCCAGACGAGTACCAACTGCAGAAAAACTCCCTATTAAATCTGTGTAGAATCATTCTGAAGCCTTTATTATTTAAGTTATTCCGAATCGAATAGATACTTTTGTATAAGACAACTCAAAGACTATTAATACAAATTAGGGTGTGCCGCAATATACTATTTTAGGACCATTATTATTATTATTTATTGAAATAAGTTTGATTTAACTTTAGATTCTTTGAATTCTGATAGGTAGAGGAGTCAATTTAATCCTAAACGCAATGGAAACCTTCCCAGACGAGTACCAACTGCAGAAAAACTCACTGCTAAATCTGTGCGGCAATTCTGACGCCTTCATTCTGACGCCTTTATTATTTAAGTTATATATCTTTTGTATAAGACAACTCAAAGACTATTAATACAAATTAGGGTGTACCCAACACACTATTTTAGGACCATTATTATTTATTTATCGAAATAAGTTTGATTTAACTCTCGATTCTTTCAATTCGGACAGGTAGGGGAGTCAACTTAATCCTAAACGCGATGGAAACCTTCCCGGACGAGTACCAACTGCAGAAAAACTCCCTACTAAATCTGTGCAGCGACCGCATCCTCCAGGAACTGACTTTCGACAGGTTCCGCTGCGCGAAACTAGTTCTAGACTCGTTATGCGTCTTCGACGAGACCAACATGAATCGTATGGCAGTCGCCATCTGCAGCATCCTAGCCGCTAAGGTTTCCACGGCGGAAACGTCCGAATTAGGCGCCCGGCCTTCGTATATGCGCAAATTATTGGCGATGGTGAAGGGCAGGATCGACATGCAACTCTCCGATATCACGTTGAAGTTCACGTTGAGTGCCCTCTGGAATTTGACAGACGAAAGTGCCGCCACCTGTTCCGTGTTCCTGGAACAGGGCGGGGCCTCACTCTTCCTCACGGTGTTGCAGACGTTCCGAGACGATAACGCCATAGAGACCAAAGTGTTGGGTCTGCTCAATAATATAGCGGAGGTGGAAACGTTACGGCACAGTCTGATGTTGAACGCGTTGGTCGAGGAATTGTTCGTACTGTTGAAATCACAGCACATCGATGTTAGTTATTTCGCGGCGGGGATAATCGCGCATCTGGCCTCGACGGGGAAGAGAAGTGGACGGTGAAGAAGCACACGAGGCAGGAGATGCTGACGGAGTTGGAATCGGCTGTGATGCAATGGAAGGTGCCCGAGAGCGAGATGGTCGCTTATAGGAGTTTCAAACCGTTTTTTCCGTTGTTGAGGAGGGATATGGATTATCAAGTGCAATTATGGGCCGTATGGGCTGTCAATCATGTCTGCAATAAGAATCGTGAGTATTTAGGACGTTATTCTGGTAAAATGTTACATTTTTAAACGGCTCGCCGCTTGAGTTTTGGGTGCGGTGATAAGGTAGGGGAAAGCAAATTAGTGATTGGATCTTGAATATATTCTTTTTTTTCATTTACTTATTTAAACTCCCTTTTGTATATTTATAACAAAAATACTCTAAACTGTGGTACTGGTAATGCTGTAAACTTCTTCTAAACGTTTGTGGTGAGGGGTTTAGGAGAACTTTACTTTTGTATATTTGATTAAAAAACAATTAAATTATTTAAATATGTCACCTAATAACAACCTAGAGGAGTATAAACGTCAAAACAATGGCAATATAACATGGGTTACTTCCTACAAGTTGTTCAATTCACAAGATATAATTTTTTCTGGACTAGGAAAGCATCCACGCACTTTACATAAATATATAGTCATGGACAATATTGTGGGTACAGGGATAAACTGTCTATATATTCCCAGTAAACCAAATTCAAATTTCCCGCAATTATATTTAGTAACTTTAACTTAAAGGTATTCAAATAACTATTAATCTAATACAAAATCGTAGGTAATTTTATGCTTTAATGTTGAAGTTACTAAAAATAATTACGGGAGATTTGAATTTGGTTCACTGGGTTGTGGAATTCGTAAGTAGAAAAGAAAATTTGTGTATTTCATAAAAATACGCTTATTTTCTGCCACTTCTACAGTTCTTAATACCTACTTCTGCCGATAGGGGAACCTACGTGAGCGCGGGTAATCTTTAAAATTTAGAATACAGGTCTACAATATTTAACATGATTAAAACAGAACAAAAAATTAAGCAAAACAAGTTTATAGAAAGCTTTAAATTAAAACAAAAGCCAACATTCTGTTGCAAAACTATGTAAATAAAAAATTATATAGAAAATAAAAAAAAATGAGACATACGCAATTGAATACTATGAATAAAAAAGAAATAGAATGCAACAAATACATGAATAATAGGTTATTATTTTACACTATTTACTCAATACGTTTTGCAATATGTTTTATTCCGTCTTCAGTTTTTCTTTTATATGATTACTTCACGTGATCTAGTACCGTACGCAAACTGCCTCTTATTTATCACTACAAAAACTAGTTTCCCTCGCAACTGATGGTGCTTACCTTATTACACAGAAATTCGATGGCTTTCAGTCGATTTTTACAGCAATTTTTTCAGTTGTTGAACGAAATTATAATTTTTTTTTAGAATCCAAAAATTACGGCTCTGAAATGTTAAAAGACGATCAATGGAAAAAAAATTCTGGCATTTGCCGTTGACATTACAAATCACCTTAGTCAACTTAATGTGAAATTACAAGAAAAACAGCACCTGCTTGCTTACCAATTTATATGACAATATCAACGTTTTTAAACAAAAATTGTCGCTCTGGTGAAAACAAATTGAAAAAGAAAATCTATTTCATTTTGAATCTTGCCAGTTATTTTCACAAAAATCACGGCAATTGAAATTTCCAAAATATGCCAATCAAAATAAATTGTTAGAAAATGAATTCGAAAGGAGATTTTTGGACTTGACAAGAAATGCGAAAGTCAATTTCAATTATTTACATCAAAAGTTATACTTCATCTTTATTTCTATTGTTTTTTTTTTCCTTTACTGCCCGCGATTTAGTATATAATGATTAATATGGCCCTCTATGGTTATGATATAAAGATCTGTTCGGGGATCGAATAATACAATTTGTATCTGGTTTAAGAAAAGTCCTGAAGCTTTGCTGCGAAGGATAAAAACCAACTTTTCCTATTAGAAGAAGACCCCTTGTTTTTTGTTGTATAATCCGTTGCGGTATCAAACACTGACAGGTATTGTATGGATTAAAAATTAAAATTTTTCGGAATAATATAGGAACGACTGAAAATTAATTATTGCAACGCCCCCTTGGTTTTTTCACGAACACTTTTTAAAACCCCCTGCTGCTGAACTTTTTGAAAATAATTTGAGCAAATATTATACCAGTATACATATGGTCAAAGAAATGTGATCTACCCATTTCAGACATTTTCTACCGATCTACCTATTCTAATTGATTTTTATAATATATTAAATGTTTGCAACACTTCTGGTATCTCTTGGTAGATATAGAATAGATAATTTAATAGAAGCATTCACAATTAATTTAGGAATGTTTGGGAAGTAGTGACGCGGACAGTGATTTTTGCCAAATAGTGATCGATTAATTAATAATAGCGTTCTTTTTACAAGAAATCTCAGATAATCTCAACTCTCTAGACATATTTTCCTAAAAACCCCGTTCTTTTTAAACGACTCACTACCTCCCCCCTTACCGTTAACGCCCAACCTCGCAAGGGTGTGCAGTAGTGAGTCTAAAAACTCAGTTGAGTGGAGGGGATACCAATACCAAGTATAACCTCATTTTTTTTCTATACTTAACCCTTTATTTGTGTCAATTTTTCGTTTGTCAATTGCGAGTGGAGAAAGCATTTTACATATTACGAAATTGTTTGAGCTTTCTATGCCTGTTGCGTATAGTACAGGTTAATTTTGATATTAAAAGCAACTGTAAAACAAACTATTATTTCTTTATGCATTATATCACACTTCCATAATGTACTCTTTTAATATGGACTATGGACTGAAAATTTGAGGTTAACTTTGAATGCTTTAAGGGTCCTTGACAATCAAACTTAAACACGTCTTACCACGCCACACAGTGACTATTTTACGAATTATGAAATATTGAGTACGATGTAATGCGTTCTTTTAGTCGAGATCATCTCAGATAAATATTCAAGTCCCTAGAGAGAGAAATGAAATGAGACGAGTTGTAAAAAGAACGCTACTATTAATGGGGGCACTGCGATACACATAAATATAGTTCACTTTTTAAAATATCAATACGCAAGTGATTTTATTATTTTGCACTATCAATCATCGCTTAACCAGCTTAATATTCAAGTATTTCAATCTTAATAGGTTGTTTTATAGGTTTAGATAACTACCTGACATCTGTCAAAGCCGCGTCTCAAAAAAGTGTGCTTTGGTTATAAATTTAAATTTGCCGCTATTTTCTATTCTTCTGAAGTATCTCACGTTAATAAAATTTCGCTGTAAATTGGTCTATTCAACTACTCTTCCTAATTTTAAGACAAGGTAATGAAAAAGGTTGTCATTGTGCCAAATGCAAATGTTACGATAAAGAGGTAAATCATGATACAAGAAAATAAGGTATGCTCATCTGAAAACCAAAACTCGTCTTTTTCGCGCATGGCTCTCAGATACGTCATCACTCGGCTGTCGCCATTGTTGTTGATGTATTTACCAAATTACTATATTTATTTTAACAAGTTTCAGTTTATTTTAAATCGATAGAAACACTTTATTTAGTTTTTATTTAATGTTTTGTGTCAGCTTATGCTTGTAATAGTTTCGATTTACGTGTATAGTGATTTTAGTTAGGTGTTATAAGTTCGTTTTAGGTTTTGTGTGGATAAACTGTTTATAAACGTTGTAGTGAAAATTCTTGAGTGACCTTCATTCGTTTGAGGGAGTAGAATAAAAAGAATTGATAAATGAATTTGTAAAAAAAGAAAAATAAAACACTGCACTCACAATCATTAATTAATTCTTTCTTTCTTTTATCTGCATTTTTTTTTTATTCCAACACTGTCTGCATTAATGTTACTAATAGATATTTCATTTGCCATTAAAAAAAAATATGAGTCACTTACAATTAGTGAAATTTTAGTACGTGTAAGTACAAACTAAAGTATGAAGGTAAGAGCTAAAGAAGTGTAGAACATGTTCAGTTAAAGTAAAACTTGTAATTATTAATGCTTTATTTGCTTCATTGCACTAAAATAAGCATGAAATGTTATACTAAAGGCAAAAAATACTTTACATCCGGAGAATCACCCATCACAAAGCAATAACGATTTTGTATTCAATTGAAAATTACATTCAAAAATGTGAATTATCTAAAATTTTGTTTCAATGTAAATTTGATTGAAGGAAATGGCAAAAAAACAATTTTATTGAAAATGGGAGTTAATTTTCTTTACATTGGTGATATCTATTAAATTATTGGATTGGTAGTACTGTTTGGCCCTCAAATATGTCACACCTAGATGCGCAAGAGCATACCTTATTTTCTTGTACCATGAGGTAAATATTATTAGCAGTGGTGAGGGATATGACTTATTAACCCAGATAAAAATAGAAACATAGAAATTTGAAATTACAGGAAGATAAATCCAAAATGACGAATTGCATAAATAAAACAGTGTTTATTTTTGTATATTCCGAAATCTACCGAATTTTATGTATGCCGCTTCCCGATTTCTATTATCACAACGTGGCAACACTGCCTCATTCAATGAATCAAAACGAACTTCCATCACTTTGCGTTTTCCTACCTTTTTATTTTACCGTTTAAAATGTAACATTTTACCGGACCTTTTAATTGTGGAAACATGTGCATTATTATCCGACAATACTAATCATTTTTCAGCGAAGAGATATTGCGTTATGCTCGCCGAGGAGAAAGGTATCAGCTTACTTAAAGATCTGCTGTGCTACGAGGGTTCGCATCCCGTCATACGGCAGAACGCCAACTTAATCTTGCAAACCATCGAACTGAATTGCCCGTCGTCGGCCAACTGTTGTGCGAGCGATTGAGAAACGAATTTCGAATTGCGCGCCGAAAATCGCGAAAACGACGCCACACACACAGCTTAAATTACCGGAAATTGTGGGAAACGTAACGGCGATAAAAATAACTTATCTCTGTTCGATTGTTTCGTTCTAGAACGTTTTTTTTTTTTCGAAAAGTTGAGCTTAACCATTTCGTTAAGTGACGTTTTTAGATGCATATATATTGTAACGTTTTTCGGTTCTTAAAACGTTGTCGGGGTTTTAGAAAAACACACAGGCGATATATTTAGATTCACTTATTCTATTAACACAATTACGGTAATTAAAATCTATTAAAAATGCTTATTAACTATATCACTTAACCACTAATGTCTTTATTTATGTAAACGATATTTATATTACATGTACTAGTTCAATCGCGACCGCACTATCGAACTCGTATCGATTGACTGCCTCCTGGCCAACCCGACGCGTTATTTATAGCTGGCGCGAACGTCCAGATTGTTCGAGGGCCTTCTAGAACGTCCTCGAAGATTCTGGAGAATATTCTCGAATCTTCGACCCGGTGCTGCCCTCTGTTATTCGTCGTAGGTAGTTCTTCTTCCGCTATGCTAGCGCCATCTAGGGACGCCTATCGGAACCGCCAGTTGAAAAGTTGGCGCTCGTTACACTGCTCCCTCCTTAGATCTGTTCCGTCCCGGAACAGGAACTATCACCTCCATGAAGATACGAACAGTTCTCTCCATTCTTACACGACGAGGTCCGGAAGAAATAGCACGCTACCGTCCGTCGCCTCCCTTCTGCTGACCGCGGGTTGTAGCTGCATACTAGGAACTCTATTCCAGTATATCGGAAAATTTCTTCGAGCATGTTCCTTACGACCCTCCAGTCCAAGCCATCCAATCCACAGCCTATTTTTGGCACCCTGATCTTATTGATCTCCAGCTCCAACAGCTGCTCTCTTAAACTTATCAGGCTGTCCCACATCGTCCGGTAGGTTGGCTTGCCAACTGAGGCTTCTTTGGTCACCAAGTAGAATAAAGGCCGTTTCTTTCCTGGCAAGTGCAGAGCCTTGCCCACCTCAGGGTTCTGGCTTCGAAGATCTTGGACGCCACCAAATTTCTTCTTGAAGACGGTAGCTATCCCCTTGCCCATTCTTAAATCTTGGGCAACACAGTGTGCTAACGCGCACCCTTCAGGAGCCAAAAACAAATCCTCCTGAATCTCCGTTGTTACACCATGACGCACTTTGCGGCCATTCCCATACTTGTCCATGAACTCCTCATAGCTGAGTTCTTCTTCGGGGAGTCTACAAACTCGGACCATCTGCTCGTCCTCTTGATTGTCCCCAAGATAAGGAGCTAGGCGATTAAAATGCACCACTCTTGCTTTACCATTGGGTTTCTTTCTGATGCGATAGATGACGTCATTAATTCGCTTTATCACTTCGTAAGGCCGTCCCACGATCGTTGCAGCTTAGGTGAGAAGCCTCGACGTCGCTGAGGATTGAACAGCCAGACCAGGTCTCCAGGCTGATATCCGCCTTCATTCGCTCTGATGTCGTAGTGTTCCTTCATGCGGTCGCTTGCTTCATGGATATTCGCCCTCACCCGATCGTGAATATCATCCATTCGCCTCCGCAAGTTCGAAACATAGTCATCTCCAACTACTTCTTCATTCGGTTTAAAGCCGAACTTAAGATCGCATGGTAAGCGCAGTTCTCGTCCAAAAAGCACACTAGATGGACTTTGGCCAGTGGTTTCGTGGACCGATGCTCTATACGCCAGCAAGAATAGATGTAGTTGCTGGTCCCAATCTCGCTGGTGGTCTGCGACAACTTTTGATAGATACTTGATAACTGTCCTGTTCATGCGCTCCACATGCCATCTGATTGCGGGTGCAAGGCAGTTGTTCGGGTCTTGCGAATACCCAATATTTTGCACATCTCTTGAACACTGCTGATTCAAAATTCCGTCCCTGGTCGGAGTGAAGTTCAAGCGGCACACCAAACCGACTGAAAAAGTTCTTTAACTAAAGTCTCAGCCACTGTAACAGCTTCCTGATTTGGTAATGCGTAAGCTTCCACCCATTTGCTGAAGTAGTCTACTGCAACCAAGATGTATTTATTTCCAAATTCCGTCGTGGGAAATGGTCCGGCAACATCAATCGCAATCCTTTCAAAAGGACTGCCAACGTTGTATTGCCTCATAGGGCCCTCTTCCTTTGGGAAGGTCCATTGGCAGCGGCGCAAGTTGTACATCTCCGGCACCAGTCTTTCACGTCATTCTTGCAATTACCCAATAGAATCGCTCTCTGACCTTCTCTATAGTCTTCCGGACTCCAAGATGCCTCCGATGTTCCATCATGAAGAAGTTTTAAAACTTCGGGAATTCTTGCTTTCGGAACCACATCTGAAGTCTGCTATTGGTCCCAGCTTCGTCTTCTAACACTCGTCTGAGAAGACCATTTTCCATTACCAAAGAGCCCCACTGAGCCCAATACGATTTTAGCTCTCGCGAATATGGTGCTACCGTTTCCCAGTTAGGCCGCGCTTCTTGCATCTTCCACTCCATCACACGCTTCAAAACTTCGTCAGACTCCTGGTCAGCTCGGATTTGGTCTTCAGTCCATCTATCATCTATGACAGTAGTCCTCAAGCAGGTTGCTTCATTTTTCTCTTCGGCACGACAGCAGTGCGTACAACCCTTGGAACAGGGTCTCCTCGATAGTGCGTCAGCGTTTCGATGACTGGTTCCAGGCCGATGTTCCGAATCAAAGTCATACTCTTCAAGACGCTCTATCCATCTGGCAACCTGCCCTTCCGGATTCTTGAAGCGTAGCAACCACATCAATGCCGCATGGTCGGTTCTTAACAAGAACTTCCTGCCATAGAGATATTTATGAAAGTGCTCTATAGACTTAACTACGGCCAACAGCTCTCTCCTGGTCACACAATAGTTGCGTTCCGGTTTCGACAGCACTTTGCTGAAGTAACCGAGCACTTTTTCGTGCCATCTTGAACTTGGGACAACACGCCTCCGATGCCCACGTTGCTGGCATCAGTATCCAAAATGAATTTTCCTTCAGCCTGTGGATAGCACAAGATGGGCGCAGTGGTCAGCATCTGTTTCAATTCTTCAAAGGCATCCTGGCAGCTCTTCTCCCAGTCGTAGTCTCTGCCCTCTTCAGTTAGTCTCGTGAGAGGCTTGGCGATGTTAGCAAATCCAGGAACGAATCGTCGGTAATAAGTGCATAGCCCAAGAAAACTTCTTATTTCATGCTTGTCCTTCGGAACCGGCCAAGACTTGACCGCTTCTATCTTCCCTGGGTCAACCGACACTCCATCCTCTGATACTACGTGGCCGAGGTAGTGCACTTGCTTCTGGAACAGGTTGCACTTTTTGGGGTTAAGCTTCAAATTCGCTCCTTTCAATCGCTGAAATACTTGCTCCAAATTCTTCAAATGGTCCTCAAAAGATTTTCCTAAGACAATTATATCGTCGAGGTATACCAAGCAAGTTTCCCAGGATAGTCCTCTCAGTACTTTTCCATCAATCTTTCAAACGTCGCGGGAGCATTACATAACCAAATGGCATGACGTTAAATTGCCACAATCCTGTCTCCGATCGTAAACGCCGTCTTCTCCTTATCCTTTGCCTCTACTTCGACTTGCAATAACCACTCTTCAGGTCGAGGGTCGAAAATACCTTACACCCACCTAGGTATCTAAAGTGTCATCGATTCTGGGCAAAGGATAACTGTCCTTCTTGGTTACATTATTTAGTTGTCGATAATCCACGCAGAACCTAGTTGAACCATCCTTCTTCTTCACCAGTACCACTGGAGAAGCCCATGGACTGTTCGATGGTTCAATTACGCCATCCTGCTCCATATCCTGTATAATTTGTTCTGCTTCGGCTCGTTTCGCCAATGGCAATCTTCTGGGGGCTTGGCGGATCGGCTGGGCATCTCCAGTGTCTATTCGATGTCGTACAACATTAGTCCTGCCCCTCGTGTTCCGGTCTTCTGCTTGGAAAAGATCTTGGTAGCGTCAAGCAGCTGTTTCACGGTATGGCGTTGTTGTGTTGTCAAATCCTTGCAAGACAAGTCAATGAAGTTATTCACATCTAGGAAGCGGATCTGGAGTTGTTGTTACGCCATCCTCTTTGTTGACAATCGACGACACACTAGCACAACTTCCCAAAGGTACGCCCTTCCTCAGCTTTACTGGATAATTATTGACGTTCATCAGTCGGACGGGCAATTTTTCTCCAGCTTGTATCACTGCCTTAGCAACCAGTATTCCACGACCTTCACCGCTAATCGCTCCCGGTTCCAGCATTAAAACTTGCCCTTTGGGAATATCTCCACTCACGCTCGCTTCCACAATGGTTTCACTGCGGCTCGCCACAGTTACTTCTTCTGCCAACACTACGCAGGCCGACATATTCTTGCTATGGTTAAGAATAACTTCTTCTTTGCCAACCTTCAACATCCCGCTTGCAAGTTCAGTTGAAACCAAATTCTGTCATTATGTCCATTCCGAGGATTACGTCTTGTTCTATATCTGCAACTACTACACGATACTGGAATGCAGTATCACCAATACGGAAGTGGGCCATCGTCTCCCCCAACACGTTGACTGTTTGCCCAGTTGCCGTACGTAGCGTCCACCTGGTTGGATATATCCGGTTCGTCCTTCCCACTGCTTCCGGCCGAAGAATTGTCATTGTTGCACCAGTATCTAGCAGTAAATCTCTCGGTTTCCCATTCACATGCCCATACACGACGAGGCTGCTAGGTCTACATCCCACTGAAGCAACAATCACTGGTGTTGCTGGGGCATCAGCTACATAGGTCGACGTTCGCCTCTTCCCGTCGGCCCATTTTAGTTTTCCGTCGGCTTTGGTTTTCGTGCATCGTCTTCCTGGTTGCCTAATTTGCACGGATTCCATTTTCGTCATCAATTCCGTCATCTTTTTCGTTATCATTTCGTCTAATTTCGTCATAATTCCTTTTAATGGTTCTTCTTCCTCGTGACTCCCTAGAACACGGACGCGAGCATGTCCTTTGACCGATTGCTTCACGGCTTCAAAATCTAATGCTTCAGCTAAAGCCTGGTTCCACGTTTGCGGTGAGCGAGCTTACTGCCTGTTGAGTATCCCTATCAAGCAGGCCATCCAGGAATTTTCCACAGCGAGACTCGCACACATCTCCGGTACCGTTGGGTACGCACTCTTAACCAGACGAACGACGTCAGCTTCATACTCCTGTAGAGTCTCGTTCGACCTCTGGCAGCGATTTTTCAACTGCGAGCGATATACTTGCTGCAGATGTTTATTACCGAAACGCATCTCCAGTTGATTAAGTAGCGTTTGGTAATTTTGTCGCTCCGTCGAAGGAATAGCTTGGAGTACCTTCAACGCATCGCCGCGCAGAGCTACTGATAGCATGGCTGCCTTGGTAGTTTCGGTCCAGCCATATACCGTAGCCGTTGTATCCAGCAGCGTCATATAATCTTCTAAGGGCGTCTTCCCATCGAAGGTAGGCAGGTCACATTTACCTTGAACCGTACAGATGGGCACTATATTTCTGGGTTCCAACTGACTGTTCTCCGTATTGGTTGAATTTCCAGTTTCTTCCGTCTTCGGTATAGCTCCAGAATGAATTTGTTCTTCTAGCACCTTCATGCGACCGTCCAATTCTTCAATCATTCTAGATTTTTCTTCTTGGAGTTTTTCGTCGATTCTATTCATTAGTTCCTGTTTTACGTTATTAGAACTTTCTATAACTTTCTCTTCTATGTTTTCAATCTTTTCTTCTAATTTTCTAGAATTTTCTATATTTTTCTCGTCCATGTTTTCAATTTTTCTAGAACTTTCTCTTCTAAATTGCGAGAATTTTCCATAACTTTCTCTTCCAGTTTTCTAGAATTTTCTATATTCTTCTCGTCCATGTTTTCAATCTTTTCTTCCAGTTTTCTAGAATTTTCTATATTCTTCTCGTCCATGTTTTCAATTTTTTCTAGAACTTTCTCTTCTAGTTTTCTAGAATTTTCTATATTCTTCTCGTCCATGTTTCAATTTTTCTTCGAGTTTTCTAGAATTTTTCTGAGAATTTTCTAGAACTTTCTCTTCTAAATTGCGAGAATTTTCCGTAAGTTCTTTTAGAAGTTCGCCATTACCACCAGACACTTCAAACAAATATGTCTCAGGATCTTCACCAGCTGCTTCTATTGCTCTTCGTAATCTCGACTGAAGCTCGGCCTTCCTTCCACTCGTATCTTCATCCCTTTCTTCTAATTCCCGTTTGAGATCTACCACTTTCAAATCCACTAATTTACAGTATTTCGCTGCCATTGTTTCTAATTAAACACTATTAGTCCACTAATATATCGCCAAATACCCCACACCTGACACCAATTGTAACGTTTTTCGGTTCTTAAAACGTTGTCGGGGTTTTAGAAAAACACACAGGCGATATATTTAGATTCACTTATTCTATTAACACAATTACGGTAATTAAAATCTATTAAAAATGCTTATTAACTATATCACTTAACCACTAATGTCTTTATTTATGTAAACGATATTTATATTACATGTACTAGTTCAATCGCGACCGCACTATCGAACTCGTATCGATTGACTGCCTCCTGGCCAACCCGACGCGTTATTTATAGCTGGCGCGAACGTCCAGATTGTTCGAGGGCCTTCTAGAACGTCCTCGAAGATTCTGGAGAATATTCTCGAATCTTCGACCCGGTGCTGCCCTCTGTTATTCGTCGTAGGTAGTTCTTCTTCCGCTATGCTAGCGCCATCTAGGGACGCCTATCGGAACCGCCAGTTGAAAAGTTGGCGCTCGTTACAATATATATATTTTTTTAATGTTTCCATGACAACAACAACAAAAAAATGGATTTCATTAAGTTTTTTTTTTATATTATCGACTGTGGAATTTGAATTCGAGTATTTTCAGTTTATTTTATTCGTTTTTTTTTTTTTTAATTATTCCAAAATGAGATGCACAGAGTGATATCACTGATTATTGCAATACGTATTCCTGTATAAATAAAATTTACATAATTTTTTTTATAAATAGTACCCTAATAGCCAAATTTAAATTTCCCCCAATTATTCTTAGTAACTTCAACGTTGAAATATAAAACTACCCACTATTTTGTACTACATAAATAGTTATTTTAATGCCTTTATGTTGAATTTACTAAAAATTGTAGCGGGAAATTTAAATTTGATTATTAGGGTAGTTAGTGAAATGCTTTAAATTTTTAAAATGATTTCTATTATTGTAGAGCAACAAACTGTGTACGAATGAAATTCCCACATAAAGAGAAACAACCTTATTTTAAATGAGAATCACTCTGTATATCTAACAAAAAAAAAAAACACTTATTTATTTCACCTAATTTAAAATAATTAACCGATATTTAATCGAAACCGCCTGTAGTAGATCTGCCTTATTGACTAAAGACGGGAAAACAAGAAAATGTTATGAGAAGATTCATATAAAAAAAAAATGAAGAGTGTTACACTTGAAGAAATTAAAAAAAAAAAAATGCTTTAAATTTATTACGATTAAATAATAATAATAATAATAAAAAAAAGTGATATTAAGACGTAAATTCTGTGGAATAACTCATGACAGCTGAAACACGATAACCAGTAGAAAGCAATATTTAGATCTCCGTTGCGTACATATATGTAATGAAAAATAAAGTTTTTATCGTAGAAAACAAAAATTTCGTGAATTATTTTGAGTATCGGAATATACAGGATGTTCTATTATAGTCTGGTTCACGTTGAGAAGGAAGTATTACTTTTATGGAGATAGTATCCAACGATGCCAAATCTATTTAAAGTACTTAATTTTTCGTATGTTGTCGCCCTGTGAATTTTGTTTGTATTTATTTGTTATGTACCACTGTGTTGATTCTATTAATATTTATTCCACATCAAAATATACAACACAAATAAGGTGTTCTGTTTCCTGTTCTTGTGTTTATTTTCAGGGAAACATACATAGATCAGATGCATAAGTATGTCATAATAAATTTATAAATATTTACAGCAGTATGCTTACAAAAACTAAAGATCATTTCTATAGCCATAAGTATATGATTAACTTATATCGAATGATCAATATGGAGATGATAATCAGATCGATGTTAAATTAGTTCATGGCCCAAGTTCCACATGACTTCTTCAACGAAATAAATGAATAAACTTAAAACCACAATGTGTTAAATATTATATAATTATTATACCTTTGATAACGTGTTTAGTGAAGTTTTTCCAATTCTCGATAGAAACAGTGTCATATCTTTGCTGGAAAGGCAGAGGCATATCTTAGCACTCAGAACGAAGCCATTTTTGTTGCCACCATCAACTAATACATAATGTTGGCCATTATCCTTTGATGCTCTTAGGGATCGATACTTAAATCTTGCACAAATGCTCGTCTAGATGTACTTGCTGTGCTATCAGTCCATTTTGCTACAAAATGTTATTTACCCACGATTTATCAGTAAAAACAATGTTTCTCCTTTCGCTATGATATCTTTTAATAGTACATTAATAATCCTTATGCTATCATAACACCATAAATAAATATTCTCAAATATAAAACCAATGTCTATTACAACATACTTTTCGAAAAATTAGGTTACTTATATGTAATTATAACAGCTGTTTTAATTGTGCTTACAAACAATAGACAACACAAATGACGGTGTTAGTAGTTTTTATAAATTCAGATTAATTTAAAATTAATAAGTAATGTTAGGAAAAAAAAAAACTGGGATAAATGTAAGTGACACAGAAATGTATTCGAAATCGGGAAATGACAGGAACACGAAACAGCGAATAATGCAGACATTATCATTACCGACAGTCACGAAATAAATCTGGCAACAATTCCCATGATAGAAGGAGATAGACACATATGAGTAGGTATAAAATAAAAAGGAATGCATATAGCCCATAAGAATAATACTTCTTTTAAAACTTGAACTAGACTGTAGATAAGATCTTTTCGAACTTTTAGTAGGAATTTGATTTTGAAACTAGCAGAGTAGTTATAGCCCACTGTGATCTACTTAAGGAAGATATTTTCAACTTTATAGCATTTTCAATATACAGGGTGTTGATATCAACTGTTTTAATCTATGTGTTAATGTTAAATGTAATGATGCAAGTTTTTTCAACTTTGTTTGTAACAGGAACGGTTTGCAACTAGGATTTTAGTTTCTGTTTATTATTATTATTATTATATGTCGAAATATCAAATCAAACAACTAATTCTGGAACGATCTACAAGAAAATTGTTTTATGTAAAATTATTTTTATTTAAAGCTACATTTTATCGGTTCTCTTGATAAATTCTAGACGTGAACTGCATATCAGGGTAGGGATTGACACTCAATTATTTCTAATATTTTGCGTCATCTAGTGTTAATATTGAGAAGTTCTCTTCCTTCTTTGTTTTTGTAAATAATGGTGTGCAACTAGGCTCAGTAGAAAAGATTTTGCAGTCATTTGACGTATTTTATCAAGTCGATTATCTCTTGGGATCTAATAGTGCTGATACTGTTAACTTAGTTCTCTTATTTTTATTTTTATAACATATAAAATAACGAAATGAAATAAAAATAATTAAAATATATTTAAAAAAATGCAACTTTTGCAAAATAGTTGGCTGATACAAGATTTTAGAGAGAAGTTTATTAGTTCTCGGAATGACCACTAGTTGCATACAGAACCAAGTTTATCTTATTTTTCTTCGTTTCATACCAAATTTTCAAAACCCAAAAACAAATTTACTGAACCATTTGCATACCGGTTCGTACTAAGATTTCCTATTGCTAATCTGAACCGTCTTTTTTTAAATATTTGCGATTTTGTTGAATTTTTTACATTTACATTCTTTCGAATAAAATTAAATATGTAGTTGCCAAGGCATATTATACTAATATCGCTGTGAAGTATCAGGATATAGGTATTTAGTGTTGTACCAATAATCACTTGAATCACATACAGAGTGTTCAAAAACGCAGCTCCAATGTAGATGCTTTTAAAACTAGCAAAATTTTCAAATCTTCTTTTCAACATCTTTCAAATGGAACTTGGTATTTTTTTTTTTGCTACAACGTTGGATGCACCGTAAAATTTTACATCGATTGATATTAGACTTTGTACAAAGCTGGAATAGACACATCCTAAAAAGTATCTTCGATACTTTTGACAGATACTTAGTCAAAAAAAATTTAAGATACTAGATACTTTTTCTTTTGGCAGTACTTTAAGATCAAAGTTGTAGGCGAAATCATGATTTAAATCGTTTTTACGATTTCAATTATTTATAAGATTTAAATCGTTTGATCTTAAATATTTTTTTTTGTCTATTTAAAATTCATAACTCAAATCCATGTCTATTTTTTGCCAGATTTAAAGGACGCCACTGGCAAAGGTCAGCGGCGTACAGTGGATCCAATTGGAGCAAATGCGGGAAAAATTAAAATTATTTTCTGACTCACCATCAATATAACCTCCACAATTACACCAAAATTAATTGCATCTAACAAATTTACTGAACCATTTGCACACTGATTCGTATTAAGATTTCCTATTGCTAATCTGAACCGTTTTTTTAAATATTTGCGATTTTGTTGAATTTTTGACATTTACATTTTTTCGAATAAAATTAAATAGTTCACGAGGCATTAAGATATTTAGTGATTCTACTAATATCGATGAAAGTACAAAGACGTAGCTATGAAGTGTTATAAAAATAATCACTAAATCACATACAGGGTGTTCAAAAACGCATCTGCAATGTGGATACTTTGAAACTACCAAAACTTTTTTAATTCAAATGCAACACAATATCTTTTACTACCGCACTGAATCCAATTGAAAATGCTTCTCAATATTATTTATTTTCTGTAGATATTTATTGTAGTGTAATTTATTAAAATACATTTAGAATGCATTTTTTCATCTTTATTTCCAGTTTAATAGTTATGCTATGTGTCTTTTGACATCTGGTATATTTTTTAATTTCTGGCTTTGTAAAATCAAATATACTTACTCCCTTAATCGAATCAAGAAGTCCAATATTCCATGAAAATTTCAGGATATCAACACCCTGTATATTAAAAATGCTATGAAGTTGCTGCTTAAGTAGATTACAGTGACGCATGACCACTCTGCAAGTTTAAAATCAAATTTCTACTTCAAAAAAATCATTTCGATGGGACACCCTGTATTAATTACAATATTTTTATTAATTGTAGGGGTGGCTACTTTTTTTTAGTATATAATTTATAATCGGGTACCCCAGATTTAATGTTACAAATGATATGTTTTCAATTAATTTATATAGAACGATTTTAAATGGCTGACAATAATTTAAGTTTCCCGCCTTGTCTATCTTTTTTGCTTGATAGATCGCTTGTGCTCGAAGCACGCCACTGGCAAGGTCAGCGGCGTACTGCGGGGCCAATTGGCGAAAATGCGGAAAAAAAAATAAAATTATTTTCTAGCTCGCCACTAATGTAATATAAAAAGTATATAAAATAATTTAATATATAATTTATAATTGGATAGCCCAAATTTAATGTTACAGATGATATGTTACCAATCAATTTATGTAGAACGATTTTAAATGGCTGGCAATAGTTTAAATTTCCCGCCTTGTCTATCTTTTTTGCCTGATAGATCGTTTATGCTTGAAGGACGCCACTGGGAAAGGTCAGCGGCGTACTGTGGGGCCACATGCAGAAAATGCAGGAATAATTAAAAATTATTTTGTGATTCACCGCCAATATAAACTTCAACAACTAAACAAAAATTAAATAATGTAAATTGAAACGTCTGTTAAAAGTTCAACTAAATTATTGATGTAATGAAATGTGCAAAATTTCAAATCGAACAATAATAACTAGTTTTATTAATTCATTCAAGGTATTTTGTGTACTTTTGCCTTTCTTTTGGAGTCGTTTTCATATTTCTTTCCATCCATTTTACCTTTAAATTGTATTCTACTAAATTCGACCGTATCTGTTCTACATTCCAGTAAACAAAATTCAAATTTCCCGCAATTATTGTTAGTAACTTCAACATTAGAGTGCTTCAAAATCGTAGGTAGCTTCCTACGATTTTCTATTACATTAATAGTTATTAGAATACCTTTAAGTTGGAAGTTACTAAATATAATTGCGGGAAATTTGAATTTTGTTTATTGGGATTTTTTAATGAAATTAAATTAATAAAATGAATGAAATAAAACCTTTCTTGACAAAGTTATCTAAGATTTGATAGGTAAATTTACTTCATAGGGTAATAAAACTTTCCTCATTTAGTTGTAGCAGAAGTCGATAGCAACTTTTTCTTTTATTTTAAATGATATGATATTGTTTTTCTTATTTTAAGGAACTCTGCACATTATTTAAAGGCAATTTGCACTAAAGTAGCTCTCTATCTCTGTATTGACTATAATTATAAATTCAACGTTTATTGAGATAAATTTACAATTTTGACAAAATTTCGTTTGAGAATGTTCCGTATTTTACAGACCTTCAGAGATAATTATGTGATTTTACCATGACGCTACGCAGAAAGTCCTACCTGTCGAATTCAGCCGAAACAACAACTATATTTCATACAGGATGCTCGTAAAATCAATAAGTTGAATACCTTTAATCTCAAAAAAAAATCGACTTTGTCTTTCATCTATTTCCATTTCAGTGATTTCATATTACTTCTAGTCCGCAAAATTGTAATGTATGTAATGTTTATATAAGAAAAAAAGTAGCCACCTGTATATATAAATTCATCTTGCAAAGTATGAATCAAATTTAAAAATATATATATATTGATTTATTAAGGGGACCTGATGATCGTGTCATCATCATACCTTGGAAGACAAAAAAGCCATGAAAACATTGCACACTTAGGAGATTTGGAAAAACAAAAGTGCACACAAAATGGTATCTCTAATCTCCAGTAAGATAAAATAAGTTTTACTTATCTGTGAAGATGGAAAGCCATAAAGGAACGATGTTCTGTTAAAATATCAATTATTCCAACTCTAAAAATTGAGACAGATCTGGTTTAAAAAAGTCCTTCAAGCACTCAAAGCACTTCATATTTCCCAGTAAACCAAATTCAAATTTCCCGCAGTTATATTTAGTAATTTTAACTTAAAGGTATTCAAATAACTATGAATGTAATACAAAATCGTAGGTAATTTCATGCTTTAATGTTGAAATTACTAAAAATAATTGCGGGAAATTTGAATTTGGTTACTGGATTGTTTAAATCAATTTTTTTCCAACAATTCAGTGCCTAAGGTGGAATACGGTTTTCATTTAATCATTCAGAACTATTTTCTGCTTTTTTTTTGTTTTTTGTTTGTTTTTTTTTCAGCTATGAAATAATAATAAAAGTTAGAGGAAGAAAAAATTAACACAGAGAATTAAAATAAAAAAAATAAATAAATCGAATGTGTCTAGAATTAAAATAAAATCGATTTAACTTTTTCATGTGAAGAAAGGCCAACATGAGTCCCCTTAATAGTTATTCGTACTTCTCATTTGTGATGCATATTTTATAATTTATGTTGTACAATTATCTGTAAAAAAAAAATATATTGACAAAATGTATATTTATTGCGTTTAAATACTTGTAGAAATATATATTATAGCTAAAACGTTAAATTTTATTATTTTTTTTTAATGTATTTATTTTGTAAATATTATAAATAATTATAATTAGTTTTATTATATTTATATAAGAGTCTATTTGTATCTATAATTTAAAAATTGATTGATAAAAAAATATCCCAGCACTTACTTGCACATTTTCTTTTAATAATTTTAACACTCATCAACACAAAGAAAAAAAAATAAAACTAAAAATATCTGTGTTTTTCTTTTTATTGTGTTAGATACAATTTTATCGTAAAAGAAATTGTACAATATAAATAATTCCCATCCAAAACGGCATTTAATCGAAGCTTTACTGGAAACGAAATACAATGAAAGTATAATACATATATTTGAAGATATACACGCTGTGCCAAAGTAATTGATGGAGTTAATAAAAACGTTGAATAAGCTTTTTCATGCTGTGTAAGTCGATATCATCAGATTTTAGGATCGTGGAGACGTTGAAACTACAAATTGAAATGTGAATACGCGTTGATAAAAAATTACATGAGAAATAATTTACTAGTCATGTTTAATATTGGAAGAAGATTAATAAAGAATTATTGTTTCGAAGGTTTTTACTTATTTTTATGTTTTTGTCCAACCAAATATCCCAAAATAAAACGTATATGTTCTATAATGGCAGTTAAACATTTTAAATTTCCCGCTACAATATTCGGATAAGAATGACAGGAAATTCGATAGAGGAGAGATAAAGTTGAAAATTCACTTTTATTATCTTATACACGGTACAAATAATACGGTATGCTCGTTTTGAATCTCAAATTCGTCAAGTTCGGTCAGATGACGTAATTAAGGAGCGTATCGAAAACAATAAGATACATGTATGGTAAATAGCAAAATGTTAAAATCCAAATTATTTACAACCACCAATTAATGTAATTCAAATACAGTTTTGCTTTAATAAAGCCCGTTTTAAGTTGAAATTTACTTTATCTATCTTGTCGCCATCTAGTAGCGCTCGTGTTTATTTCTACGATTGTACCGACTTTCGTGTGTGTTTACAAAGTGTTTTCGTGGTTTTTCTAGAAAATTGAATTGTGAAAATACCTTAACGTTTTTAAAATATGTTCCGTAACCCCGTCCGGATTTTTTAAACTTACCTTTCGCATTAACAAAACCCTCACGGTCGAAATCGATTTTAATATAATAATAATTATATATGTGCCGCCATTTAATGCTCCTATCTGACGTAACTTCGATATGCGCGTAAGCATACCGTATTATTTGTACCATGATCTTATACTGGCTTGTGATGTAAAACTCGATAGAAGATTTGCTCTTTCCACACGTGAGAAAGATAAAATATGCACCAATATTCACCGTACAAGTATTTATCACAAAACCATGCACTTTTGTTATGAAAATTTTAATTGGTGAGTGTTGTCAGATTGCAGCGGGCTGGCTATTATTTTTCGTCGCGATTGACAAACAAAATCTGTGATGTGACGATTGACGTACATATTAACAGAAAGATTACGTTTCCCAGAGTTCAAAATGCCCATTCATTTTTTGAGCAAATGAAAAGATAGTCCTAAAAACTCTTCAAAAAGTGCTACTTCTAGGTTATGTACGAAGCTTTTTTGACGGTTTCGATGGGTGGTAGCGATGTTGTTGACATAAAAGTTACTAAAAGCAAATAACCAACAATTTCAGCAACATAGGCCCAAAATTTAAACGATTTAGATTTACTTTCAACTTCTTTTCTCTAAACCATTATAAATAACCACAACAGAAATTGGTTCATATTCTTGTGGAATCACGTAATAAGATCTTTATGACAGTCTTGTCATTAGATTTAGTGATTCATTAATTGTAGACAAGTATAATGACAAAGCTGTATTTATATTCTACATAATAATATATAAAAAAAAAAACAATTTTGTTTTGATGTAACATACAATCGGTAAAATGAAATAATAAAATATAATTATCATAAAAATATCTCGAATTTGATTGGTGATCGTTGCTGCCATCTAAGAACAAATAGCGTCAATGCAGAGAGAATTACCATGTAGCATTACAAATTATATTAAGCGTGTTCCTTTGCAAGTTTGAGCCCGTAAGCGGTTGCAAGCTGCTACCAGCGTAAAGACTGATACGTCAAAATTAGATACCCCAGATCAATTAATTCGCCAAAATTACTACAGATGTCAGCGATTATAACCTGAACGATTTCTGATCAAAATTTCAATACCTAATTTATTTTTTTATGTATTTACAACATGATAATATTAAAGTCAATTAACAATGTGAGTACATTTAATTTGAATAAAACCTGCTTTTGCACATCTATTCCCCTGTGTATGTAATTAGTGTAAAAATTTCAGTTTCGGCTAATTGTAGTTATTTTATTATTACTGATGGAGGTCACAAAAGGACTATAATGAATTCGGTAAATACCAAAATTACCTCACTTCAAGTCAAGAATTTGAAATTTAAATTTTACGGGCTCAGTATTAAACTAATAGCCTTTATAATGTATAATAATAGCTTCCGTGCATTTCCGAAATGTTAGGTTAGATTAATCCTGTTTTCCTGGAGCTCGGAATGATGAAAAAATTGATAAGAATGATGACTCACAGCAATACCGTGGCAGGTTTTCGACGTTTTCGATTGCTAAGGTGAATAAAATGTTATAATATTATTATCGATTAACAATATAATTTCTAGAATCAGTTTATTTTACGGGATATGTATTTAAAGACCTGTAAATAGTAAGGTTACTATTACAATTCAAAGAGACACATTTATCAATTTATATTGTAATGGTATTCTTTTACAACAGCTTGAAAGTGAAAAGAAATAAGTACATTTTTAATTCTATGCATAAAGTCTGCTTTTACATTATCACAATAAGTATGGTTGGAATATAGTTTATGATTAGTGTAAAATATTATTTATGATGCTTAAGGTAGTCTGTGGCTTAGTGTTTAGTGTGATAAAAAGCAGAGTTTTATTTATTTTAGCTTATATCGTTATATCCTTTTATTATTATATCAAATAGTACTCAACATGAACTACATATTCCATAGAAATTATTACAAAATAAGAAAATAGGGGTAAAAGCAAATATGTATGTACGTACAACATATATAGAGATGATTATCATGATTATTGCATAATAACTTTATGTTAAAGTAATTAATAAGTCAAAGAGGAAATTATTTATTGCAGTCTTAAATGAATATAATTTATAATACTATCACTTAATATATAAAATTATAGGTGATCCAAGAACTCTATTTAATACATCTGCAATTACGTTTATCAATACATGAAATAAGTTACAAGATATATGTATCTCTCAATAATAGCAAAGAAGGGCTTATGATTATAAGTAAACAAATTCATTACAAAGAATTATACCATATCATATTAAGGTACTGTATGTACACAATATTGCAATTAACATGAAAAAGGAGAAATAAATGATTAGGTGATATGTCCAAATATAAGATTTGATTAGAAAGTATGAAGGTATAAAACTTTAAGTAGATATGTAAATCTGAAAGGAATAGTAAGGGATTAAAGTGAATGAATATATGTAAAGTAAATAATTAAATTGTTTGCTTCTTAAAACTATGACGCATGTATGCTTATTCTTTTCAACGATATCGTTGGTGACACCAGGAAACCGTGTGTATCTCCTGTATGAAGCAAATATTACAGAAGAGCAAGAAAACATACACATTTTCGAAGTTGCAATTTGTTTTAATGTATTATTTATAGTAACTTCATTATATTATTAAGATCACTATTTTAACAAAATGCTATATTTGGTTTATTTTACAGATGTAAGATACAGATTATTTAGCCATCTGAATCTCATTATTTAGTTGTGTCATACCCAATCATATCTTTAACGGTTTATCTTGAAACTTTCTAAATAATAAACCTTAATTTTAGCAGTAAAATAATTAAAAAGTGTATTTTCACTTACAAATAGCATATAATTATATAAATACTGATTTTAAGGACTGGAAAATATTGATTCTTACAGGTTGTACATAATTATACTATTAAATTAGTATAATATTTGGTATAAAGTTATGATTATAACGTGTGTCTAAAGATGGTAAGGTAATCAATTACAATAATTAGTAATAAACACGCGTTAACTTTTAAAAGCAGAAAGAATTGCGGGAAATTTAAATTTTGTTGTTGATTTCATTCAGCGATATTTTCGTAATATACAAACAAATACAGAGTGTCGCGCAATCAAAAGACATAAATAACTTGAAGGTACCTGACGTAAATTTGAACAAAATATATCAAAATGAACCTTCGTTGGCTATAATGACTCATTTTACAGATACAAGCTCGCTTTGATAAGGACACTGTTATGTCCAGAAGTATAGGAGATTAGTGTTAATTAAATAAGGAAAAAAATGCGTATTTCAGAGATTAGTGAAACGCATTGAAGAAAAATAACAACCCCGAAACGATTCCGAGAATACACGAAAAAAATAAAAACTGATGCTTTTGTGTTTTTTGACATAATAAACATTAAGTTTTCAAAATATGACAAAAAATTATTTATATAAAGATTTTTTATTGTAAAATACTAAACCTTGCCTATAAATTGCTGTAATCAGATTTACAATCCCTAGTAATAAATTTTAAATTTCCCGCAATTATTCTTAGTAACTTTAACAATTTAAAATTTAAATTTTGCTACCAAGGATAAAACGCTTCGACAGGGAAAAAGCATGATTAACCATATTTTTTTTTAATTCGCCCTGTATATATATTTTTTAAATATTTTGCTCTATTTTTGTATAGTAAATGCAGTGGTGGGAATAATTTTTTATTTTTTTTTATTTAAAAAATAGATAGTAAAACGGTCCTGGATAAGAGCAATGTGCTTTAAAATACATATGTCATTTATTATTATTTTTTGTGTATTATCTTTGTAAACTACACATTTTTCCCCTACTTGCAGATCAAAAGGTCCATTTATATAGGATAATTTGCTCAAAATTATGTCGGATAGAGCAATCTCAAGTTAAGAAATACATTAGTACATATTACGTCACATTAGTTTCTCGAAAAGAGCGATACACGATTTTTAAAAGTTCTCGATTCTGCCCAACGTTAGCTATAATAGACATACTACACTTTCAATAATTATTTGGATGCGATTTGCTTATCACTATAAATGTTCTAATAGAAACATAGTTCACTTCGAATAACTTGCACATACAAAAATTTAATGAATTCCCATGCTTGGTTTTATACCTAATATGTTTATAATAATACCCGATTTCGATTTTCATAACATAATCTATTAAACACCACAATGTTTTTATAATAATTATATTCTATCGATTGATAAATCTACCGGATGTCGAGGTCGTCGATACGAAAAAGGCGGTCATTTTTTTTTTGCTACGATCATCTGCCAAATATCTCAGGGTTATTTTTTTTTGCCCGATTTAGGAGCCGTATCCAATGAGGGTTACGTGACACTATTTTTTTTTTTTTATTATTCGCGATCTCACGTGCGATTTTGACTTACGACCGTCGGTCGTCGCGCGAAACCGATTTATAAACCCAGATTAGGCGGACAACTGCGAACCGCAAACCTTCAACGGCGCGCGAATACCGAACGAACGGCAAGCCCGTATTTCGCGTCTCGCTCGTGCTCCGTGTCTTCTGGGGCAATTTATTTTCTTGATGTTTTTAGTTTCGAACAGGGGCACGCGCAGTAGTCGTATGATTTCGTGCGTCCGATCCCCTCCTCAGTCTTTTCGGGTGCACCATGTTTCCCGTTTCACAGTGCGGAGTGGAGAACTGTACAAAACGCAATGTACCTCCGCCATTGTTGCCGAATAGAACTCCGCAAGGTTCTATCCAAGTATATTCGGTTTTATCGATACAAACCGATTTTAAATGCAGAATAACGTAACAGAACTGACGCAGAAATTACTACGAGCACTGGACACCAATTACAATGTAAGGAAGTGGAGGATTTTGTGAGATATTTGTGTTTTTCTTCCACCCATTCCGACCACTTACTGCCAATGACTACCGACTCGACTAACCAACGTTTCTATAGCACGCACGCACGGGACGGAACGAAATCAGGTGGACTCCGTCTCTGTACTTCCGTTTAAATGTACGGCGCTTTCGCCCCCGTTTCGCCCCCGGGATTTTCGCGGATCGCCACTTCGAAAAATAAACGCAAAATAAAATTTCGTAATTCCGCGTCTTTACATAAGCACCAGGGGCGAAACCCACAGAGGTCTAATGTCGCGAATCGATCGGAGATCGCCGAATGGGGCCCTATTTGTGCGAATTTTACGCCTTTTACCACGAATATAACCTAAATTAGATCGATTCCGTTTTGATAGACACAGAAATGTCATATGATTGTTGGAGGAGTACAGTGGAGTGTATTTGGGAGATTCCGACGACCCCCTGCGTGGCGATTTAAGAATTTTTCAATTAAAATGTGTTTTCTCAACAGGTTATCGACATGCCCACAGTCATTGAAGTCGTTTCTTTACTGGAAAAAGTCACAATTACCAAAGAATTACTCGAGGTACTGACATTTTTATGTATTATTTGTAACTGTTAGGCTAAAGTAAAAAAGAAATAGTATTTTGTAGATATTAAGTGATATTTTACGTTTTTTAAAGCAAAATTTACTGGTTGTATCAAAATTACCCTTTCGAATTTGTTACTCATCAAATTTGTGTAATAAATCATTTAAAAAATAATTTTATAGTACTTTTTTTATAAAGAATTAAGAAAAACAGGTAAAACAAATATTATATTAATGAATTCCTAATTATATGTATGCCAGTGTTCATTTGCTATTTATTTTATTGTTCTGACTCTTCGTGAATTTCTGGAATTACACCCGGTAAAAGTATCCATTATTCAATAATTAAAATCTTCGTTGTATCTTATATTTTGAATTTCTTAAGGGTAATTTTTGTACTAGTTATTATAATTATGCTGGTTTTTGTACTATTATATATTTACTTGTTAGTTCCTGTTCGTACATTAAATTATATATGCTTGGTACTTTAACGAAATTTAGAATTTTTTTACCAGCAAAATTTAATCCGGATAATAGGGCACATTTTTAAATTTCTTTATGCATCCAGTAATTATATTTGTATCTCTGTTTATTACATTGATTAAACGGTGATAAGTTATACCCATTATTACTATGACAGATCAATTTCAGAATGTGCCCGTGTTCTAAGTACTAACCAAAATACTTATAATTTCTAATTTTAACAAACAAAATAGAATAATATTTAGAAAATGAACTAGAATAACATGTATACATTAGAATGTTTCATGGGGTTACTTTTATCTATAAAGGTAGTTTTGTTAGGTCATTCAAAAGTGATTCTATCTAAATCTGGTGTAGGAGTTGCCAGTCATTCTTGCATAATGACTAATTTTGGGTTAATTTTGATTATTTTGTATGATTTGGTTGAAATTGTTGTATACATATTCGAAGGACTATTGAGTTAGGTTATTATGTGGACTTCAGATGATGTTTCTATAATTTTTGAACGATTATAGAACAAAACAGTACTTGAAACTTGCATCTGTGTTTTGCACAATCACCCTGAAGGAAACAAACAGTTTTCCCTATTATTTTCATGCAAATCTGCGCTAATTCACTAATTCCCTGATGGTATGTTAATTTTTTAAGAAAACTGCTATATGAGTTGGTTCAATTTTCGAAGAAAATTAAACATTAGATTGGGCTGATATTTTTCAAAATATATTAAAAAGGTTGCCCACATATTTAATGAAATATTGAAATAAGTTGCTTAATTCATTTATTATATTGATGAAAACTTTAAAAATGTCATTTTGTGAAAAACAACAATTGTTATATTTTTTTTCTAAGTCAGGAGGAATTAATTACATTTTGCCTTATAAAACCAGAAAGTTTACTCTTATATGTTAATGTATTAGTAAATCCTGAGTATTTAATTTCTATTATATTTCTTTGCAAGGACAATCTTTCGTAGATAACCAAAAAATGGACTTTTTTTCAAAATCTACCTTTAAATCAGTTGGTAAAGAGATAATTAAAATCATCTTTGTTTAGTTTCTGGCATAAAAATTGAATATAATTGTGTAGTAAAGGCGTAGAACGAACCCATAAGGTATAATCTTTTGTAAATAATTAAATAATTGTTCTTTTTTCCAAATTTTTTAAAACAGTTGGTGAAACGGCCATTTTCTTTGGAGTTTAGCAGCATGAGAGATAATTGGGTGAAAGAGGTATAGAATAAATCTTTAAAAAATCATGTTTTACAAATAATCAACTGTTTGAATGGAAGAAAATAAGACAGTAGTTTGTTTTTTATCCAATATCAGTAACTAGGTCTGATACTACTTCCTATTAGGTCCTATTTCCAGAGTATGGCTTTTTCACCTTTGCATGTCTTGAAACTAAAATAACACTTATCAAATCTATCGAAAATTTAGTTGTATACGAGGGAAGGTTAAAAATATGAAACTACGCAAAGAGTAAAGTATCTCAGTTTTTGGGTTTAGAAGTGTTGTTACGAATTCAACGCTATATTCAAATACGTCGTTTCGCTTAATTTTAGCAAAAAAATAGATTTAATGTGTTTTTTTCGGAATTTTCCTGTATACAAGACTGATCGACATCATACAGTTGTCATGTCCTTCCTATTCTGTGTATCCTTTCTGGGGAGAAAATACTATAACATTGAAAAAGAAGCTTTAAAATGGGATTTATTTTTGCTGCACAACTTGTTTTGTTTTGGAATAAAATAAAATAATTACAACTTAGATCGTTCATTATCATTTATTAATAAAAGAATCTTCTAAACCTAAAAACTGAGATACTTTTTCTTTATACTCTTAGCGTTGTTTCATATTTTTGATCTTCCCTCGTATATAATTAAATTTTCGACAGATTTGATGAGTATTATTTCAATTTCAAGACACGCAGAGGTAATTCGTAAGAAAAAAGATTTACTAAATTCAGAGATAAAAAAAAATTCTCATATTCTGCGCACTCTCTGCCAGTCACTGTATATATACATACATACACGAATGAGACTGTCCTGATCCTCCTACTCCACTTTCCGCTGAGATTATATCAATATTTACATCCACTGTTTCGAATGAAGTTAGTTAATAAAATACAGTAACGTGCGGTCATTCTGCGATTTTTGTCTAATTATGTAACCTAATATACACGAATGTCAACCCGGACAAGAAGTGTAGTGCACCAAAATTGCATCTAAGATATGAGTCGTTCAGCTAATTCCCGCGCAAAAATAACGTAATAAACATTTTTCAAGACATTATTTTTCCGATAACAGATACAACCAGATTTAATTATATTTTTCCAATATATATTGTAAAAATACACATTTATGTCATATCTTAACTTATATCAGACATTCTTCATAATTTATACAAGGTACTGAATTGGCAATAATAGATGGATGCTTTTCATAGCCATACGCTCTATAACAAAAATATAATATAAATTAAAAAATTGGGATCATATTTCTTTAAAACATACCTGCACTGCTTACATGCTGTGTTCAAAGTGGGAACCACTATTATTTATGCAAGCATCTACCCTCTTCTTCATGTTTTCAGAAACATTTATTAATTGCTCTTTTGTAAGAGTCTCTATTTCAGTTCTTATTGCTTCTTTCAATTGATCCATATTATATAAGCGGTTCCGATAAATTTTATTTTTTAGATTACCAAATAAAAAAAAGTCAAGCGGTGTAAGATCAGATCTAGGTGGCCAACGTTCAAAGCCAATAACTCTGTTATCAAAAAAATCCTGCAATTACTCTCTTATTTCTCCTGCTGCATGAGCAGTAACACATCATTTTGAAAATAGCCTAGCTGTAATTCATCATCAAATAATTGTTCCACGAATTCATGTAATATAAGTCTATATCTGACTGCTGTTGAACAGCATATGAACAAAAATTTTTAATTCGTTCGATTTTTACAACTGGTTTCCTTAAAAATTCTTCCTCATCCGTTCTTTCGGACGATTCTAATTCTGATAAACTATTTGTAAGCATATCCTAAAAAAATACTTTACATATTTTTTAATTTGCAATCATTTCATTTACCAAAGCAAAAAGAGAAACATTTTTTCCACAAATACTTTAAAAAAATCGCTGTAGCTGTCAAACCTTGTCATAAATGGCATTTAGAACACGAAACACTAGCAAATAAGTTAGTGCATTAGGGGAAAGGGGAGGTAAAACTGAGTACATTGGGAGTTTCGTGCTCCTTAGCAAAGGAACGCTTAAATTGCACTTAGAGTACACCGGAAGTACTACCGAACTGCTTTTATGAGTGAATGGAAAAGCACCTAATAATATAGGTATGTCAATATTAGGTTAACTTATTCCAAGTGGTAGTTAAACCACAACCGCCTCTTTTACACAATGCGAGTGACATTTTTAGAAAATATTATATATAACAGTATAGGATTAGGACAATCATTGGCCACGTTCAGAGTACGATCATGATACATATCAGTAGCGGTTTTCGCTACACAAAATGGCGACTGCTCCATTGTCTTTTGTTGATGTAGCGTTACGTTTTTTGAGACGAATTGTCAACAGTTTCTAAACCGTTTGGGAGCAGTTACGTACTCTGAACGCGACATTCTCGATCTCAGTATAGAAAGATTGTACTATATTATTCTCTCTGAACAGGCCACCAGATTAGGACGTCACGTAAACGAACTACGCAGAAACACACGAACGAATCGTTGGCGAAGCGAGCGAAAGAATTGGTAAAGAAATGGCGCAGTTTGGTCCTACCCGACTCGAACGGGCAGCTAAAGCCGACCGAATCCCAACTGACGGACGAGAAATCGAAAAAACGCACGCCCAAAGACAAACTGGACAACGTCAACCTGAAGAAGCCCCGCCTCAACGGCACGAACGAATACGATTTCTCGGACAACTCGAATTCGAGCTTCAAAGACGCGATATCAGCGACGAAAATCGACCAACAACAACACCACCAGCAGCAACAGCACAGGGGGAAAGACGTGATCCTGATCAATTCCGATTCGAATTCCAGCTTCCCCGACGGTAAGAACGATCCGGTTTGGAGCAGCAACAGCCGAAGAAGCGGGGCAGGAAAAAAGGGTCGAAGAATCATCGGAATCTGCTGGACGAGGCGGAGACGTCGTTCAGTAACAAGATGGCGGTGTCGCGGGGTAACGCGAAGGTGAAGACTACGCAGGAGTTGATCGCCAGTCTGCAGAATAAGAGTACGTCGCTGGGCGTGGTCAGTCCGGCGAAATCCAAGGAAGATCTGATGGAGAAGGCGGCGAAATTGACGGAACGCGTGTCTATCATCGATCAGAAGCTGAATACCAGCGGGAATCGGTATAAGAATGCGCAGAAGAGGAATTCTAGTTTAAGGAATCGGGTGATAGAGTCCGGCGTCGTTACGAACGTTGAACGGTCGCCGGGCGAAGATAATAAGTCGCATACGGATGACGAAATTATCGTAGTCGATGAAGAATCGGAGGTGAGTGTTTAATTTTGAATTAACGAATACACTTTATTTATGAAAACTAAATTATTACAAATCATCCTAACCCCGTGCTCCACCTGAAAAGGTACTACACCAGGCTACCTATTCTAAGTACTATATGGGTTCCATAACAATTGAAATGATCCTACTCTAACTAAATAACTTCCCTATGATTTTTAATAACAAAAATATAATACAGTAGCCTCGCGACCATACGAATATTACTTTTGAGAAATGATATAATATGTGAAATATGATTAGTTCACATAATCGCGAGTCTACTGTAAATCAGTCAGCTATCAGTTATTATTAAATGCGCCCATGGAACGACTTTCGTTATCTCGCAGCATTCGCCAAGGACACTGATTATGTATAATATACTTATATAAAATCAATGGCCACGGAGTAAGGGAAAACCATGGCAAAAATCTTACTCTGGGAGGATCTGGGAAGAAGTCCCAGACCTTATTACTGATAGCCGCAAATTATTATTATCCTTCTGGGTGCCGAAGAAGCAGCCTCCACGTCTCCTCAAATTCTAACAACCTTGCCGTTCTCGCGTAGCTGCTCCCTTTTTCACACATTTAGAAGTCGAACAGGAAAGATGATGACCTAAAAAAACAAACAAAACAACAGCAGTACCTATTCTAATACTTAATCCTAATTATTCTAACGAAGAGTAATTAAATAAAGATTTATATTTTAAATATTTATAGTTTAACACCAATTCCGACGATTAAAGAGCATAAAATATTCATTTATAAGCGTGCTACCCTACTAACTATCTAAATATCATGCCGTAGTCTATCTAGTTCTTTAGCAACATTACTAAAAAATTCCCACCATTCGATCGACTCATTATCTCTAATATCTGTTTCGCGTCGCGGCCAATTTAACCCCCTAGCTAATGCCCTAACCTCCGTACGCGACCGCCACTCATCAGTGAGTGGACATTCAAATAGACATGCCCCGCTGTATCTACCCCACCACACTCACAAAGCGAATCATTAACCCTTCCAATTCTACATAAAATGATTTAAAATTATCGTGACCTGTTATTAATTCTACCGCCTGATACGATAAATTAACCCTCATTTCCCTAAAACGTGTAACGCTACCGATAAATTTCCTAGTCCACCTCCCATTTAAGGTATTATCCCACCTACTCTGCCAATCATTATCAAGTTTATCCCTAAACGCTTTTTTAACTACACTAGCCGAAATTAGCCCAAATCTAATAATCAAACTATCTCCCCTAGATACCGCCTCTTTCGCTAATTGATCCGCCCCTCATTACCGATTGTACCTACATGAGCCCTAGTCCAAAAAGTTTTATACCCCCCTCGCGCAACATATCCCAAGTATCTAACAACAAATGTCGGATTTTTTAAGTTCCCTAACGCCTCTAATTAACGAATACAGGATGGCTTTGAAATAGGGGAGAAAACTGTGGTACTGGTAAATGCTGCAAATTTCTACTAGACCCCTCACCACAAATTGCACTAAACTGGACGTACGTTTCGATAGCAAAGCTATCATCATCAGCAGAAACACTGAACAGTTCAGTGTTTCTGTTGATGATGATAGCTTTGCTATCGAAACGTACGTCCAGTTTAGTATTTTCTCACAACTAGGTACATAGTTTCATTCGATACACAACAAACTTTAATTTAACTAACGTTTACACTATCAGATTTTAATGATATACTTATATCCGTATTTTTCGTTTCCAAAACGCACATTTGGTAATTAATTGTAGGGCTCTATTTTTCAAATAATAATAATAATAAATATGCAAACTTCTCCTAGACCCCTCACCACAAACTGCACTAAACTCATCTCACTGCCACATCAACAGAAACACTGAACTCTTCAGTGTTTCTGCTGATGATGATAGCTTTGCTATCGAAACGTATATCCGGTTTAGTGCAGTTGCAAACCAAAATTTTATTTAAACATATTTATTTTCTATGATGAATTTCTATTGCAGAAAGTGGAACTGCTAATTTAAAACGCAATTGTTATATACAATAACCAAACCCATTTAACTTACCTGAGATAATTATATCTTTATTTATGTTGTTTTTACACGGTTTTACATATCGAACTTTTTATAAATAAAAATCTCATTTGTTTGAATTCGAATGTTGTCTTTATCGTACAAAGTCGATCATAATGGGTGTACAAGAGTCTCATGCACACGATTTTACTGAAACTAAGCACTCTAAATATGAATATTGGAGTGGAGGACATTTAAGCGACATCCTCCCACGGCATCTCCTGCTGTGGAGGAATAAGAAGAATATCCATTCGTAATTTTTCTAATGCTAGCGCGCTCTCTACGCTCTAGCCGGCAGAAATTTTCACCCCGCATGCCATCTGGTATTTGAGAGGACATATTTATGATTAAGAAGTAATGAATATATTGTAGATGACACTGGAATGTTTAAAATTTGATATTAAATTATTTTTTTTTTATTCTGAGTTGTGTGCTACCTTGTAACATTACATTATATTATGTATTTCTATTGTTATTTATATGAGACACCTGAAGATGGCAATACGTCGAAACCGCTTGTGAAAAAATATTTAATTAAAGGATTTGGATTCGATATCTCAGAGTTACCTTCGCGAAAACTTGAATCTAATCACGAAAAGTAAATTGTGGTTGAAAGAAATCTGACTTTCTTAAATACCCCAAAAATTGAAAAGGTTAAATTAAAAAATAAAAGAACAGAATTTAAAATTAACAACGTTAATCAACAATCAGAATTTTATTATAAAAAAAAGAAACAAAAATGTTAATTACAAATTTGCAGAAAAAAAACCGTGAACAGAGGGTTCTGATCTAAAATAAAACTGCAACTGATTCTAAAGTACGATAGGACAATGCTAAATCCTATATCAAGCAATAGAATAAGTTGTCTAGGAAGATAATCCAATATCTTTCAAATCAAACCACGTGGTATCAATTTAAAATAAAATAAATTTGTGAAACACCAAAAATTTACAAAAATGAGAACTAAAAGAAAGAACAATGCTACTATTCACCCAACTCGAGGTGATTAATAAAATAAAAATGAAACAGCAAACTAGAAAACCAAAAAATGAACTCTTTAAAATTATAATGAGAGAAATAAAACTTAAAACATATCTTCCTGCACATAAATAATAAATGATCTTATATCTAAAATGTGTACACAACAATATAATAACAATTATTATTAAGCGAGTTCCTTGATGGACGAAATAAAATTCAATTTAAGCGAAACAAATCTCAATATCAAAAGTATTAACAAAATGGCAGCAAACAATATAAAATTTTACGTCTACTCACGCTCTCGTCTATCTCGGAACTGACTCTTACAATCTCGGCCGCTGCGTACAACGAAACCGCGCAGATCAGTCCGACAACGGACAAAATCTCAAAACATGATAACATAAACTAAACAAACGAACGCAAAATATTTAAATGAATGAAATTAATATAAAACAACTGAACACTTAAATAAATAATTCATACAATCAATTCATTAACTAAATCTTATTTAAAAATAAACATTTGAATTTGTGAAAATTCTCCCGAAGCATTGCAAAGGCTGATCGGAGTAAACATGACAACATCTACGCAACTTAAAAAAAAAAACTCGCGAAAACGAGGTGTCCGTCCACAGCAATATGTTGTGCGATAAAAGCTTATATTCCACGGAAATAATAACGTCGTTATAAGCCATATAAGCCTACCTTTTACAGCGACGCTATGTTCTTGTCGTGAATTTAGTATACGTGATTATAGGTGAATTCCCAGTTCGTCCCGGCGGAAAAAACCGAACGTCCCCAATCGCAACCGCAGGACGAGAAAACGCCGAAATCCCTGAGCGTAGAAGATGCCTTAGCTTTACTGCCGCCCGTCGACAAATCCTGCCTGTACGAGGCGAACCCCGAGGACGTGGAGTGCTCCTGCGCCCTGCACGAGTACAAGACGGACTTCTCCGTCGTGGACGACGAGGACGCCGAAGAGGAGGGAGAGGAGGTGGTGGTACCGCCGTCGGACCATCACCGTTTCGAATTCAAAGAAGACTGCGACTGCCGCGCCAGGGCGTACCTCCGGGACAAGTACCATTTAGACGGGGTGAGTGACGAACGCGTGCACAAATTGCACGAGTGCTTCGTGCCGGGCCTGAACGGTAACTGGAGCGCGGGTCGGGCCAGCGGCGGCCCCGACATGCTCAGGGACGGCCACCTGTACGCGAACGTAGTGCCTAATAGGAATAGCGAAAGTATACCGAAGTGTTGCGGGGACTTTGCGTGCGAGAACTTCAAAAAGTACAGCATCTCAGAGGAGGACCGGGACGACGGTGTTTCGGGGGGATGCGAGAGGACAAGTGGTCACGGCGGTGTTGATGCGGTTGTTGTTGCTAGTGAGAGAGGTACGTTCAAAGAGTGGCACGAAGTGGTGGAGAGACCTTCGTACAACGGTGAAATTTTTAAAATTTTGCCTTACGTCATTATAGATTAAAGAATAATGATAATAATGAAATAAAAAAAAAAAAACAGAGCTAGTCTACCATCCATCGATCATAGAATATACTAAGGGAGGAGGACAAATTGATTGTTACGGAAAGTACAAAAGAAAAAATAAAAATAAGCTTACGTACAGATTGGTTAGTCGAAACTAAATGAGGATCCATTTTGATTAGAAACTGATTTGAAGATTTCTCTGCGATATCTATGTATACTGTTCTTGTTAAAGGTTACGAATTAATTTGCGAACATCCAAGAGAAATTATCTAAAAATTGAATGCAATTTAAAAGAGCTTTTTTGAGATAATTAAAATTTTGTGTTGTAACAGTATAAAATAAAATGCAAATTCTAGGAGAGGTTACGAATTAATTGGCAGACATTCAGTGTATTTGTTTTAGAAAAATTAACAGCAAAAAAAAGGAGAATCAAGTAAAAGGACTTCTTTTGAGATAATTAAAGTTTTAATATAATCGAGCCAGAAAACTTTTCGTGTATACAAATTTTAAATACAGTAGAGATTGCTTTAGTGCTCTTCTTAGCAGTGATACTGTTTTTATTAAAGTTACTAATTATTTTGCAAATATTCAAGGTAAATTATCAAAAACTTAAAAATGATTTAAAAGAGCCGTTTTGAGATAATTCAAATTTTAATGTAACAGTACTAACTTCAGCCATAAAACAAAATGCGAATTCTAGGAGAGGTTACGAATTAATTGGCAAACATTCAGTGTATTTGTTTTAGAAAAATTAACAGCAAAAGAAAGGAGAATCACCTAAAACGACTTTTTTTTTTTTGAGATAATTGAAGGTTTAATTCAAGTGTGTCAGAAAACTTTTCGTGTATATAAATTTTAAATACAGTAGAGATTGCTCTAGTACTCTTCTTAGCATTAATACTGTTTACTTATTAAAGTTACTAATTATTTTGCAAACATTCAAGGCAAATTATCGAAAAATTAAAAGTAATTTAAAAGAGCCTTTTGAGATAATTAAAATTTTAACATAAGTAAGCCAAAAAAAACTTATTTAACAATATTAATTTCGTATATGAAACAAATGCAAATTCTACGAAAAGCTACGGAATTAATTGGTAAACAGTCAGTATTTCTAACGTTTGTTTAATAAAAATTAATAAAAAAAAAGTGAAAAATCAACTAAAGGGGTGTTTTTGAGGGTAATTATGATTTTAATATAAGCAAGCCAGAAGATTTTTTCGTGTATAAAACAAATACAAAATTTAAATGCAGTAGATATTGTATTAATACTGTTCTAATTAAAGTTACGAATTAATTGACAAACATTCAGTATTTCTAAGGTTATTTAAGAAAAATTAAGAACCAAAATACATAGAAGCAATTGAAGAGGGAGGTTTCTTTTTGAGATAGTTAACGTTTTAATATAAATGAACCACAAAACCTTTTATAAATAAAACAGATACAAATTCTAAGTATAACAGAGTATAGATATATTGTGCACTAATACTATTCTTATTACAGCTACAAATTAATTGGCAAATATTTAGTGTTTTTTACGTTTGTTTAAGAAAAATTAACAATAAAAGTAAAGAAAATTAACTAAAGAGGGCGTTTTTTTGAGATAGTTAAAGTTTTAATTTAAGTAAACAAAAAACTTTTCGTATATAAAACAAATATAAATTTTAAATACAGTAATGTGTACATATATAACATTAATACTGTTCTTACTAAAGTTACTAATTATTTTGCAAATATTCAAGCCAAATTATCAAAAAGTTAAAAGTAATTTAAAGGAGCCTTTCTGAAATAATTAAAATTTTAACATAAGTAAGCCAAAAAAAACTTTAACAATACTAGTATCGTATATGAAACAAATGGAAATTCTACGAAAGGCTACAGAATTAATTGGTAAACAGTCAGTATTTCTAACGTTATTTAAGAAACATTAAGAACCAAAACAAAGAGAAGCAATAGAAGAACGAGTTTTTTTGAGATAATTAATATTTTAAAATAAATAAACCATAAAACTTTTTGTATATAAAGCAAATACAAATTATAAATACAGTAGAGTAAAAATATATTGCACTAATACCATTCTTATTAAAGCTACATATTAATTGGCAAATATTCACTGTTGCTTACGTTTGTTTAAGAAAAATTAACAATAAAAGTAAAGAAAATCAACAGAAGAGGATGTTTTTTGAGATAGTTTTAATTTAAGTGAGCCAGAAAGCTTGTCTAATATAAAACAAATATAAATTTTAAATACAGTATAGTGTACATATATAACATTAATACTGTTCTTATTAAAGTTGCTAATTATTTTGCAAACATTCAAGGCAAATTATCAAAAAATTATAAAAGTAATTTAAAAGAGCTTTTTTGAGATAATTAAAATTTTTACATAAGTAAGCCAAAAAACTTTAACAATATTGAAACAAATGCAAATTCTACGAAAGGCTACGAATTAATTGGTAAACATTCAGCATTTCTAACGTTTATTTAATAAAAATTAATAGCGGAAGTGAAAAATCAATGAAAGGAGCGTTGTTTTTTTAATTATATTAATTAATATAAGCAAGCCAGAAGATTTTTAGTGTATAAAACAAATACAAAATTTAAATGCAGTAGAGATTGTATTAATACTGTTCTAATTAAAGCTACGAATTAATTGGCAAACATTCAGTGTTTTTAACGTTGTTTAAAAAAATTAAGAAATAAAGAAAAAACAAACAATTGAAAAAAAAACGTTTTTTGAAATAATTGAAGTTTTAAGTGTGCCAAAAAACTTTTTGTGTAACATTCAAGAGAAATTATTAAAAAATTAAATATGTTTTAAAAAGCCTTTACAAGATAATTAAAATTTGAATGTAAGTGAACCAGAAAGCTTTACAATACTAATTTGGTGAATAAAACAAATACGACCAAATAATACTGTTGTTTTTAGAGCTACGAATTTATTTGCAAACATTCAAGAGAAATTATCAAAAAATTAAATAACTTTAAAAGAGCCTTTTCGAGATAATTGAAATTTGGATGTAAGTGAACCAGAAAACTTTACAATACTAATTTGGTACATAAAATAGATACAAATTCTACGAATTAATTGGCAAGCATTTAGTGTTTCTAACGTTGTTTAAAAAAAATTAAAGCCAAAAGAAAAGACAAACGATTGAAAAGGACTTTTTTTTGAGATAATTGAAGTTATAATTCAAGTGTATCCGAAAACTTTTTGTATATACAAATTTTAAATACAGTAGAATCTACATATATAATACTGTTGTTTTTTGAGCTACGAATTAATTTACAAACATTCAAGAGAAATTATCAAAATATTAAATATACTTTAAAAGAGCCTTTTCCAGATAATTAAATTAAATTTTAATATACTTAACTAAGCCAGTATATAGGACTAAATTAGACGCAAATTCTACGAAAAGTTATGAATTAATTTGCAAACATGCAAGTTATCAAAAAATTAGAATCAATTTAAAAGATCGTTTTTGAGATAATTTAAATGTTAATATAAGTGAGCCAGAAAAATTCTCGTACATAAAACAATTTCTAGATACAGTAGAGTCTAGACATATTGCACTAATACCTTGCTAATCTTATTTAAATTAAAACTACGATTTAATTGTAAAAACATTCAGTGTTCTTAATGTTTAAGAGAACTAAAAGTGATTGAAAAGATTGTTTTTAAAATAATTGAAGTTGTAACATAAGTGAGCCAGAAGGCACTTCACCGAATTTACTCACTATTTTGAGTACATACACGTAAAAATAGACAACAGTGATACATAATAAAAAATAAATACGTAATAATAATATATTGAACATATATAATGAAATATAAAATAAGAGAATAAAATAAGAATAATCAAAAATACAAACAAAGAAATGGCCAACTTATTTTGCGTTTATTATACAGTTTTCGTGACAATGTAAACCTAGGTAAATATAACGAAAAACAGGTAAAAAAATAATAAATTTACCGTAATCTGCGACTAAGATCATGTGACTTCTATCAATTATCGAAAACCTTGCATATTTAGGGTTATATAGAAAACAAATTTTACATAATATATTTACAGCGATTTAAAAATTAATCTTTTACAATTAATAAAAACGATTTTGGAGTTTTCATAGAATTCAATTGTTTTTTTTTATATTTTTAATAAAACAAGCCTACTATAATAATTTTTTTATGCAGAAAAAATCAAATTAAATTAAAATAAATATTGAAACGTTAATTCTCTAAAAAAAATGCTTTTTTTCGATTGTTTTTATTTTTCTTAAATAACCAAACTAAATTAGACATTTCTAATACTTTAACAAGAATATATTTTTAAAAGGGGTGATTTTATATTTGATAATGCATTAATTCTCCTTAAATCATTGTTAAAAGTAACATTTGCTTACTCAAATGTATTTTATGTCGATTTATTTTTATCTGATTAGATTTATTAAAATAAATAATAATGTTTTGAGTGAATATATGTTCAAAACTCGGTAATGTCTAGTGCAAAGCTGCAACTAGAAATACGCATAATATTAAGTCAAGTTCGTTGTTTTATTGTTGAAATTGGGAAAAAATACGTTACCATTATCAGAAATATATATTTTAGGAAATGTACAGTAAGAGGCATTATTAATGTCTTCGTTTGTCGAAATGAATGGACTTAACATATATCTAGATATTTTTTTTTTGTTACTGTATATACTTTAATTTTACGAAGAGATTTTGTCAAAAGATTCCGTTATAGTCATAATAGAATTATTTTATTAATAATTTCTGATATCATACACAATAACTTAATTTCGCTTTGTGAATGTTTGCTGTTTGGACGTTATGAGAAACTCTAAATTAATTTAGTTAAAAAAATTGAAAATAAAAGTCTTTTATTAACCAATCTGTAGCAATCGAGCTTAAAGTTGTTGATCTGCCCTTTTGTGTCTTACAAAAAAATATGAAGAATGAAAAAATATCGACTTATTAATTAAAGAAAAAAAAATAAATATATCATAAATGAAAATACAAATCGAATCAGTTCAAACTAAAAAAAAAAATTGATAATTAAACCAAAATTATTGTATAAAAAAATGCATAGTAGAATTTTGTATCTTTTGTTTGTATATTTTTTTTTATTTGTTAATCGTAAATAAATGAGAAGTTTTTAATATTATTCCTATTATAACTATTATCATTATTATTGCTATTATATTATTAATAGAAATTTGATGAATTGTAAATTCGGTTGAATAAATTGAAATTGAAAAATTGTTATTAAAATTTTTATTGTTTTTCTTTTTTTTTCGAGATTATCTAAAAAAAAAATAGTACTGTATCTGTTTCATAATTAATATAATCTTTTTTTTTCAATTTTCCACAATTATTTTTAGTAACTTCAACGTTGAAGCATGAAATTAGTTCAAATTTTATATTACATTTATTGTTATTTTAATACCTTTATGCTGAAGTTACTAAAAATAATTGTGGGCAATTTAAATTTTGGGTTGCCTGGAAATAAATAAAACAAAAATTCTTGTTGGGGGGAATTCTGGGAAACGTACTCTTACTCCTTTTAAGACGAAATTTTTAAAATTACGTGGTGATATCTTTTTAAAAAAATTAATTATTATAGAGAAATGTTATAGGATTTTAATAAAATATTTTTTTTTCTATGAATTTCATGAAAAATATTTTTGACATATCGGGAAAAATGTGCATTAAAAAATTATGAACCAGATTCGGACAAAATAAACAAAAATAATTTCTTTTTTATAATTTATAAACAATATACAGTGTGATCGTCTCAAAATTATATTGACACGTGAAAAAAAAATTGCTTAGATCCTATATCGTAAGTTGTTAGATAGTTTAATTTTAGTTAATTTATTCTTATCTAAGTTGTTATTACGTCATTTTCTTTTTTTTTTTAGAAAGATCACACTGTATATTTCAAAAATTTCTAAAAACAACATAAAAAGAAAATAAATTAGCTTCCAAATATTTTTTTTTACACACACTAAGGACGAAAAGCACCTCAAGTGTATCTCTCTGATTTTCATAAAATTTGGTAGGATGTAGAACGCCAAAAAATATTTGACACGTATTTTAGGGCCCAATTTTTATTTTTAGGGGTGTAATGGGGCCTCAAAGTTTCTCCCAAAAACACATTTTTTTGCAATATTATAAAGATCAAATCGTTCCTTATTAGCAGTCGTACATTTTAGATTGAAAAGAGAACAGTGGCGCACGCACGGGCTGGTTAGGGGGTTAAAAAATACCATATTTTCTCAAACCCGGCTTTTGTATATCATAAATTAAATTTTTCTTTTTTTTAATCTTTAAACTACATCAAAAAATAAAGGTTACGCGTTTTTGGATTTTTTTCTAAATGTTCATTTTAGGAAATTAGCGTCATTTTTATCCACACCTACATAAGACTATTCCCCTTCATATTATTTTAAATTTAATTTAATGTCACATTGTATTTTAACTAAAAATCGTTTATTATATTAATGCGTACAAATCGTTATGCCAAAGAAAGTCCGTGCGTTGTTGGTCATCTCGTAAATATAAATTACTTTTTTTACGTCCTGGCAAATCCATGTGTTTATGGTTGCCAATGTACGCGGTGATTATAAATAAGACTTTAAAAATAAAATTATAACTGCCCTCATATAAGAAGAGTGTAGTCAGCCTGCAAAATTGTATTATCATAAAATGTCTGGTTCAATTTGTTACAATTATAGTTAGTTATCGAAACACATATTGTTAAAGATGATTGGGACGTATATACAAAATGGCCTTTTTTTGTGTAAAATATATTGTACGTCTTAACAATATTAACAAGTTTAATAAGTAATCAATAGCTTGATACATGCTGCATCTCCGCAAAATGGTGCTGAAGAAGCACTTGCACAAACAGTATTTGGCATCATTGTGAGTGACTGTAGCGATCCTGTTTACGACATTGAACGAACGTTTAATATATTTAACACAAAAAAGGCCATTTTGTATACGTCGCAATTATCTTTAACAATATGTGTTTGTGATAGCTATTTGTAACTGTAAGAAATGGAACCAGACGCTTTATTATAATACACTTTAGCGAGCTGATTACACTCTTATATAGAAGCAGTAATTATTTTGTTTTTAAAGTTTTATTTCTAATCACTTGCATAGATTGGCAACCATAAACACATTGGTTTGCCAAGACGTGAAAAAGTAACTTTAATGTACAAGTTGACCAACAACCACGAACTTTTTTTGGTATAACTATTTGTACAGTCACAGACGTAAATATTTAGCACCATCGAAGTATCAGTTTCTTTTTTAATATTTTGATCGAACGATTTTTAATTGAAATACAATGCTATATTAATTTAATTCCAAAAATATAAAGGGAAATACTCTTCTGTAGGTGTACATAAAAATTACGATAACTTCTTAAAATGAACATTGAGACAAAATATTTTTTAACCCCCTAACCAGCCCGTGCGTGCGCCACTGTTTTTTTTTTTTGTTTGAATCTAAAATGTACGGCTGTTAACAATGGACGATTTAATCTTTACCAGAATTCGATATCTCTTCTCGTTTCTGAAATATTGCAAAAAATGTGTTTTTGTAGGAAACTTTGAGGCCCATTATATACTCCCTAAAACCAAATGTTGTACGTTAAACAAAAATACTTGTCAAATATTTTCCTGTGTTCTACATTCCTAATAAATTTTATCAAAATCGCAGAGATGCACTTGGGCGCACTTCCTTGTAATGCACTTGTATCATATTACCAACTGTTGTGACAAATAAAATGTTATATAAGGAATATTAAAGTATTTTTTTTTTTTACTATTATTTAAAGTCAGAATTTTTATTGCAGTTATAAGTATATTTAACCTTCCGTGAAAAAAAAAGCGAGTCTTTAGTAAATTGTATGGTCAGTGGTGTTAATATTAAAAAAATAAAAAATACTAGGAATATATCTTTACTACACATAAATAATAAAATTTAAAAAAACAACCCACTGTATTGTAATAAATGATTATTTCTTTTCGTTTTTATTATTATGTTATTATACATATTATAAATACCTAAGTCTTTTCTATTGTTGATAAATATATTATTATTATTATATTATTAATATTGTGAAAATGTACATTTGTATTTAAGCGAAGAAGTTAATGCTGTTATATTTTTTAAGGAAGATGAAATGTATTCGATTTTATTTATTTTTCTCACACTGATTAGTAAAAAAAAAAAATTGACGTGGTGTCGATGAAAACGAAAAAAAAATTAACTGAACAGCTGATTTCGGAGGGGCCATGTTTAATTTCGAAAAAATCCACACCCTGTATATTGTAGGGGAAGTACTGAAAAAGAGGGATAATCTTAGAAATGAATGATTATTATTATTATTAATTCTCGTAAATGATTTTGGATTAAAAAACGATTTCGTTTAGAAAGATTCTAGAAAAAAGTAAATACTGGTTTATTTTTTTTTTTGCTGTAATGAAATAATAAAAAAAAACTATCAAAAAAAAAAAAAAGACAAAAATGAGAAACTTCCAATTGCTATCGTTGTTAAATCATAAGTAAAATATTATAAAATCGTATAAACCCGTATATATTATGTATTATTATATCAAAATCGAGAGAAACAAAAAATAAATTGAAAAAATCCCTATAAATACTATATTTAAACAAAAGATGTTTTTACGTTTTTCAATTTCCTCTACCATTATTATTATTATTATTATCACTATTATTATTGTAATTATCGTATTATATTATTAACTTGTCTTTCTTCTGTCTTATATTATTATTATTGTAAATATTACATTAAACAAAACAAAAAAAAATGATGATAAGTTGTTTTTTCAAATATTTCTCAAAAAAGGGTTGCGCAGGTAACGCCAATGCCTTTTTTTGACGATATTAATGCCTTCTCTATAATGAAATAAAGATATTTTCTATAATCTCTGTTGGTTTTTATTTATTCGAAGCATATTCCTTGTGAGAATTATTAAAGTTCGACATGCGCTTCCTTTTCCAAATGAAATTTGAGATAACGACACAAAATCACAGTTATTTGAATATCGAAATTGGCGAGAAAACGTTAAAATTTAATAATTAGACGCTAATTAAAAAATAATCCAAAAAAATTGTTTTTATTTATAATTATTCCTACCCCCTTGGCAAAATTTAAATTTCCCACAATTATTTTCAGTAACTTTAACAGAAAGACATCAAAATAACTAAAATCTAATATAAAACCATTGGTAATTTCGTGTTTCTATGCTGAAGTTACTAAGAATAATTGTGGGAAATTTAAATTTTGCCAAATGGGTAAAAATCAAAAAGTCACATGTTGGTTTAAAAATTATACTTGGTAACTGTAATTTCTTAGAAATAATTTTTATTTATCATGTATTTTTATTAAAAAGCACATTTTATTTTTTATTACTAAAAATAAATAAATAAAAAAGACGTCATGATAAAGAGATAACTTTAAATTGAATACTGTCGTAATTTATTCTTTTTTTTTTTATTTTCACTGTTTTTAAAGCAGAACGTTTGAAAAAGTAGCCATTTAAACAACAAAACATAATAAATATAACAGATACAAGAGGTTAAAACTATAATTACTCCACGTCAAAATCAAAATGCAAAAAACAAATCGGATCAAATGGCAGATAAAGTTGCTGATATTATAAATCCTTTAAAAGTAATCAAAATTTTAATTTTTTTTTGAAAACTACAAAATAACACGGGGATCCATCCACTAATAGCCAAATTTAAATTTCCCGCCACAATTTTTGGTAAATCAACGTAAAGGCATTAAAATAACTATTAATTTAGTACAAAATAGTAGGTAATTTTATGTTTCAACGTTGATGTTACTACAAATAATTGCGGGAAATTTAAATTTGGCTATTAGGGTCTAGTAAACAATAAGATAATTCTCAGTTAAAAAAAAAACGTCAGAATAGTTTTTCAAATTCACTGTTGATCACAACTGATTTTTTTTTCAATTATACCGTAACAATTTTTTTTTAATTAAAAAAACGATTCATTTATTAGACATAACAAATAACAATTATTGTTACTGACAACTGTGATTTATGGTCGTCATATATTTCTGAGTTGCGACAATTTTTCTTTAAATTAGAGTACGTTAATATACGAGTTCGATTTCCAATCTTGTTTTATTTAATTTAATTTCACTACGTGTTTCGATCCAGTAGAACCATCTTCAAGTAAAAATTATCAACTGTATGTTAAATATAAAACGATCCCATTTGGCAAAATTTAAATTTCCCACAATTATTTTTGAGTAACTCCAACAGAAAGACGTCAAAATAACTAATAATTCTAATACAAAACCATTGGTAATTTCGTGTTTCACTGTTGAATTTACTAAGAATAATTGTGGGAAATTTAAATTTTGCCAAGTGGGATGTGTCATGTGTGTTTAATATTTAATTAAATTTCATTTAAAGATACTCTCAACACATGTCTGTATATTTTTCTGGCACAGTTTTGATTTACAAATGCTTATAAATTTTAAAATCTAACGTTATAGTTTCAAATCCACTGTTAATCACAATTCTTTTTTTTTAAGTAGTATGATGGTACTGTGACTTTAATTTAGAAAAAAACACATTTTATTTATTATAATCATTGACACATGACAATTATGGGACTGATAACTGTGATTATATGTTGTTGTGACCGTGACAATTTTCCTTTAATTTCCATTTACATTATCTTTCATATTTACGCTGCGATTTTTAGTCTGTGACAATTCTATTCATCTATTTTTTTTAAAAAATAAAACAAAAACCCAAATTACAAAAGAAATCATAACCTCTAAAAAAAAAAAAACGTTTTACTACTTAAAACTGTGATTTTTACGTCTGATGATTTCCTATTTGAATGAACTATTTTTGTGACAATTTTTCTTCAACTTTTATTCGTGTTAAAAAAAAAAAACAAATACAAACGCCTAAAAAGATCCTTTCTATTTAGTTTTTCTTTAAATCCTTAGTGCCCACAAGAATGATTTTAACACTTTTGTAGTTTCGTATTTGAATTAAGCAATTCTATGGGTATTTTTTCCGATTTTAACTCACTTATTTTTTTTTTATGGTGGCAATTTTCGATTTCACGATATTAAAAAAAAAAGTAAAAATATTCAGATGACAAAAACAGAATTTATATTTTCTTAAAGCAAACTGTCAGTTTCTTTTTTTCACATTATTTACAGTGTGATTTGTAGATTCAAATTAAGTGACTCTGTAAAAATCTTTCTTCAACTTTTATTTATTTAGTCTATTAAAAAGAAAAAACGTAGGAAAATAAATAAAAACACAAAAAATCACAAAAAGTTAATTTTTATTTCATTTTTAAAAAACTGTTCAATTACTCACATCTTAAATATTTATTACCTTAGAAACTATATATCAGAATTTCTCCTATTTTTTTTCGTTATCTTTACTTAACAATAATTATTCTAGCAAGTGTTCACAGAAATATACAAAAATAACACCAGCAGGTGAGGTAAAAATTAAAGTTATCCTTCAACACTGCTATTCGAAGATTGTTGCTGCGGTATTAAGGAATTAAAGTACAAAACAGTCATTTCCCACCGTTCCGTATTCGAAAAGTCTAAAACATCTCCTAACTAAAATGGGAACGAAAGAAAAGAAACACATTATTAATTAGGCACATTCCATCGTTGAGATCGAACTGGAATTTTCGTTCAGGATCGATTCCGGAGCCGAAGGATCTTCCCAGTTGATCTTGAATCGGGTTACCCGAGGTTCAGATGCCAGAATATTCCTTATAACCTGTCAATTACAACATAAAAACACTAAAAAATATACCGCCTCAAAAATTACCTTATCGAATTGCGGGGGACTCGGCGGATTCTCTCGTAGTTCCTGATCGCTATATTCGTTATTTATAAAATACCCAACCCTGATGAACTCCTGACCCTTATACGAACAAGTTAAAAGCACAACTGTAACTCCAATCGCATCGTTCTCTGGGATTCGTGTAACGTTCGGAGGATCAGCCTGTACTTACAACTAATCACTAGATATGAAGGGAATCTAAGACTGAAAGTTAACTTACTTGGAACACGAACATATGTTTTCCCTCGGGAATCGGCCCCACGAACACTGAATCTAGGACTTGGTCGTGTTCTTCACTCTCAGCAGACCCTACATAGATCATTTTCCATTCCAGATCTGCAGAAATATATTAGGAAATTCACCCTCATTTTTACCTGGGTAACGTAAAATCGGATACCTTCTTTAAGTTCCTCGATGCATTCGAACGTTATTTCGAATTGGAAGGGGTTCAAGAAGGGGCTTGGATTGTCCATAACCGTTATGTTGCACAGTTGCACCTTTGCCATGATTTCTTCGGTATGCAGAGGTTATCTCTCACTAAATTATTTATTTACACTCGGATTTGATGTAAATGCACTATTATCCGTTAAAAAAACCGATTTCGCCGGGGTAAATATACACCTTCACATCACTACCACAAAATATCTTAAGATTATGGGATGATATTTTGTCACTATTACCCGCTTTTATTCGAGCTGCGTATGGGGAATTTTGTTTTCGAATAGTTTTTAGTGGTTAAATTAAGTTGGTAGTTTTTACAAAAACGACGCGCTTATTGCTGCAAATCATCCTATAGAAAGACCCGTTTTTCATTTGTTGTTTTCGTTATTTTATAAAAAAAAACGGTTTTTTTTTTTTGTGCGTACCTTTCTGCTATAATATTCTAGTCCGTATTTTAAATAACTCGCGTAATTCGTAAAGGCGTTTAGTGTTTAGTTAATAACTTAAATTATTGTTGGGATTTTTGGTAATTCTGTGAAAGTTGGAACATTATTTTCGCGTGTGTTTATTTTAGGGTATTGTGTTTGTGTATTATACATTATAGTTTCAAGTTTATGAACAGTTTTTGTGGCGTAATCTAAATATGATCGGTTTCAATCTCTAATAATTTTCATTCAATACCTTTTCTTGGTTTTCTTAGAAAAATATATATCTAATCTGTATTATAGTCAATTCAAACTAAAAAAAACAGCATTTATACGAGATGTAGAACTGTCAAAATCTTTTTTTTTATATTATTAAGAGTAATCATATTGTAAATATTTGCATCTAAATTAACCCTTTCATCCAGTTACTGTAAGTATAATTAAGCGATAGGACTTATACATTTCGTATAATTTATTATTTTCAAAAATGTGTGTAGCTATATTTTTTGAAAGGGCGTTGAATGAAGAAATAAAAGTTCAGCCGTACTTGCCAGATGTGAAAATATTTTTAGGTTATGAATTTTTTTTATTATTCATTTTAAAGTATTTTTTAGGTATACAGGGCGTAAAAAGAAATGAATAAACTTATACAATGTAGATTTACAATATAATATATATTTATGTGTAATAGTGAATTATTAATTATAGTATTATAGTGAATTCAAAATCAAAGAAAAAACCAGTATTTATACAAGACGTAGAACTGTCAAAATCCTTTTTTTTATATATTATTAAGAGTAATTCTTTTGTATTTGTATATAAATTGACTCTTGCATGCAGCTACTGAAAGTAAGTAAGAGAGACTTATACATATCGTTTAATTAATTATTTAAAAAAAAATGTGTTTAGCCATATTTTTTGAAAGGACGTTGAATGAAGAAATAAAAGTTAAGGTGTACATGTCAGATGTCAAAATATTTTTAGGTTATGAATTATTTTTTTATTATTTATTTTAAAGTACTTTTTAGGTATACAGAGAGTAAAAAGAAACGAATAAACTTAAAACATTGTAGATTTTTTTTTATTTATAATAAAATGTATATATTTACAACAGTAGATTTACAATATAATATATATTTATGTATATTATTTAACAAAATATTAGATTAATATATTTCATTAAGTTTTTCACAAATTCCCACACAATCTAAATACGTAATTCGCAACTTCATATTTATTTAAAAAAAAAAATAATGAGGAGGGGCTGATTATTTTACAGGAAACCTACCGATGGTAAATAAATAAAAAAAAATAAAAAATATCTAATACTTAAATACTAACGTGTGTATATTTTTTTAATAATAAAAAAATAAAATATTTATGTACGTACTTTTAAGAGTTAAAAAACATATATATTTTCGAATCCTGCCATTCCTTTCCAATAATTAAAAAAAGAAAAAACAAATTTTTAATATACATCAGCGATACTAATCACTTGAGTTTAAAAATTTCGCATATATAATATTTCGAAGAGAGTACACTTTTAATTGCTCTCGAGTGTACAAAATTCGTTATACGATACTTCTGTATATAAAACTGCAATCGCTTGCAAAAGTATTTTGCATTCCACGATTATTGCTGAGTAAACAAACCTTACGAGAAACGAATTTCCTTTGGATGTAGTGAGAGATTCAAATTAAATATAATCGTCTGAATGGCATGTGGTAAAAAAAAATAAAATATTATAATAAAAAAAAATTGTTTTAAACCATACTGCGTCTTGGGTAAGTATTAAATCGTTTGAGTTATCTTTAATGGCAATATTTCAGGTCCCCTTTTAGCTGATATTGTCGCTATTTTTCGCTCTTCTACCTTTGCTGAAGTAAATACTGGGTTCCTCGTCGTTTTCAGAGGTTAAAAGCAGTTCTTGTGTGTTCTTCTTGCGCGTTAAGAACCTGTAACAGATGGATATGTGGATGATAATACATATATATGCTTAGAATATTTTGATTTGTGTTAAAATAAATTAGTTAATGCATTGTTAAGAGCATAAACGGTAATTAGGGTTAATAAAAATTGGTAAAATTGATGTTAAGGTAAGTTAAACTTCACACTAAAAATATTTGTGAGTATACTGTTTTATATACAGTTGAGAACATATATTTTTTTGTACACCATTCAAGAGAGTTTAAAATTTTACAGTGTGATGCGGTAAAGATGTCATATTTGCAGTGGATATCGTTTAATTGTTAAAAAAATATATAAATTGCACGTTTAATCCCAATATTACCACTTGTACGAAACCAAATGTTCCCAACTGTATCTAAATAATCGATCAAGAACGATCCTTGTACCTTTTATCAACATCTTGACCTGTACAATTCCTTATCATTTCAATTAACGTAAGTTTTACTTCCATCAATGACGCATTTTAAACGATTTTAACAAATACACATTAATGGCGGTGCGATAAAGTAAACGTTTGCAATGAAAAATTCAGAAAAAAAGGTATAGCAAAGAAGCCATTATAATAATAAGTGTTTTGGAATAACTGGAACTGATGAAGAAATTGTTTCAGTTCATTTTTCGTAGCGTTTTAGGGAATTTCTGGTATTTTATAAAGATAGTGTGTGACTTACGGAAAAGTGACAAAAACGTGTATTAATTTCGAGAATTTCAAGATGATTTTTGTGTTGAACTGTGAAATAATTAGGTAATCTGTGTGTAGTGTAGTAAGTTAATATTTACAATAAAATTAATTTTGCTTTTTGTAGTTTTATTTCTGCGATAGAATCGCGTTTTTATAAGGGTTAAATTGAGTAATTGGTACTATTGTATTGTTGCCAACATAACTATGATTAAAGCTAGTTACATGCTTGAGGGTAGATATTAGAAATTTGATTTTAAACTAAGTATTTTTAATTATTTATTTTATATAATAAATGCATTCTTGTCTTTCCTTTATTCCATGAAAAAAAAAAAAAGATTTAATTTATGTTTTTAAATTAAAGGTTGGAAGCCCTGTTTCTCGATTGCAATAATTAACATAACTGTCAAAATTAAATTTTAAGCATAAAAAGAGGATTCAATCTATATTATATTTTAGCTAGATTTTGTATTAAACGCTATACTATTAAAATTGACATCCCAAATAATGAAATTTAAATTTCCTCTAATTATTTTCAGCAAATTCAACATTGAAGCATTAAATCGTCGATGATTTTGCATTTCGTTTGTAGTTATTTTAATGCCGTTAAGTTGCAGTTGCTAAAAAAAAAAAAGCGGGAAATTCAAATTTGGTTATTAGGAATGATTACTATAATTAATGGGAAATCAGTTCAAAATAAGTGGGTCAAAAATCTAGTTATATACAGGGCGATTCAAAAAGCCTAGTTTTGAGTTGTGAACATGAAGTTAGTTTTTCTTTTGTTGGCTTGAATTTATTGAAATTATATCAATATATAAGTATTAATAATTAATTAAAAGTATATTAAATAAATAAATATATAAGGACAAAAGACGATCACAAACATATAAATAGATTAAAAAAAAAACACATCACAGGTTGCTGGTCGTTCAGTTTTTTCTTTTTTTTTTAAATAGTTTTAACGCCAATCTGTTATTATTTTCTAAAATGAACAAGGAAAAAAATATATTAAACAAAAACAAAAGAACAATAAATAACAACTCAATGAAGGAAAATAAAACAAAATTCACAACAATTCACAGCTTGCTTTGCATCTACTTCACACTATAATAAACTTACGCCTACAGAAAAAAAAGGTGGTTTTGATGCGGGGGCAGTTACAGTAAGTTGGGTTTAAAATTTTTTCCAGTCTGCTCGACAATTGAAAAAATGCTGTAAAATTATAAGAAAATCTACAGTTTATGTGCAGAGAAAGAAAAATGCATATATAAGAGAATTTGGGCGAATTCAAACGATCTTAAGAATCCACATAGCCAAATTTAAATTTCCCGCAATTATTCTTAGTAACTTCAACTTTGAAACATAAAATTACCTACTATTATGTACTACATCAATGGTTATTCTAATGCGCTCACGTTGAAATCACTCAAAATAGTGGCGGGAAATTTAAATTTGGCTATTAGGGAAGTCATTTAAATATTTTGAATTTTCAAAGTGAATATTTGATAACTGAAGCAAATGATTTGAGTTAAGGGGTATTTATTCTAATTGAGGGCTGATACCAATCGTTTTCATTAGCATCTGCCCGTTTTGTGTCGGAATATCAACATAATCTGTTCAAATGCAATAATTAGTAGGAAATTGCTGACTTTACACATCAAAATGTGATATATTCTCAACAGAGCTAAGCGAAGTTTGAGCATATGCACTCGAATGAAGGAATCGAGTACAGAATGTACTCGGAAACGAGTACTCATGAGTATTTCTGTCTTCAGGTAAAATTTTGATTATCTTTTCAATATTACATGAATTAAGCAGAGTTGGAAGTATCTTGTGTAAAAAGATACTTAAAAGTATGTATCTGAGGACGGCTTTGTATCTAAGAAACCATAAAGTATGTAGGAAAGATACTTTGTGTACCTAAGATACTACAAAAGTATCTAAAGATACTTTTTATACAACAGATATTTTATAAATGGTTAGTTATCTCATTATAAAATGGGGAAACAAAAGGATTTATATTAGAGATATGAGGCACAGTTTTAATTCATGCTTTGTTTAGGTTCTTTAGGGTAGTTATGTTAAATTCCAGAAATTTATTTAATGTCGATTAATATTAATCTCGGCAAGTAACTTAGGTTAAGATTGCAAGTTTTTTGCAGTATGAAAATAACAAATTAATGTATTCCTCCTAATTATTACAGTTAAAAACAGAAATATATTAATTTGTTAATTTAAGTTAGTTGCTGACAGGTGTCTAATTACTTATGTGTAAAAATATAATTGGGATAATAAACATACGAGCTTGTTTAGTTTACATGAATATTCTCCCAATTGCAACACTGTAGTGGCTAATTGTTTATTAAATAAATGAATGTCTGTAAATAAAACAATTTAATAAATATCTTCATTTTTAATCTAGTGAATGGATTTCCTCCAATTTATTTCATCCTCAAAAGTTTTAATAGTATTATATGTATATCTGACTCCTCAAACTTAATTTATATCATTTCATTGATGATAACTTTTGCCAAATTACAATTCTTGGAAAATCTTATCAATATTATTTGTTTTTCGTAAGTATTTAGTGTAATTTATTATTTAAAATACATTTTTTTTTCCTTTTTAGCTTAATAGTTATGCTATGTGCGTTTTACATCTGAGATACTTTTTAACTTATAACTTTGTAAAGTCAAAGATACTTTTTAGTATCTCAGCTACTTTTTAATATCTAAGATAGTGGCCCATTGCAAATCACAAATTAATCATTAAAAACCTTAATGCAAAAAAACACACACGGCATTCAATAAATAAATATATCGAAGGTGTATACATATGCGGCACCTTTGGTTAACATATTGTAACGAGCGCCAACTTTTCAACTGGCGGTTCCGATAGGCGTCCCTAGATGGCGCTAGCATAGCGGAAGAAGAACTACCTACGACGAATAACAGAGGGCAGCACCGGGTCGAAGATTCGAGAATATTCTCCAGAATCTTCGAGGACGTTCTAGAAGGCCCCCGAACAATCTGGAAGTTCGCGCCAGCTATAAATAACGCGTCGGGTTGGCCAGGAGGCAGTCAATCGATACGAGTTCGATAGTGCGGTCGCGATTGAATTAGTACATGTAATATAAATATCGTTTACATAAATAAAGACATTAGTGGTTAAGTGATATAGTTAATAAGCATTGTTAATAGATTTTAATTACCGTAATTGTGTTAATAGAATAAGTGAATTTAAATATATCGCCTGTGTGTTTTTCTAAACCCCGACAACGTTTTAAAGACGAGAAAAACGTTACAATACATATACTTCGGCTAACACATATTTTTTCTTTTTAAATTACCGGCGATATAATATTGTATACGAACGGAATAATTTATTTTCGCTACATGTCTTTCCAGTTTTGCTCAATTATATTTATGTTTCTTTTTTAACCTAATCGATGTGTAATTATCATTTTCCTATAAATGTTTTAATTTTTCCACATGTCTCCATTGTCTTTATAATTAATAAACAATATTGTTTTTTTATGTTTTACGCCATTCAGGCATCAACTTTAAATTAAATAAGAATAAGAAGAAAATTATAAATAAATTTGATGAAATGGGCAATAATTTTACTCCTTATTTCTAAAGATGTTTCATGACGTTGAGATTTATTTTCCAATGAATTCTTCGAATAATTTTCTTACTAAGTAGTTTCTGGATAAAATGAATTCTTTTCATTCGAAACAGATGTCATACATTAATACACGTGAATGCATTTATATGTATATGTATGTAAAGTGCCAGAATCGAGAGAATGAATGAGTCGTTGTAAAGTGATTTTTTTACTTGATAAATAAACCGAACGATTATTTGGCTTTGTGGATACACAACGGCTCCTTGTATACATGCGCGTATACAGGGAGGGTTAAGGGAGAGGGGAGAGGGCTAATTACCCAACCCCCCTCCCCATAAAGACAGCGAAACCTACTTCTAAATCAAAATTTTACATTTGAAGACAAACACTCATCCTTTTTTTGTGTAATTACCCCTCCCATGATGACACTATTCAAATTGTATCTAAAAACAGCAGTTTTTTAGTTAAAATAGAAATATCATCTCCATTACCCTTCCCCTCCGCCCCTATAAACTCAAGTTGTATATCTACTATTTTGGTGGCCCATGATTGGCCCCACTAATATTGTCACGAGTCGCCACTGATCTAAGATACATTTTAGTCTCTGAGATACTGTTTTAAGTTACTTTTCTAAGTATCTTGTATCTTAAAGTACTTCGAAAGGAAGTATCTTGGTACATATCTAGTATCTCAATTTTTTTTTTGGCGAAATATCTGTTACAAGTATCGAAGAAACTTTTAAGATGTATCTATTCCAGCTCTGCAATTATGGGTTTCTTTTTAGTATGCAGTATCATTTTGGGGTTACAAACGTTGTTTTTTACAATGAAACTGTCAAGTAATAAATGTCATTATGTCTAAACCCAAAACATCTACATTTCTAGTTTGATTTTTCTCGATGGCTCCATAAAAAAAATTGTATGAACTGTCCTACTGTATACTCGTAATTTCTATTAAGTATTCGAGTACTTACGAGTACTCGCGAGTCGATGTACATTACATGCGCGAATGTACTCGAGATATTTCGCCGATACACTACTTGTACTCGAAGATTTTTCCGAGTACATTTTCTGTGTACTCGACCCAGCTTCGATTACTGATATTTTCAATTTAGACAGGAGAATCACAAAACTGATATCTATTAAATTTAATTCATTTCCTAGGATTTGAAGCCCAGCTCATATTAAAAATAAAAGTACATCCTACCAAGTATCGCTTTGTGAGCGACGTTGTCAGTGCGGGCAAGTACATAATACTGCTCACTACGAGCGAAGGAAATTCTCCGGAATTAGTGGATCAACTAACAAAAATTGAAGATTCTTAGAATCGAAAACTAATAAAACATCGTCAACAACAGAAAAAGATAAATTCAACTTAAACCTATTAATCTCAAAATGAGTAATTTTCTTTATCTACAATAATCCACCCCCACTACAGCTGGCACGATTGTCTATACCTTGATAGGGCCGTGGGAGGGCCGCCATTTATCTGTTCGATATCGTCCAATCCCCTATGCACAGAAATCGTATCCAATTCGCAATTGTTCTTCAAAGATAGATATTCCGGCGTCTCCAAGTCTTTCCTCGTCGGCTTCTTCCACAGTTTTAACAGTAGAGAGCACCCCACTACCGATACGCTGCTCAAGGCCATGGCACCGCTGGCCATCCACGGCGCCAACATGAAACCGAATTTACTAAAAACTCCAGCGGCTAACGGAATACCTGTAAAAAAAAAAAGTGTAAAGAATCTAAAAATAATGCCGCGACAACACCTCACAGTGTGCTGAAATCGCAAAATGCAGTCTTAGCAAAAACTAATCGCTGGATCGTATTCTACTAGTCAAAACGCTACTTTTATGTCATGTACTTTTTTTTTGTAAACTCAAAATGTTTTAAAAGTTTTGGCGCATAACTTTTTAAACATTTCTTTCATCCAAAAAAAAAAAATGTGCATAGCGTAAAATAATTGTTTTAAAGGGTAGAATATGAATGTAATTGTTTAAGTTATAATGGCATGGACATTTATGTTGCACTTGAGTGTACACTGGCCGACTTATTTAATGTCCTGGCTGTTCCAGGTAAATGATTTATTGGGGTATACAGTTGTAAAACGCTTCGCAATTATGTAATTAATAAATGCTTACAATAGCTAATATTTGTTGAAGCTATAGTTTTATGAAGTCTTCCTCTGATGTTTCCTATATCCCTACGTTTTTAAAACAATTAATACATAAGATTTACCATGAATACCACACTTTATTTATTTCTATATGAGTTTTAAGAGTCAATTGGGTCCAAGTTATGAAAGAGATATTTCAATTCAAAACACGTTCAAACCGCTATATACAACGTTTACTTGTAATATTGAATAATCCATTTTTTCTACCTGATATGCATAATTGCGAAGCGTTTTACAACTGTATACTCCAATAAATCATTTACCTGGTAAGTAGTTTTGATAGTCACTGCGCTGTAGACAACGACATTAAATAAGTCGGCCAGTGTACATGGCATTTGTCTTGTTGCACAGTGTACTTTTCCATTACTTAGCTGTCTATTTTACCGATGGGGTCATAACCTCGTTGATATTTGGCACATGTTATGGGCTTTGAATAACTATTATACTGAAAGTTTAACTGAAGTGTCATAAGTCCACATTTTGCGATTTCAACCCATTTTTTGCACCGCTAGTACAACTCACATAATAAATTATATAAACTAGCTAGAAGGAAATTGAGTCTTATCCTATTCACCGTCTTCCTGGACAACTCTAGGCACGCCACCACATCTAGGAGGTCGTTCCTCATAAGTACAACGTGGGCGGCTTCCACGGCCACGTCGGTACCCGCCGCTATCGCCATCCCGACGTCGGCTTGAGCCAAGGCCGGGGAATCGTTGATTCCGTCCCCCACCATGCATACTTTGGTGCCCCTGGCTTGCAGTCTGTAAAAGCGTCGAGAAATGTCAATCGTTTGCTGCATGAGCGCTGTCACGATTGGCTTGAAGCTAGCTAGCTACCTTTGAACTCTGGCGACTTTGTGCGAAGGCAAGACTTCGGCATAAACTTTGGTTATTCCCACCTGTCTGGCGATGCTGGCGGCCGTTTTACGATTGTCGCCCGTCAGGAGGATGACTTCCAACCCCATCTTCTTCAAGGAATGCACGGCCAAGTGGGCTTCGGGTTTTACTGTATCGGCCACGCTGATCATAGCTACTATTTCGCCTGGAATATGTATTATTGTTTTTAACTTAATGAAGACATCCTGTAACTAGCATAACTAACAATTTTTTCCGCTTAAATTTTGTGGTAGATATCAAAACTAAACTGAAATATGATTTCAACTTAATTATTGAGCCTCGTAACTAAATTACTGTAAAAATTGTTTTATACTCGCACCCCGTCGATATTAAAATTATGCTTGATTGTGATTTCAACTTTTTAACTGGTCCCTGTAACTATAATCTATACAATTTGTGTTTAACTTAGTACAAGCACCCTATAACTATCATAAATAACTATTTTTTTTTCCGCTCAATTTTTGTCGCAAATATCAAAACTAAACTGAAATATGATTTCAACTTAATTATTGAGCCTCGTAACTAGAATGCTGTAAAAATTACTGCTGTAATAGTCGCACCTCGTAAGTATTTTTCATTTTTTTTTTCTCTGTGAATTTTATTGCCGATGTTAAAATTATGCTTGATTGTGGTTCCAACTTTTTAACTGCTCCCTGTAACTATAATCTATACAATTTGTTTTTAACTTAGTACAAGCACCCTATAACTATCATAAATAACTATTTTTTTCGCTCAAATTTTGTCGCAAATATCAAAACTAAACTGAAATATGATTTCAACTTAATTATTGAGTCTCGTAACTAGAGTGCTGTAAAAATTACTTAATAGTCGCACCTCGTAAGTATTTTTCATTTTTTTTTCTAGGTGAATTTTATTGTCGATGTTAAAATTATGTTTGATTGTGGTTTCAACTTTTTAACTGGTCCCTGTAACTATAATCTATACAATTTGTTTTTAACTTAGTACAAGCACCCTGTAACTAACATAAATAACTATTTTTTTCGCTCAAATTTTGTCGCAAATATCAAAACTAAACTGAAATATGATTTCAACTTAATTATTGAGCCTCGTAACTAGAATGCTGTAAAAATTACTTAACAGTTGCACCTCGTAAGTATTTTGAATTTTTTTTTATGTAAATTTTATTATCGATATTAAAATTATGTTTGATTACGGTTCCAACTTTTTAACTGGTCCCTGTAACTATAATCTATACAATTTGTTTTTAACTTAGTACAAGCACCCTGTAACTAACATAAATAACTATTTTTTTCGCTCAAATTTTGTCGCAAATATCAAAACTAAACTGAAATATGATTTCAACTTAATTATTGAGCCTCGTAACTAGAGTGCTGTAAAATTACTTAATAGTCGCACCTCGTAAGTATTTTTCATTTTTTTTCTAGGTGAATTTTATTGTCGATGTTAAAATTATGTTTGATTGTGGTTTCAACTTTTTAACTGGTCCCTGTAACTATAATCTATACAATTTGTTTTTAACTTAGTACAAGCACCCTGTAACTAACATAAATAATTATTTTTCTTCGCTCAAATTTTGTCGCAAATATCAAAACTAAACTGAAATATGATTTCAACTTAATTATTGAGCCTCGTAACTAGAATGCTGTAAAAATTACTTAACAGTTGCACCTCGTAAGTATTTTGAATTTTTTTTATGTAAATTTTATTATCGATATTAAAATTATGTTTGATTACGGTTCCAACTTTTAATGGTCCCTGTAACTATAATCTATACAATTTGTTTTTAACTTAGTACAAGCACCCTGTAACTAACATAAATAACTATTTTTTTCGCTCAAATTTTGTCGCAAATATCAAAACTAAACTGAAATATGATTTCAACTTAATTATTGAGCCTCGTAACTAGAGTGCTGTAAAAATTACTTAATAGTCGCACCTCGTAAGTATTTTTCATTTTTTTTTCTAGGTGAATTTTATTGTCGATGTTAAAATTATGTTTGATTGTGGTTTCAACTTTTTAACTGGTCCCTGTAACTATAATCTATACAATTTGTTTTTAACTTAGTACAAGCACCCTGTAACTAACATAAATAATTATTTTTTTCGCTCAAATTTTGTCGCAAATATCAAAACTAAACTGAAATATGATTTCAACTTAATTATTGAGCCTCGTAACTAGAATGCTGTAAAAATTACTTAACAGTTGCACCTCGTAAGTATTTTGAATTTTTTTTTTATGTGAATTTTATTGTCGATATTAAAATTATGTTTGATTACGGTTCCAACTTTTTAACTGGTTCCTGTAACTATATTCTGTACAATTTGTTTTCAACTTAATGGAGGCATCCCGTAACTAGCATAAAAAACGATGTTTTTCCCTCAAGTTTTGTCACTAATATCAAAACTAAACTGAAATATCATTTCAATTTAATTATTGAGCCTCGTAACTAGAGTGCTGTAAAAATTACTTAATAGTCGCACCTCGTAAGTATTTTCCTTTTTTTTTTTTCTATGTGAATTTTATTGTCGATGTTAAAATTATGTTTGATTGCGGTTCCAACTTTTTATCTGGTCCCTGTAACTATATTCTATACAATTTGTCTTTAACTTTGTACAAGCACCCTGTAACTAAAATAAAGAACTATTTTTTTCGCTCAAATTTTGTCGCAAATATCAAAACTAAACTGAAATATGATTTCAACTTGATTATTGAGGCTCGTAACTAAAGTGCTGTAAAAATTACTTAATAGTCGCACCTCGTAAGTATTTTAAATTTTTTTTTTTCTATGTGAATTTTATTGTCGATGTTAAAATTATGTTTGATTGTGGTCTCAACTTTTTAACTGATCCCTGCAATTATATTCTATACAATTTGTCTTTAACTTAGTACAAGCACCCTGTAACTATCATAAATAACTATTTTTTTCGCTCAAATTTTGTCGCAAATATCAAAACTAAACTGAAATATGATTTCAACTTGATTATTGAGGCTCGTAACTAAAGTGCTGTAAAAATTACTTAATAGTCGCACCTCGTAAGTATTTTTAATTTTTTTTTTTCTATGTGAATTTTATTGTCGATGTTAAAATTATGTTTGATTGTGGTCTCAACTTTTTAACTGATCCCTGCAATTATATTCTATACAATTTGTCTTTAACTTAGTACAAGCACCCTGTAACTATCATAAATAACTATTTTTTCCGCAAAAATTTTGTTGCAGATATCAAAACTAAACTCAAATATGATTTTAACTTGATTATTAAGCCTCCTAACTAAAGTACTGTAAAAATTACTTAATAGTCGCACCCCGTAATTATCTTTCATGTTTTCTACATAATTATATTCTAAGTATCATATAACGTTATATGTAAAAAAAAAATTTCGCAGTTCATTTTACAATAAATACATTAGACACGGTTTTCATATGTTTGAATCATTTATATTATTGTCATTCTGTGTAAAAGTTTTTCTTATACTTAAATTTATATTTAATTTATATGTATAATTGTTGGTGTCCGGTTAATTTATTTTCATGGTTGGTTTTTATTTTTTGATAATTGACAATTTTACCTTTTTTTGACTTTGATCTGAAGATGGTTTTTTAAAAAAGCCGAAACTAGTTATCAAATAATAAATATTAGATGAACGAAAGAACGAGTTTTATTACTCTTATCTAACCTTTTCTACATAAAGTTTATTGTCGACTGTTAAAACTATGCTTGATTGTGGTCTCAACTTTTTAACTGATCCCTGTAACTATATTCTATACAATTTGTCTTTAACTTAACAATTAACTTAACTTAACAATTTGTTTTCAATTTAATGGAGGCATCCCGTAACTAGCATAAAAAAACGATGTTTTTCCCTCAAGTTTTGTCACAGATATCAAAACTAAACTGAAATATCATTTCAACTTAATTATTGAGGCTCGTAACTAAAGTGCTGTAAAAATTACTTAATAGTCGCACCTCGTAAGTATTTTTCTTTTTTTTTTCTATGTGAATTTTATTGTCGATGTTAAAATTATGTTTGATTGCGGTTCCAACTTTTTATCTGGTCCCTGTAACTATATTCTATACAATTTGTCTTTAACTTAGTACAAGCGCCCTGTAACTATCATAAATAACTATTTTTTTCATCATCAACTTGGTTATCGAGCCTCGTAACTAAAGTACTGTAAAAATTACTTAATAGTCGCACCCCGTTTTTCATATTATACGAGGTTAAATCATAAAGTTACTTTAAATTATTTACAATACAAGGACTATGTATACAATAATTATAATTACATAATGTAGTAGCATTTTGTTATATTATACGAGGTTCAAACAAAAAGTAAAAAGCAAAAAAAACTCACCGTTTATAGCGCACAACACAACAGATCTCCCTTGCTCCTCCTCTTCGAGCATTTTACCATCTATCGAATCACAGATGAGCATCCCGTTCCTATTCATCCACTCCCTATTCCCCACGATGACGGAAAACTTCGAATTGAGATCCGCGCATTGCCTTTCCACCCCGATCAATTGACCCAACTTGGCGGTCGGTCCGTTGGTGATCCTCCACCTCCACCTCTTTCAATAGGAACTTTCCCGAACTGCCCGTCTTGATGTGGGCCAAGAAGTTGGCCAAATCTGGCGAATTCTTACCCGCTCTCACCATGGCAGTTAGGGAGGTGACGTTGCATTTCATGCCACACCCGGGACGGCTAGGAAATCGCTATTGTGCGCGGAAATCTCGCAAGCGAATAAACTCTTCACGAAACGGACGATGGCGAAGGCTATGGGGTGTTCTGAATCTTTTTCCGCGCTGCCCAAAGCTGCTAGGGTGATAACAGGGGATAAGGAATCGTTTGCCAGCCATAGTTTAGCGACTTCCGGTTGTCCTTTGGTGATTGTGCCTGTTTTATCGAACATGATCGTCTTGACTTTATGGGCGTTCTCTAGAGGCTCAGCTCCTTTAATTAGGATTCCGTTTATTGCACCGACGCCAGTTCCCACCATGACAGCAGTGGGCGTGGCCAAGCCCAAGGCGCACGGGCACGCTATAGCCAACACGCTTAAAGCACAGCGAAAGACGAATTGTAAAGTACTTCCGTGTCGGTAAATCCATGCTTTTCACTCTCTGACACAGGGAGATTCTCGATATTTATTGAGCCGATCACAGTCCAGATTAGAAGAGTTAAAAGCGATACGAATACGACTACAGGAACGAAATACCCGGCTATCTTATCGGCTAGCTGTTGTATGGGAGCTTTGGATGTTTGAGCTTCTTCCACCAAGCGGACTATTTGAGATAGGTTGTAGCTTCGCCTGTATGAGTGGCTTCGACTATCAGGAGGCCGTGTTGGTTGATGGAGCCTCCGATGACGTTCGAGCCGATTTTTTTGGGTACTGGCATGCTTTCTCCTGTTATTAGACTTTCGTCGCACATCGATTGACCCTGCCAAAGTAGGTGTAAAATCAATGATTTTTAAATTACCGTCAAAATGGTGGAATTTAAGCATTGGTGGAGGAATAGAACAAAAGAAAAATGTTTTTGCTTCGACGTCCTGTCGTGTATTAGTATTTAAAAGTTCCACATCCAATTAGAAATCAACAGCTGCGCAATCATTTATATCTTACGCTAATAATGCTGAAACTGGTAAAATCGAAAATTTCCTAACTTTTGACTTATATCTCCCGACTTACCAAGGGTTTCTAAGGCATTCTAATTTGGTTGGGTATATCGTAATCGTTAAATGTCATGTCAAATTTCAAAACACACAATTTTCCAGATATTGGCATTTCACGAAAGAATATTCAGGTGTCGACTTGCTTTGTAAATTTTAAATTGATAAGAATATTTCTGGGGTAACATTTGCATGCTGTAGCAATTTTAAAATTTTTTTTATCTAATTTTTGAAATATACATATTTTTTTTTCAGAATATCTCACGAATTACTAGAGATAGTAAATTCTAATTTGATAGGAATATTTTTACAGTTACCCTCGAATGACATACTAAATTTCAAAAAGCTAGTTTGTCTAATTTTCTAAATATTAAACTTTTTCTAGAATATCAAGTTTTGCAGGATCTGCAGTTATTGACTTATTTCTCATGAATTACTAGAGATAGTAAATTCTAATTTGGCATAAATATTTCTGAGTACACATTTGAACAGCATACCAAATTTCAAAATGACACTTTGTGTAATTTTCGAAATATTAACATTTTTCTGGAACATCAAGTTTTGTAAGATCTACAGTTATTGACTTATATCTCATGAATTACTACAGATAGTAAATTTTAATTCGGTATAAATATTTCTGAGGATACATTTGAACAGCATACCAAATTTCAAAATGCCACTTTGTCTAATTGTCGAAATATTAACATTTTTCTAGAACATCAAGATTTGCAAGATCTACAGTTATTAACTTATATCTCATCAATTACTAGAGATACTAAATTCTAATTCAGTATAAATATTTCTGAGGATATATTTGAACATCATACCAAATTTTAAAACGCCACTTTGGCTAATTTTCAAAAAATTAACATTTTTCTAGAACATCAAGTTTCGCAAGATCTACAGTTATTAACTCATATCTCATGAATTACTAGAGATAGTAAATTCTAATTTACCGTACATATTTCTGAGGTCACATTTGAATATCATACCAAATTTCAAAACGCCACTTTATCTAATTTTCAAAATATTAACATTATTTACAGTATCAAGTTGTGCAAGATCTACAGTTATTGACTTATATCTCATCAATTACTAGATATAGTAAATTCTAATTTTGTATAAATATTTCTGAAGTTACATTTGAATATCATACCAAATTTCAAAACGCCACTTTATCTAATTTTCAAAATATTAACATTTTTCTACAGTATCAAGTTGTGCAAGATCTACAGTTGTTGACTTATATCTCATCAATTACTAGAGATAGTAAATTCTAATTTTGTATAAATATTTCTGAAGTTACATTTGAATATCATATCAAATTTCAAAACGCCACTTTATCTAATTTTCAAAATATTAACATTTTTCTACAGTATCAAGTTGTGCAAGATCTACAGTTATTGACTTATATCTCATCAATTACTAGAGATACTAAATTCTAATTCGGTACAAATATTTCTGAAGATATATTTGAATATCATACCAAATTTCAAAATGCCACTTTATCTAATTTTCAAAATATTAACATTTTTCTACAGTATCAAGTTATGCAAGATCTACAGTTAGTGGTTTATATCTCATGAATTACTAGAGATAGTAAATTCTAATTTTGTATAAATATTTCTGAAATTACATTTGAATATCATACCAAATTTCAAAACGCCACTTTATCTAATTTTCGAAATATTAACATTTTTCTACAGTATCAAGTTTTACAAGATCTACAGTTATTGACTTATATATCATGAATTACTCGAGATAATAAATTCTAATTTAGTATACATATTTCTGAGAATACATTTGAACATTATACCAAATTTCAAAACGCCACTTTGCCTAATTTTCAAAATATTAACATTTTTCTACAGTATCAAATTGTGCAAGATCTACAGTTATTGACTTATATCTCATGGATTACTAGAGATAGTAAATTCTAATTTTGTATAAATATTTTTGAAGTTACATTTGAATATCATACCTCATTTCAAAACGCCAATTTGTCTAATTTTCGAAATATTAACATTTTTCTAGAACATCAAGTTGTGCAAGATCTACAGTTATTGACTTATATCTCATCAATTACTAGAGATAGTAAATTCTAATTTTGTATAAATATTTCTGAAGTTACATTTGAATACCATACCAAATTTCAAAACGCCACTTTATCTAATTTTCAAAATATTAGCATTTTTTTTACAGCATCAAGTTGTGCAAGATCTACAGTTATTGACTTATATCTCATCAATTACTAGAGATAGTAAATTCTAATTTTGTATAAATATTTTTGAAGTTACATTTGAATATCACACCAAATTTCAAAACGTCACTTTATCTAATTTTCGAAATATTAACATTTTTCTACAGTATCAAGTTGTGGAAGATCTACAGTTATTGACTTATATCTCATGAATTGCTAGAGATAGTCAATTCAAAGTTCCTCACCTGCACGACTTTACCATCCACCGGCACTTTCGCACCCGGGATAACCTTCAGAACATCCCCTCTCTGCACCAAATCAACATGTACTTGTCTTTCGCTCTGGACTTCCCCTTCCCCGTTCAAAACAATCAAGATGGCGTCCGTCGCTTGCAACGACAGCAGTCTAGATAGAGCTTCCGACGTTTTCCCTTTGGCTATATGCTCCAGCCAGCGTCCCAAGCTAATAAAGACCAACAACATCGGCGGCGTATCGAAAAACGTTTGCGGGGACACGTTCTGCCTTAAAATCATGGCCGCCACTACGACTATGACGCTATAAGTGTAAGATATCGAAGTTGCCATCGCTATCAGTACGTCCATGTTGGTCGTGTGATGTTTCAGCGCCTTGTAAGCCTGGATGAAGAAATGCCTACCTCCGAAGATCAGCACCGGCGTCGATAGGAGAAAACATGATCAGATTCTCCAAAGATAAACCGGGTAGGACACAGCACATGTCCTCGTGGGAGGTCCCTGCGCTCATCAGCGCCATAAAATAAACCATAGCGATCATACAGGGTCCTCCGAATATTAGCGACACTAAGAAAGCGTACTTCCATTTTCGAATCTCTCTTTTTGTTGCAAATACTCCCCACCACGCTGTCTAGCGAATAGATCAGCGTGGAAACCTAGCTTGTTGATAGTTTCGATGATATGCCGAGGTCCTGTCACCTCAGGATCGTACTTGAACTTTCCTTTTTGCGTCGTCAAAGCCACTTTAGCCGCTAAAATACCGGGCATCTTGCCTACGTTAGATTCTATCTTGTGAACACAGCTGGCGCACGTCATTCCGCCGATCTGTAGGTCTACTTCGGCCTCTCCGGCGCCATTTTGTTGGAGGACCGTCGCGGGGAATCCCAATTCCGTTATGGATTCAGCTATTTCGATTGGAGTGACTAATGAGGGGTCGTATTGGATCTCTGCGCGAGCTGCTAAAAGGGCGACCAGGATTTTGTGGCAACCTTTAAGATTCGGAAGAAAAAAGCAGACGTTAAACTAACAAAATATAAAAAAAGGGTGGGGAGATTTTGACATTTCGAAACGTCACATAGTTATTATTTGTCAGTGTGTACTTGGTTGTAATTTAATTTAACATGCAACTATTGTAAATGCTGACGTTCGTTGCACACCACTCCCAAAATGGCCGTCAAAATGTCACTTGTCACTTGGAAATTGTGTTAACGTATAACTTTGACGGTAAAATAAAATGTGGTTACATGACTTTATTGTAGATTCAATACTCTTTGCGAGCAGACTGACATTCTATCGTCGCTATAATAAAAAGCTAAATATTGAGGAATTATATTTGAAATTTGATGTATAAATCATCGTCTTGGTTAGTGTTGTGGCACTCTTAATGAACTACAAATGTATGCTTGATACATCGATTCCACATCATTCTTCAGATGGCAGTGACTGTATGTTACTTGTCATTTCATAATTTTACAGATATAATCTTAATAGTATAATTTGGACGGTAAATAATAGGTTACATCACTTATTTTACGAATTTCCGCAAACAAAGTAACTACCATTTATCGTTATGTTCAAAAGCAAAATAATGAGAAATGACTTAATGTGAGACACTCGTAACTGCATTTGATATTTAATGTATGATCTTCATAAATAGTGTTTTGCTATTCCCAATTGCTGATCGCCCAGGGTTAGAATCCAGGCTGTCACAAGCCTTTTCTCTATTATGAAATTTCGTAGTTATCGTTTTATTTACGTTCATATATAAAAAGTTGTTCGCACACCAGTCCGCCATCAAACCCAAGGATTTGTTACAACTCTCGCGTAAACTGTCGTCCGTAGCCGCAGAGACAAGAAAAGAGACATCGTCCGCGTACAGCACCCAAAAATCATCATTAAACAATAGATTAAAATCGTTTATAAAAAGGAGAAACAAGATTGGGCCCACCACTGGCCCTTGAGGGACTCCCAAATAGGTAATAGATTTGGCTAGTGTTCAATACACCTAATTTGCAGATCTTTTTACGCGTTTAACTCAAAACTATCACATATAGATATTTAGTGCCTGGTATAATTTTACATTGATTTCCAGCATACAAATTAATGCAATCAAATAACAGTAAATATAGAGTACAAAGAACTATAAAAAAAATCATAGCTTTGTGGATGGTGTAGTCTTTTTGACAATGTATATTTGTTTGTATATATAATGTATATTAACCTTCTAATATTGTCAATAAATAGTATAGTATAGTATATCCGATATAATAAAATTATTTAAATCACTTCAGTATACAGTATCCGATAACAAATAGAGTGATTATTATAAGCAATTTTTGAAATTCGATAAAAAAAAAACCACAACATATGTCGCTCCGTGCTTATTGTAACATCCTGTATATAAATAGCTCTACCAGTCGAAAGGGATGCACAAACGGTGTTTGTCCCCCATGGAAACATTTTTCTCTGTCTCTCACCATTTAAAAATGATCTTGGATGAACAAAAGTTGGGTCAAATTTCAATGTCAAATTGCGCCCCCTAAGTAGAAGTTCCGCTGCAATAGAGAGCATCCTTGAGTAACACTACATGGGGGTCTATCAACCGACGAAGTTCCATTAAAACTGCAACCTTCCTTTGACAGTTTTCCAAGTAAAGTGACTTGCTAACATCGTTATTTTAATTACGTAAAGTGAGACAGTTGCAACTGCATGTAAAACTTAATGTGTGACCCTCGTAGTTAGGCGTGTTGGTATTCCTAAAAACGTATAGTTGTATAGTGTCGCTTCCGCATCACTCTTCAAATGACGTTTTGACGAATTGCCACTTAAAAATCTTATTGACACAACTTTGACAGTATAAAAATTAAGTTAAATCCCAGTAAACCAAATTCAAATTTCCCGCAATTATATTTAGTAACTTCAACTTAAAGGTATTCAAATTACTATTAATCTAATACAAAATTGTAGGTAATTTCTACTCCTAATCAAGTATAAATATATGGTTGACATCCATTCCATAGAACTCTTCAGACCACGGTGAAAGTGTCACTTAATAAATTTACTGGTACAAGTTTAACAGTAGATATAATACAAATACACTCGGTTTTGAGAAATAAAGTGACTGTTTTACACCGTTATTATAAAAAGTAAAATAATAATCAATTACTTAACATGAAATACCCGTAACTTCAAATTATTTAAACTTAGTGTACGACCTTCCTAAGGGCACAATGCTTAAAAGCGATTTCACAGAGCATGCACGAGTTGTTAGTGTCCCTAAAGATGTACTGAAAGTTAGTTAGTGATCGTTTAATTGATGGTTAGTTTTTGCTTATTTCGAAGAATTACTTAATTAGAAGGCAGAATCACCTTTGATCCTCTGCCAATGCTTCTCTATGGCGGCGACGCAAGAGGCACATGTCATTCCCTTCACGTGGAGTTGGCATTTCTCTAAATTGTAGTCCTCGAAGAAATGTCTTCATAAGTCAATTTTTTCGAGGTTCCATTCGCTACAGGTTTATCTGATTTGAGAAAATACAGTATTAGGGCTTTCAAACAAAAAAAAGACCATAAAAAATTGTATAATGTCAGAATCATGAGGTTAAAGATTGATATGGAGAATCAGAATGATATACTGACAACAACAAATGTATATAAATATAGGATATAATTCCACGTAAAGTGGGTTTTCATTAAAGTTTAGATGTTCTATTATTTACTTATATTTGACACTTTGGCACCAATTATCTCCATTGGAATATAAAATGTGAAATACTTACACCAAATTACTTCGGTGACCGGAAATGACACAGTGCACAGATGCTACATTAAATATTCGAAAGGTAGTAGTAAGTGTTATTTAATATTAAGGATTACTGGTTTAAAAAAAACCTTTGAAATAAATATTAGAGTTCAGCGCCATTGTGTCGATATTATGAACATGGTAGGGCGTGTACATTAACAAACATATGTAGGTATTTACTATTTTAGTTTCAGTAGGTAATACCAGCAATTATTACCTGATGAATTATATAATAACAACGCCGAGTAGGTACGACCGGCATTGAGTAGGAGTATCCCGAGAACACCGGTCGCACGACGGATAGATACATCTATACCTCTACGCATCAATATCCATGCGCACTCCTGAGTACCCGATACGCTCCTTCTCCACATTGTAAAACTATAAAGTAGGACAGTAAATTTATTTAATTAATAATTTCTTATTTATTATTTCCCCCTACCGAGGTTTTTTGATGTACAGCAACAAATTAGTAGGTATTATTACCTGTAGTAAAATGCATAGATAACAGGTAAGTATTTCGTTCAATATACTTATATTTTGGGCGCAAATAATGGCAAGACTTCAATATACTTTATGTACTCTATCAATGTACCATATTATAAGGATAAATATGAATCAAGTTGCCAATTGAGAAAATCATTTACTCAAATCCAATAATTATTTTGTGGTGAAAATATATGTTCATAATGAATTCATAATTGATACATTTGATTAAAAATTGTTTGTCTAACAATTCACGGTTGGAAAACTGAACAAAATTTATTCTCAATATAAATCATCTGCTGCTTATATAGGAGTTATGTTATATTCAATGTGATGCTTTTATTCAAAATTGATAATCATTTTTTGTGTGTAGTCAACTCGAGCTAAAAGGCACTACTATTGGATATTGGATATATTCTTTTATGCAAAGAAATACCATAACAAGAATAAAATACGATTAGCACCAATAGCCGATTTGTTGCGACTTAAGAATGTTGGACTGTTGCGTGGGTTGCAGCTAGGCTATATACCAAGTTTTGCTGTTTTTCTGTGTGAATGAGACTCAGGCAAACGCACTTCATTACAAAAGAGAAGATTGGCCTGTTCGACAATCATTATAGAGCTAGATGAAAAGAATGTACAACACATACCATTGGTAGACTCCAAAAAGATTTTGTTGCCACGACTGCACATCAAATTTGGCACTAATTAAAAACTATGTTAAAGCACTGAATACAGATGAGCCAGCTTTTTAGTATCTGCGTTAGAAATTTCCAAAGCTAAGTGAAGCAAAAATGAAAGAAAGTAGTTTTGTTGGGCCACATATTCGAAATATTCTGAAAGACGAACATTATGACAGCACTCTAACAGATATTGGTAAAGAAAATTCTTGGAACGATTTTCACCTAGTGGTTGCTAATTTCTTGGGATATAAAAAAAAGCTGACAAATATGTTACGCTTCTTGAAAATATGCTGTCATCGTATCAAAAAGTGAGTTGCAATAAGTCTGTTTAAAGATCCCTTTCCCACACTCACATCCTAGACTTTATCCTGGAAACTGCAGAGTTGTAAGTGATAACCTTTTCATCAGGATATATCAATAGTGCAGAAAAGATGCTAGGGAAACTGGAATGCATCCATGCTTGCCAACTACAGTTGGACTTTTGTTAGAAACAATTCACAAAAGTATAGCCAAAAGACGGCGCATTTAGGGACTCTAAAAAAGTGTAAAGGTATCTATTTTGTTAAAAATAAAATTCAAAATAAACTTGTTCTTGAAAACTGCAAGCAAGTTTTTAATTTCATTGTCATTTTTGTATTCAACGTTCCAAAATTAACAAACAAACAAAAAAAAATATGCACTTTTCAAACAAGATACAGCAAATAAACTAAAATCTGTTGTCCAGTGTAATTAAAAGAGTCTACCTTTTGCAACGATTAAGCAACTAGCTCCAGTATTCCTCTTGGAAATGTCACTCTTTCTAAATCTAAGACAATTAGAACTGTCTATGTCATTTTTAAATGCATAGTCATGTAATCGACATGCCTTGATTTGCACTGAATAGAGTTTGATATGCGACAAACTTTAGCGCTGATTCCGGGGTTATTTGATCATCAAAGTCATAGGACATATGTCAAAATCGTTAGTTCTAAGTTGATACAATATTTATAGTAAGTTACATAATAAAATGTTTTAATTAATAAATTAACAAAATAATTAGTGAAACAAATTAACTTATACTAATGTTGAAAATGACGCCCCAATTGCAATACAAGCTTCTATCCTCCGTCGTAATTGACGGCGAGTCGCGTCTAAAATAACAGGGGTATTTCGAATTGTTTGAAAAGCTGGGATAATACGATTTCTCAGTTCATTCGACATTTTCAATGGGAGTCGTATAAATAATGATTATGGTGACCCAGAGAAAAAGTCAAGAATTTAAGTCTGGAACACGAGGAGGCCACGGTTGTGTGGACCTCCCGTCCTATCCACCGATCCTGGATACGTATTGGTCCAAAAACTCGCGGCAACGAAAAACTAAAATGCGCTGGAGCACCGTCATGCATAAAAACATTTGTAATCCTAATTGCAAACGGAATTTTTCCAGCAGTAGTGGTAGCTCCTCTTCAAGAAAATTGTGGCACACCTTCGCCATTTAACCGTATCGTAAAATGTGGACCTAAGCAAGTGATCTCCAACAATTCCAGGCCCACACATTGACAGAGAATATGATGTTGATGGCATTCACTATAGTTCGTGGCGGATTTTCTTCGGCCTATGTGATTATTATGAAAATTAATAATCGCGTTTCTAGAGAAAATAGCCTCGTCGGTGAGGAATATTTGAGCCAATAGTACAGGACATTTTGTGCGATTTGTGGCTGCATCATTGAAAAAGCCACTCTTATGCGGAAAATCTGACGGCAAAAGTGCCTGCACCCGTTGAATGTGATATGGATACAAAAGTGATCTTTCAATATTCTCACAAAACTGTGGCTGACTAATTTTAAGCAAATGGAATTTTTCCGGTGCTTGTAGTAGGATGTTCTCAATTTCATTTAGTACCAAGTTCTTCAACTTGTGGAGTTTCACTGTAGATGGGTGCCCGTTATCAGTACGTCAGTTTTTAAATTTCCCGTTTACTAAGACGTTGGTGAAGACGGGCAAATTTGAATGATGCGGGATGATACGGTTCGGGTATCGTTCTTCTCAAAGACGTCTAGCAGCAGGCGAATTTCCATTGGTAAGACGTAAAAGGAATGCAGATACACATCTCAGCATGTCGTGTAATTCATTTTAAGAAAACAGAAACTGGCAATAAACGGAATGAATACTCTGACAAATAATGACAATATTGAAATGACAAATAAACAATTCCCTCTCAACACAAAGTTTTTTGAAGAACAATTGTGAATTATATCGTGTTAGTCATAGTTCATAATTTATTATTAAACAATCAATAACTTTAAAACCAACCGTTTTGGACATATACTCATATGAACTTTTATGATCAAAATAACCTCTGGAATCAGCTCTTAAAGTTTTTCGCATATATTGAGAATCAGTCTGTATACGCGTAGTCCATAGCAATGTAAAAATGCAAAATCAGCAAGATAAAAACATATATAAAGGAAATCGATAATAACAACGGCAATAGTTGAATACAACTCTTTGACCGCTCAACACCTAGCTCCACTAAAGTCTCAAAAACATTGTGAAACATTGTAATAAAGAATTAAAGTTAATTTTTAAAAAGGTTGTTAGTGAAACCAAAATCCTAACTCTGATCTTTCGTAAGACTTCTGCGACGACATATTCACACCACCCTTAAGAATGCAGCCAATCCTCACCAATAGGCCACGCCTTGGTCGTATATTATATTAATGATCGTAGCGACATCTCTTCGTTTTGTAAACACATTAAAGTTTATAAAAAAAAAATCTCACCTTTTCGCACTTCTTTCCCATTGACTGACGTGACCGCAGCATCAAAACCCATATCACTAATCTGTTCCGCTATCTCTTCGGCTGTCACGACATTTTCTAGGTACTCCACGGTACTCTCTTTCTGCTTCAAATCCACTTTGATACTCTTAACACCTTCCTTGGTGGAAATCATTCCTGGATAATCAAACGTTTGAAGTACAGCAGTATTTTAGATATACTTTTGACGGAGTTTAAACGTACCTTCTATGCTATTAACGCAAGAATTGCAAGTCATGCCTTCTATACGCACCACGCAGGTGTTAGCCTGCCTATTCGTTAGTAGAGGGAGCGAGGATTCGAACCCCATGTCTTCTATAGCGTCGCATATCTCCTGCGGTGTTATTGATGATGTTTCGTAGCGCACTAGGCCGGATTTTTCGGATAAATTTACCTGTGATAGAATGAAAAAAGTATGTGATTTAGGAATGAGGTAATTCTTGACTGTCGAGCAAAAAAAAAAATTAAAGGGATTAGAAGAACTAGTAGTACAGTATACAGATTGTTATAGTGATGGGCTATAATCGATTCTCACTTCGTCAGTTGTATGAGAGTCACATTAGAGTGCAGCCGATATTTGTTTAGTCCAGGATCTCGATGCATTAAGATTTTTTTATATTTATTATTCCTTGTTTGTTGCTCCAATATTTAATTTATTTCTATTTAGAATATGTGTAATTGTATATAACAAGGTATTCCACGTAAGTGGTTCATTAAAAGTTATGATGTTCTATTTTTACTTATATTTGAGATTTTGGCACCAGTATCTGATCGATTGGAACTATAATGCAAAATCCTTAACCAAAATATCACTTCCGGTTGACAGGAAATGGAATGTAACTTTGTTATTTTAAATAGAATGATACATTTTTATTCATTTTGGATTCTACAACTGTAAATACGTCAGTTTTCATTAGCTATTCCTATAGCTAATGTTGCGTTTTTGAGTTATTTAAGTTTTTCTCTTTTTTTAAGTCATAATATTGCATAATTGAGAAATTAATATCTCGGTTAATACTGCCAAGAGAGAGACTCAAATTTGCTATGTTATGAATGTAGATATACTCTAAAGAAACGGTAAGCACACTTACAAATTCCACTAACATACAGGGTGGTCAAAACTGAAGAACAAAGTGACATATTTTCAAATGCCAGAAAACGTCATTTTTTTTTAAATAGAACACCCCTCCAGTATTTTAATTCGGAATTAAGAAGTAAATATTGTAACGTTTTCTGGTTCTTAAAACGTTGTCGGGGTTTTAGAAAAACACACAGGCGATTATATTTAAATTCATTATTCTATTAACACTATTACGGTAATTAAAAATCTATAAAATGCTTATTAACTATATCACTTAACCACTAATGTCTTTATTTATGTAAACGATATTTATATTACATGTACTAAATCAAACGCGACCGCACTATCGAACTCGTATCGATTGACTGCCTCCTGGCCAACCCGACGCGTTATTTATAGCTGGCGCGAAAGTCCAGATTGTTCGAGGCCTTCCTAGAACGTCCTCGAAGATTACTGGAGAATATTCTCGAATCTTCGACCCGGTGGCTGCCCTCTGTTATTAGTCGTAGGTAGTTCTTCTTCCGCTATGCCAGCGCCATCTAGGACGCCTATCGGAACGCCAGTTGAAAAGTTGGCGCTCGTTACACTGCCCCTCCTTAGATCTGTTCCGTCCCGGAACAGGAACTATCAACCTCCATGAAGATACGAACAGTTCTCTCCATTCTTACACGACGAGGTCCGGAAGAAATAGCACGCTAAGCCGTTCGTCGCCTCCCTTCTGACTGCACCGCGGGTTTGTAGCTGCATACTAGGAACTCTATTCCAGTAAATCGGAAAATTTCTTCCGAGCATGTTCCTACGACCTCCAGTCCAAGCCATCCAATCCACAGCCTAATTTTTGGCACCCTGATCTTATTGATCTCCAGCTCAACAGCTGCTCTCTTAAACTTATCAGGCTGTCCCACATCGTTCCGGTAGGTTGCTTGCCAACTGAGGCTTCTTTGTCACCAAGTAGAATAAAGGCCGTTCCTTTCCTGGCAAGTGCAGAGCCTTGCCCACCTCAGGGTTCAGGCTTCGGAGATCTTGGACACCACAAATTTCTTCTTGAATACGGTAGTATCCTTGCCCATTCTAATTAAATCTTGGGGCAACACAATGTGCTAACGCGCACCCTTCAGGAGCCAAAACAAATCCTCCTGAATCTCCGTTGTTACATCATGACGCACTTTGCGGCCATTCCCATACTTGTCCAATAAACTCCTCATAGCCGAGTTCTTCTCGGGGAGTCTACAAACTCGGACCATCTGCTTCGTCCTCTTGATTGTCCCCAAGATAAGGAGCTAGGCGATTAAAATTGCACCACTCTTGCTTTACCATTGGGTTCTTTCTGATGCGATAGATGACGTCATTAATCGCTTTATCACTTCGTAAGGCCCGTCCCACGATCGTTGCCAGTTAGGTGAGAAGCCTCGACGTCGCTGAGGATTGAACAGCCAGACCAGGTCTCCAGACTGATATCCGCCTTCATTTGCTCTGATGTCGTAGTGTTCTTCATGCGGTCGCTTGCTTCATGGATATTGGCCCACACCGATTCGTGAATATCATCCATTCGCCTCCGCAAGTTCGAAACATAGTCATCTCCAACTACTTCTTCATTTGGTTTAAAGCCGAACTTAAGATCGCATGGTAAGCGCAGCTCTCGTCAAAAAAGCACACTAGATGGACTTTGCCAGTGGTTTCGTGGACCGATGCTCTATACGCCAGCAAGAATAGATGTAGCTGCTGGTCCCAATCTCGCTGGTGGTCTGCGAAACTTTTGATAGATACTTGATAACTGTCCTGTTCATGCGCTCCACCATGCCATCTTGATTGCGGGTGCAAGGCAGTTGTTCGGGTCTTGCGAATACCCAATATTTTGAACACCTCTTGAAACACTGCTGATTCAAAATTCCGTCCTGGTCGGAGTGAAGTTCAAGCGGCACACCAAACCGACTGAAAAGTTCTTTAACTAAAGTCTCCAGCCACTGGTAACAGCTTCCTGATTTGGTAATGCGTAAGCTTACCACCTTGCTGAAGTAGTCTACTGCAACCAAGATGTATTTATTTCCAAATTCCGTCGTGGGAAATGGTACGGCAATATCATCGCAATCCTTTTCAAAGGACTGCCAACGTTGTATTGCCTCATAGGGGCCCTCTTCTTTGGGAAGGTCCATTGGCAGCGGCGCAAGTTGTACATCTCCGGCACCAATCTTTCACGTCATTCTTGCAATTAAACCCCAATAGAATCCGCTCTCTGACTTCTCTAATAGTCTTCCGGACTCCAAGATGCCCTCCGATGTTCCATCAATGAAGAAGCTTTAAAACTCGGGAATTCTTGCTTCGGAACCAACAATCTGAAGTCTGCTATTGGTCCCACTTCGTCTTCTAACACTCGTCTGAGAAGACAATTTTCCATTACCAAAGAGCCCCACTGAGCCATACGATTTTAGCTCTCGCGAATACGGTGCTACCGTTTCCAGTTAGGCCGCGCTTCTGCATCTTCCACTCCATCACACGCTTCAACTTCGTCAGACTCCTGGTCAGCTCGGATTGGTCTTCAGTCCATCTATCATCTATGACATATCCTCAACAGGTTGCTCCATTTTTCTCTTCGCACGCAGATGTGAATCCATTGAAAGGGTTCTGATAGTGCGTCACGTTTCGATGAATGGTTAGGCGATGTCCGAATAAAAGTATACCTTGCAGACGCTCTACCATGTGGAACTGCCCCGGAATCTGAGCGTAGCAGCAATAATGCGAGGTCGGTTTTAAAAGATCCGCATAGAGTATTTTGAAAGTGTCTATAGACTTAAACTACGGCCAACGCTCTCTCCTGGTCACCCATAGTTGCGTTCCGAGTGCGTTCGTGTTCCTTGTTTTTGGTTGTGCGACTGTTTTTGGGGTTGGTTCGACAGCACTTTGCTGAAGTAACCGAGCACTTTTTCGTGGCATCTTGAACCTTGGCAACACGCCTCCGATGCCCACGTTGCTGGCATCACATCCAAAAATGAAATTTTCTTTACTGTGGATAGCTCAAGATGGCGCAGTGGTCAGCATCTGTTTCATTCTTCAAAGGCATACTGGCAGCTCTTCTCCCAGACGTAGTCTTCCCTCTTCCCAGTTAGTATCGTGGAGCTTGGCGATGTTAGCAATCCGGAACGAATCGTCGGTAATAAGTGCATAGCCAAGAAAACTCTTATTTCATGCTTGTCCTTCGGAACCGCCAAGGACTTGACCGTTTCTATCTTCCCTGGGTCAACCGACACCCCATCTCTGATAACTACGTGGCCGAGGTAGTGCACTTGCTTCTGGAACAAGTTTGCACTTTTTGGGGTAACTTCAATTCCTCCTTTCAATCGCTGAAATACTTTGCTCCAAGTTCTCAAATGGTCCCAAAAAGATTTTCATAAGACAATTATATTGTCGAGGATAGCCAAGCAAGTTTCCGCAGGAATAGTCCTCTCAGTAGTTTTCATCAATCTTTCAAACGTCGCGGGAGATTAATAACCGCAAATGGCATGACGTAATTGCCACAACCTGTCCGATCGTAAACGCCGTCTTCTTCCTTATCTTGCTCTACTTCGACTTGCCAATAACCACTCTTCAGGTGCGAGGGTCGAAAATACTTACCCCACTCTAGGGTATCTAAAGTGTCATCGATTCTGGAAAGGATAACTGCCCTTCTTGGTTTAATTATTTAGTTGTCGATAATCACGCAGAACCTAGTTGAACCATCCTTTCTTCTTCACCAGTACGCACTGGAGAAGCCATGGACTGTTCGGATGGTTCACTTACGCCATCCCGCTACATATCCTGTATAATTTTGTTCTGCTTCGCTCGTTTCGCCAATGGCAATCTCTGGGGGCTTGGCGGATCGGTGGGTCTCAGTGGTCTTTCGATGTCGTACAACCATTATCTGCCCCTCGTGTTCCGTCTTTCTGCCTTGGAAAAGATCTTGGTAGCGGTCCAAGCAGCTGTTTCACGGTATGGCGTTGTTTGTGTTGTCAAATCCTTGCAAGCCAAGTCAATGAAGTTATTCAACCATCTAGGAAGCGGATCTGGAGTTGTTGTTACGGCCTCCTCTTTGTTTGACATCGACGACACACTAGCCAACTTCCCAAAGGTTACGCCCTTCCTCAGCTTTACTGGATAACTATTGGACGTTCATCAGTCGGCGGGCATTTTTCTCAGCTTTGTATCACTGCCTTAGCAACCAGTATTCCACGACCTTGACCGTAATCGTCCCGGTTCAGAATTAAAACTTGCCCTTTGGGAATATCTTCCACTCTCACGCTCGCTTTCCACAATGGTTTTTCACTGCGGATGCGCCACAGTAACTCTTTCTGCCAACACTAGCCAGGCCGACATATTCTTGCTATGGTTAAGAATACTTCTTCTTTGCCAACCTTCAACCTCCTGGCTGCAAGTTCAGGTTTTAAACCAAATTCTGTCATTAATGTCATTCGAGGATTAGTCTTGTTCTATATCTGGCAACTACTACACGATACTGAAATGCAGTATCCCAATACGGAAGTGGCCATCGTTCTCCCCAACACGGTTGACTGTTTGCCCAGTTTGCCGTACGTAGCGTCCATCCGTGGTTGGAATTATCGCGGTCGTCCTTTCCCATTGCTTCCGGCGAAGAATTGTCATTGTTGCCCCAGTTCTAGCAGTAAATCTTCTCGTTTTCCATTCACATGCCCATACACGACGAGGCGCTAGGTCTACATCCCTGAGCAACAATCACTGGTGTTTACTGGGGCATCAGCTTACATAGGTCGACGAAATCCGCCCTTCCCGTCGGCCATTTTAGTTTTCGTCGGCTTTGGTTTTCGTGCATCGTTTCGTTTAATTTCGTCATAATTCTTTCTAAATGGTTCTTTTCCTGCGTGACTCCCAGAACACGGACGCGAGCATGTCTTTGACCGATTGCTTCACGGCTTCAAAATCTAAATCTCAGACTAAGCCTGGTTCACGTTTGCGGGTGAGCTAGCTTTACTGCTGTTGAGTTCTGTCAAGCAGGCTCAGGAATCTTTCAACAGCGAAGTTAAATCATCTTGGTCGTGGAGTAAGCAATTTAACCAGACGACGATGTCAGTCATATCTGTGAGTTCGTCGATCTGCAGGAGTTCAACTGCAGCGATATATTGGGCGATGTTAATTACGAAACGCATCTCGTATTAAGTACGTTTGGTAATTTTGTCCGCTTCGACAAGGAATAGCCTGCAAGTCCTCAAACCATCGCGCGCAGAGCATTGAGCATGGCTGCTTGGTCGCTTGTCCAGCCCATATACGTAGATTGTTCAGCGCGTCGAAGCTTCCAAGTGCGTCTTCGTCGATGTTGGAGGTCACATTTACTTTGAAACCGACAAGATGGCACGTATCTTGGTTCTCTGACTGTCGTAGATAGAATTTCATTTCTTCGTCTTGTATGGCCCAGATAAATTTTCTCGACCTTAATGCGACCGTCCAATTCTTCAATATCTAGATTCCTTCTTGAACTTTCTAGAATTTTCTTAACTTTCTGAGATGTCTAGAACTTTCCTTTTCTTCTCTAGAATTTCTATATTCTTCTCTCATGTTTTCAATTTTCTAGAAATTCTCTTCTATTTTCGAATTTTCAATTTTCTAGAATTTTTTAGAATTCTCTTATCATTTTAAGTTTACTAGAAGTTACATTACACAGACACAAAACATATGTCCAGATTCCCAGTGCTCTTTGCTCTTGTAATCTGACTGAAGTCGCCTTCTTCCATCGTTCTTCATCCCTTCTCTAATCCCGTTGAGATCTACACTGTCAGTCCACAATTTACAGTATTTTCGCCGCAATGTTTCTAATAAACATATTATCACTAAATTTGCAATACCCAACCTGACAACAATTTACGTTTTTCGGTTCTAAAAGTTGTCGCGGTTTAGAAAAACACACAGGCCATATATTTAAATTCATTAATCATTAACATATTAGGTAATTAATTTTAAAAGTTATAACTATATACTCAAAATGTCTTTATTTATGTAACGAATTTATATACATGTACTAATTCAAACGACCCACTATGACTCGCTATGATTGACGCCTCTGGCACGACGCTTAATTATACTGGCGCGAAAGCCAGATTGTTCAGGCCTTTAACGTCCCGAAGATTCTGGGAATTATTCGAATTTCGACACGGTGCTGCACTCCTGATTCCGTCGTGAGTTTTCTTCCCGATGCCACGCCATCTAGGACGCCACGAACCGCAGTTGAAAGTTGGCCTCCTTACAATATTCCCCAATCACTTATATCACATTCCCTATACTATCTTTAATAGATTCTGAATATGAGCGATTTTTGTTAAACAGACAAGTAGCCCTATCTTTGCCGGTTGAGCGGCCTCTGAATTGATTAATGTCAATTCATTGCTAATCAAAAGTGTTTATTACATCATGTAATTACACTTCGTCAACCAATATTATAAAATGACTATAGAACAACATTCTTGTATGGATTTCAAAAATAATACACGGAATTTGACTGATCCATCTTCAGAGCCCAGCTACAACATTTAAGATAGGGCTACTTAGACCTGTAACAAAAAGTCGCTCATACTCAAAATCTATAAAAGATGATAGGGAATCTCATATAAGTGGTAGGGATGATATTTCTTTTAATCCGAATTAAAATACAGGATGTTTATTTAAAAAGAATACTTTAGTCTGTTAACAAAAGTCGTTCATATCTCAAAATCTAATAAAGATAGGTATAGGGACTGCCATATAAGCGATGAGGTGATATTACTTCCTAATTCCGAAATTAAAATACAGGGTGTTCTATTTAAAAAAAATGAAGTTTCTGCAATTTGAAAATATGTAACCTTCTCCTCTTTTTGAACCCTGTAATGTTATGAATAAAGTTGCTTACTGTCCTTAGAGTAATATCTACATTCATAACATAGAAATTTGGAGTCTCTATTGCGTATCACCGAGATATTAATTCTAATGAAGCAATGATTATGAATAAAAAAAAAAAAGAAAAACTTAAAATAACTCAAAAACGGCACAGTAGCTATAGAAATAGCTAAGAAAATGACGATTACAGTTGTAAATCCCAAAAATGAATAAAAATTAATCATTCTATTTAAAATACAAAGTTGACCCCATTTCCGGTCAACCGGAAGGATATTCGGTTAAAGTATTTTGCATTTATAATTCAATGAACGATACTGGTGCAAAACTCAAATATAATAAATAATAGAACAACATAAACTTTTAATGAATCAGTTATGTGGAATACCCTGTATATAATAAATTAAAATAGATATTTACGTTTGTTTTGACTAACAAAATTTTTTTTTCATACAGTAACTAATTAGAAATTATGTAAAATATTACAATGCAAATGTGCTTGAGTTGATTTGTATCAGTTTTACAATAATATTGAAATTATTAAACATTGAAAACATGGATTTTTGCCGATAGTGTATTTAAATATATTCATATTTTATGCAGCTAAACACTGCTTCTAACTCTCGGAAAGAACTTAAAGAAAAAATATGTTAACTTCATTAGAATACCATTTCTTGGGATTTATTTGCTTATCAATTGTTATTTTTATACAGACAGACTTTTAAAATTCCTTATCTGTAAGCAATTAAGTATATAAAAACACAATTGAGGATTACTATGCTATTAAAAAATAATCTTTCGAACAAACACGAATAGTATTGCAACATATTTATTAAGCTGTATTGAAGTGTATTAGCTAAATAATTCCAGATATACCTATAGTTTGTGAATAAAATTGTTTTGATCTTTTTTATACGATATATATAAATTTGTTATGCTCCCAATAAAAGTATTTAATTTATGACAAAGCAGATATGGTAGGAAATAGCATATTAGAACGTAATTCTTCTAGTAATAAAGATAAAGTTAATTGCTATTTAACTTTATTTATACACGTGCGTGTTGAATGAAATAAGAGTGTTTAAAACAGATAGGACAATAAATTTTATTTTACTGCAAGATATATTTAGCACAATATCAAATAAATATTACCAACATTTTTAATTGCACATTATGGGTTTTCAACGTTTATTTAAACGTTTAAGGGGATCACTACATATCTTAAACATATGGGAAACGCCAATACTATGTCCTTTACTCAGAACGCCGTATCTGATCACGTAATGTTTTTCCTATATGGATAGAGATATGTAGTGACCTTAAACAATTAATGCCTCATCTGTCAAATAATATAAATGTCAAAATCGATTTTTTTGTTATTACTGTGTTATAATCTCATAAAAATTTATGTCTCATCTGTCAAATAATATAAATGTCAAAATCGCCTTTTTTTTTGTTATTACTATATTTTAATCTCATAAAAATTTATGAGACAATAACAAAAAAAAATGATTTTGACATTTATATTATTTGACAGATGAGGCATTGATTGCATTCTTTGTTTGTCATGGCACACTATCGACATTATCTGCTTATTTGCTACGTCAAATCATATTAGAAATTTATAGTAACAATACAGTGATACCAATATATCAATTAAATTTTACAATAACCAATAACATGTACAACAAAAACACAAAACTCAACTTAAGCTAATTCGTAGGTAGAAAACTGAAAAATCACAAAAACTTAAAACATGTTCTAATAAAAAAATAAATGTTGACATCTGCATTATTTGACAGATAAGCTATTAACTATTGCAATGTCTGTCATGGGGCACTATTGACATTCTTGTGATTTGCCACATCAAAACATTAAAAATTGAAAAACTCACAGAAACTTAAAACATATAACAATAAAAAATCAATTTTACATCTGTGTTATTTGACAGATGAGCCATTAACTACCGCAATTATTGTAGAAACACTACTGTAATCTCTGTGATTTGCCACATTAAAACATTAAAATGAAAAACACAAAAAAACTAAAACATATAACATAAAAATCAATTTGACATCTGCATTATTTGACAGATGAGCTACTAACTACTGCATTGGTCTGTCATGGGACACTATTGACATTCTTTGTTGATTTGCCACATCAAAACATTAGAAATTGAAAAATCACAAAAACTTAAAACATGTAATAATAAAAAAAACAATTTTGACATCTGCATTATTTGACAGATGAGCTATTAACTATTGCAATTGTTTGTCATGGAAAGACTATCACTTCTTGTGATTTGCCACATCAAAACATTAAAATGAAAATCACAAAAAAATTAAAACATGTAATAAAAAAATCAATTTACATCTCATTATTTGACAGATGACCACTAACATACGAATTATCTTAGGCACACTACTGACTTGCTCTGTTGATTGCACATCAAAACATTAGAAAATTGAAAAGTCACAAAAATTTAAAACATGTTATATTAAAAAAATAATTTTGACATCTGCATTATTTGACAGATGACTACTAATTGCAATTATATGTCATGGACACTCTGAATTTCTGTTGATTTGCACATAAAACGATTAGAATTGAAAAATACAAAACCTTAAAACATATAATTAATAAAAAAACATTTTGACATCTGCATTACTCTGACAGATGAGCATTAACTACCGCAAATTCATTGTAGGGACCACTACATCTTCAGTGATGTGCCACATCAAAACATTAGAAATTGAAAAATCACAAAAACTTAAAAAACGTAATAATAAAAAAAATAATTTGACATCTGATTATTTGAAAAGACCTATTAACTATTGCAATTGTCTGTCATGGGACACTATTGCACTTCTTTGTGATTGCCACAGCAAAACACATTAAAAATTGAAAAACTCGCAGAAACTTAAAATATATAACAATAAAAAAATCAATGTTGACATCTGTGTTATTTGACAGATGAGCCATTAACTACCGCATTATCTTTAGGCACACCACTACATCTCAGTGATGTGCCACACTAAAACATTAAAATGAAAAACACAAAAATTAAAACATGTAATATAAAAATCAATTTGACATCTGCATTATTTGACGGCTGACTACTAACATACTGCATTGTCTGTCATGGACACTATTGACATTCTTTGTTGATCTGCCACAGCAAAACACATTAAAAATTGTAAAACTTGCAGAAATTTAAAACATGTAATAATAAAAAAAATCAATTTTGACATCTGCATTATTTGACAGATGAGCTATTAACCATTGCAATTGTCTGTCATGGGACACTATTGACATTCTTTGTTGATACGCCACATCAAAACACATTAAAAATTATAAAACTCGCAGAAATTTAAAAGATATAATAATAAAAAAATTAAGTTTGGCATCTGCATTATTTGACAGATAAGCCATTAACTATTGCGATTGTCTGTCATGCACACTATTGACATTCTGTGTCCTTCTGTCACTAGAAATATTTTCTATTATAATTGGAGATAAACTTTGTGCTTCAATCATCTCTGCTTTCAAAAATACTACTACAAGTATTGTCAAATTTACAAAATGACAAAAAAATGAACGAAGAAATATGGTCTTATTGTTCAACATGAAAAATGTCTATTAACAAACTTCAAGATCTTTTGGATTTCAGTACTCACCAGATATCTGAAAGTATAATTTCTCAAACACCTCAAGCCCCTAACCAAACTCATTCTCGACGCAAAACTAACTACTCTTGCAGCGCACACCATAAAAATTAACTGGAAGATATGGACGTCGAAATTTGCCTCTTAATCAGGGTTATTTACATGCCGTGTCCGAAGCTGATAAAACTCACCTGCGTTCCCCATATTTGCATACATATCGCGCTTATAGTATGTAAAAAGTGACAAGAATATCGCAAGAGCAATTTACGCGCGCCGATTTAGCGGCAAACATACCTTAATGCTGATAATTCCCTGGCGTTTACCTAAAGTTTCTTCGATGCTTCGCACGCAGGATGGCACGTCATCTTTTGTTACCTGATCGTGCATCTGGGGACTTTCGCAGTGTAAAGTTCTGAAAGCATGTGGTCGCACGTGCCTTCTGGCGTCTTCTAGATTCGACCTGTTCGTATTTGATTCGACACGTTCGAAGCCTAGGGTGTCTGTGATGTCCCTGTAATGAAAAATATGTAGATATTGTTGAGTAATCTTTATAAAGAATAAGGTGAACCGGTAGGAAGAATTCTTTAAACACAAAGAAATCCATAAATTCATAAAGCAAAAGCAAGAAGATTTTCAATTCTAAATTTTTCAAAAAATCGTTAATATCTCAAAAATAAATAAAAAAATTTTTGAATTTGAACAGTTTCTATATATGATCTGTGAAAAACATATATAAAGTTAGAAACACTTTAAATTTCGGGTTAAGGTAAAAAAAGAAACTCAAATCGATTTTTTCAAAAAATCCTGATATTTCGCAACTATTAAATAAGATTTAAATTTGGTGTGTTGATAGAGCTTGTAGCATCTCATGAGTTATAAGCATTGTTTTAATAATTCGAAGTTTAGGCTAGAACTTCGAATCCCGAATAAAATATTCAAAAAATGTTATACTCAAATTAATAAAATAATGATTGTTGGAAATTTCATAATATGATCCGCGAATAATTTGGTAAGTTAGAATAAATACTTTAATAATTTCGGGTTACAGGAAAAACAACATCTAAATCGAATTTTTCAAAAATCCCCCGATTTCCGCACTAATTAAATAACATTTCAAATTGGTTTCGTGTAATATATGACTTAGTAGCATCCCCAAGAAGTTACAATCATTGTTCTTAATAACTCGAGTATAGTGAAACAGTGGAATACTCGATCAAATTATTCAAATCGTTAATATCCAAAAAATAATAAATATGATCTGAATTTGGCACAGTTTCATAATATGTCTGCGAAACACATACCTAAAATCTAAACATTACTTCAATAATTTCGGACGTACAGATAAAAACAAAGAAATCCTCAATCCATATTTTTCAAAAATTCTGATATCATGACAATTAATTAAACAAAGATTTAAAATGGTTTCGTGAAATAATGAGTTAAACACCACGGAGTATAATCACTTGTCTAATAATTGAAGTTATAGGTAGAATTGATCCTCATCAAAATTATCAAAAATGTTAATTCTCAATATAATAAAATAATGATTTGAAATTTGAAACAGTTTTATAATATGATTGTGAAAACACATATTATAAGTTAGAACCATTACTCTTAATAATTTCGGAGTTACAGGTAAAAAACAAAAAATCTCAAATCAATTTTTTCAAAAATCCTCGATATTTCGACAACTAATTAAATAACGATTTCAAATTTGTTTCGTGTAATGATATGAGCTTAGTAGCATCCCTCACGAGTTACAATCATTTATTCTTAATAACTTCGAAGTTATAGGTAGAAACATTGGAATCCTCGAATCAAAATTATTCAAAAAATCGTTAATATCTCAAAAAATAAATAAAATAATGATCTGAAATTTGGCACAGTTTCATAATATGATCTGCGAAATACATTTGTAAAGTTAGAATCATTACCTCTTAATAATTTCGGAGTTACAGGTAAAAACAAACAAATCCTCAAATCGATTTTTTTCAAAAAATCCTCGATATTTCGACAACTAATTAAAATAACGATTTCAAATTTGGTTTCGTGTAATGATATGAGCTTAGTAGCATCCTCATGGAGTTATAATCACTTGTTCTTAATAACTTCGAAGTTATAGGTAGAAACATTGGAATCCTCGAATCAAAATTATTCAAAAAATCGTTAATATCTCAAAAAATAAATAAAATAATGATCTGAAATTTGGCACAGTTATATGTATAATATGATCTGTGAAACACATACATAAAATTAGAACCATTACTTCTTAATCATTTCGGAGTTACAGGTAAAAACAAAGAAATCCTCAAATCTAAATTTTTCAAAAAATTCTCGATATCTCGACAATTAATTAAAATAACGATTTCAAATTTGGTTTCGTGAAATGATATGAGTTTAATAGCATCCCCACGGAGTTATAATCACTTGTTCTTAATAACTTCGAAGTTATAGGTAGAAACATTGGAATCCTCGAATCAAAATTATTCAAAAAATCGTTAATATCTCAAAATATAAATAAAATAATGATCTGAAATTTGGCACAGTTTCATAATATGATCTGCGAAATACATTTGTAAAGTTAGAATCATTACCTCTTAATAATTTCGGAGTTACAGGTAAAAACAAACAAATCCTCAAATCGATTTTTTTCAAAAAATCCTCGATATTTCGACAACTAATTAAAATAATGATTTCAAATTTGGTTTCGTGTAATGATATGAGCTTAGTAGCATCCCCATGGAGTTACAATCACTTCTTCTTAATAACTTCACAATATATAGGTAGAAACATGTAATCCTCGAATCAAATTATTCAAAAAATCGTTAATATCTCAAAATATAAATAAATAATGATCTGAAATTTGGCACAGTTTCATAATATGATCTGTGAAACACATATATAAAGTTAGAACCATTACCTCTTAATAATTTCGGAGTTACAGGTAAAAACAAAGAAATCCTCAAATCAATTTTTTTCAAAAAATCCTCGATATTTCGACAATTAATTAAAATAACTATTTCAAATTTGGTTTCGTGTAATGATATGAGCTTAGTAGCATCTCCACGCAGTTATCAATACTGTTCTTAATAACTTCGAAGTTATAAGTAGAAACATTGCATCCTCGAATCAAATTATTCAAAAAAATCGTTAATATCTCAAAATAATAAATAAATAATGTTTTGAATTTGGCACAGTTTCATAATATGATCTGCGAAATACATTTGTAAGTTAGAATCTTACTCTAATAATTTCGGAGTTACAGGTAAAAACAAAGAAATCCTCAAATCGATTTTTTTCAAAAAATCCTCGTTATTTCGACAACTAATTAAAATAACGATTTCAAATTTGGTTTCGTGTAATGATATGAGCTTAGTAGCATCCCCACGGAGTTACAATTGCTTCTTCTTAATAACTTCAAAGTTACAGGTAGAAACATGGTAATGCTCAAATCAAAATTATTCAAAAAATCGTCAATATCTCAAAAAATAAATAAAATAATGATCTGAAATTTGGCACAGTTTTATAATATGATCTGTGAATCACATATATAAAGTTAGAACCATTATCTCTTAAGAATTTCGGAGTTACAGGTATAAACAAAGAAATCCTCAAATCGATTTTTTTCAAAAAATCCTCGATATTTCGACAACTAATTAAAATAACGATTTCAAATTTGGTTTCGTGTAATGATATGAGCTTAGTAGCATCCCCACGGAGTTATAATCACTTGTTCTTAATAACTTCGAAGTTATAGGTAGAAACATTGCAATCCTCGAATCAAAATTATTTAAAAAATCGTTAATATCTCAAAAAATAAATAAAATAATGATCTGAAATTTGGCACAGTTTTATAATATGATCTGTGAAACACATACAAAAAGTTAGAACCATTACCTCTTAATAATTTTGGAGTTACAGGTAAAAACAAAGAAATCCTCAAATCGATTTTTTTCAAAAAATCTTCGATATCTCGACAACTAATTAAAATAACGATTTCAAATTTGGTTTCGTGTAATGATATGAGCTTAGTAGCATCTCCACGGAGTTACAATCACTTGTTCTTAATAACTTCGAAGTTATACGTAGAAACATTGCAATCCTCGAATCAAAATTATTCAAAAAATCGTTAATATCTCAAAAAATAAATAAAATAATGATCTGAAATTTGGCACAGTTTTATAATATGATCTGTGGAACACATACATAAAGTTAGAACCATCATCTCTTAATAATTTTGGAGTTACAGGTAAAAACAAAGAAATCCTTAAATCTAAATTTTTCAAAAAATTCTCGATATCTCGACAACTAATTAAAATCACGATTTCAAATTTGGTTTCGTGTAATGATATGAGCTTAGTAGCATCCCCACGAAGTTACAATTATTTATTCTTAATAACTTCGAAGTTATAGGTAGAAACATTGGAATCCTCGAATCAAAATTATTCAAAAAATCGTTAATATCTCAAAAAATAAATAAGATAATGATCTGAAATTTAGCACAGTTTTATAACATGATCTGTGAAACACATACATAAAGTTGGAACCATTACCTCTTAATAATTTTGGAGTTACAGGTAAAAACAAAGAAATCCTCAAATCTAAATTTTTCAAAAAATTCTCGATATCTCGAGAACTAATTAAAATAACGATTTCAAATTTGGTTTCGTATAATGATTTGAGCTTAGTAGCATCCCCACGGAGTTACAATCACTTGTTCTTAATAACTTCGAAGTTATAGGTAGAAACATTGTAATCCTCGAATCAAAATTATTCAAAAAATCGTTAATATCTCAAAAAGTAAATAAAATAATAATCTGAAATTCGGCATAGTTTTATGATATGATCTGGGAAACATATTTATAAAGTTAGAACCATTACCTCTTAATAATTTTGGAGTTACAGGTAAAAACAAAGAAATCCTCAAATCTAAATTTTTCAAAAATTTCTCGATATCTCGACAATTAATTAAAATAACGATTTCAAATTTGGTTTTGTGTAATCATATGAGCTTAGTAGCATCCCCACGAAGTTACAATTATTTATTCTTAATAACTTCGAAGTTATAGTAGAAACATTGAATCCTCGAATCAAAATTATTCAAAAATCGTAATATCTCAAAAAATAAATAAAATAATGATCTGAAATTTGGCACAGTTTTATAATATGATCTGAGAAACACATACATAAAGTTAAAACCATTACCTCTTAATAATTTTGGAGTTACAGGTAAAAACAAAGAAATCCTCAAATCTAAATTTTTCAAAAAATTCTGGATATCTCGACAACTAATTAAAATAACGATTTCAAATTTGGTTTCGTGTAATGATATGAGCTTAGTAGCATCCCCACGAAGTTACAATTATTTATTCTTAATAACTTGGAAGTTACAGATAAAAACATTAACATCTTCAAATTAAAATTATTCAGAAAATCTTCAATATCTCGAAAAATAAATAAAATAATTATTTGAAAATTGGCACTGCTTTATAGTGTAATCTCTGGAACATATCCATAACAAGTTTCTCTTAATAACTCCGGAGTTATAGGTAAAAATAAGGAGTCCTCAAATTTCAAATTTAATAACCATTTTTTTTTGTCAATCCAGACTATCATTTATTCATATCAAATTTATTGCTAAAAATTGCTAACTTTGAGATTTTCAGCATATTATATTTTTGTTACAAAAAAAAAACTGAATTTAATAATCTTTTATAGCGCTAAGTAAAATTAACCTAAATGCAACACAGTGTTTTCATGTTTCGAACAAGTAAAAGTTAAAATCTTTATGCAACAAATTTGCCAGCGAAATCTTTTCTTTCACAATTATCTAATCCGCATTCCTTTCATTTTAAATCGACCTCATTTGACAAAAGCGTAAGAAACGACCTTAATACAAGTACATATTTATTATTTAAGGTCAATATTAAACCGACATTCTATATTGCAGGAAATTGACGGTATAAAATCGCTATTTCGTTCAGACTATGCAAGAAAAATTACTTTTTTCAAATAGATATTCATCACTCGATTGTGAAAGTAATCTGCGATTTTTGTTTTACAACTGTTTCTAAGAAATATCATCCATTATCAAAAAAAAAAGCATTTTTACATCTAAATGCTTTGAAATTTCGCAAATAAATTTTGTAGTGTTTGTCGAAACCTCTGTTTTTTAACCAAAAATAAGTTTTCTTTGTTTAAAACGATGATTTGTTTGGTATTAAAATATTTGTTTTATTTTTTTCTCACTTCTCATTGAAGCGATTATAGTCACCTTGTACTATCAAAGACAAAAGTCTTGACTCAAGTTTTGACATACCGTATTTTTCGGATTATAAGACGCACTTTTTTACATAGAAAAATAGACTCAAATTTTCTAGAAAAAACCACGAAAACACTTTGTAAACACACACGAAATTCGCTACAATTGTAGAAATAAACACGAGATGCTGCTACTAGATGGCGACAAGATAGATGAAGTAAATTTCAACTTAAAACGGGCTTTTTTAAAGCAAAGCTGCATTTGAATTACATTAATTGTTAGTCGTGAATAATTTGGATTTTAATATTTTGCTATTTTTTACCATACATGTATTTTATTGTTTTCGATACGCTCCTTAATGACGTCATCTGACCGGCCTTGACGAATTTGAGATTCAAAACGAGCATACCGTATTATTTGTACCGTCGGTTTTCACGACAGAAATTCTTACGAAAATTGTCACCAACATTTTTTGTTATAATTTGCGTAAGAATTCTCGTACGTGTAAAATGGCTCTAAGAATTTTCTTTCAAAACGACCCAACCTTGAAAAATTTTAAGCTATGGATTGGTTGACAATTGTATGAGGATGTCATTATATCGTTTTTATGATTGTATGTACAGGCTGGTCATCAGAAAGGTATTAACTTTACCAGTTTTACCAAAGTTTCTATGCTTTAACTAGAAGTTATGCAGACTATCAACCTTCTTCAATCCGTATTGGGGTCACTCTACATTTCTACAGATGTTTTTATTCCAACGCAAGACATTAAAAGTACATGTGCATTTAATTTAAGGTAAAGTCAGGTAAGTGTGTAGTAAAAATTGCATAGTGCGAAGAAAATGTAACACTGTTCACATATAACATTTGATAAATTTACAACATAGAAGTACGTAATATATGCTCAGTTGAAAGCCTTCAATAGATACACCTTTTATAATTATCAACGGTTTACTAGAAGAAAAAAAAAAATTTTAAACACTGTCAATACTACACACTTACCCAGCAAAATAGGGCAAGTGTGTAATCGTTCCGATTTTATATATTAATAGCATTATCCTTCAGTTCGGCCAAGAGTGTAATACTAAACTGATACCTGTTCAATAAGGTATGTTATATTCACAAGATATTCAAGTTATTACACGTTAGGAGATGCGAACTATTGTTTGTGAAACTAGTATGAAGTTTAGTACATTAGTATTATAACAAGAGGACGTCCGTATTTCAATTTTAAAAATAAATATAAACAAACTACACACTTGCCCCGGTTACACACTTACCTGACTTTACCTTACTTCAAACATTACCTTTTTAAAAAAAAAATCTCTCTTTTTCCAATACTATAATAAACAAAATAATCACTTCTACACCGCTCTAACTTTAGAATGCTACTGATTCAAAACAAGACGATAACCTACTATGATCGTCTACAATATTTACCACTAAACTACCGCAAAACAATCAGTTAACGATTCTAAATATCTAAACCACAAAAAAACCGCCGTGTTTACTTAAGAAATGCGAAATCAAAACTTGCAATGTATACATCTTACCACAGATTATCATCGCCTATCAATAACGGCTGTCTGCTTTCGTCCATGTTCTACTGCATTTATTCGGAAAGGACACTTCTTAAAAATGTTCACACATCATGTTTTATATTCACGGCACTTGAACAATAGTAAATAAAAAGTCCATTACTTTTCCCGTGTGTATAAGAATGCTAGCTGGTACATACGAACGTCTTAATAAAAGACATGCAGGTACAATACTTTATTTATTGCGACCATTGTGCGTATACGAGAACGAATATTATGTTCTGGAATATTTACATTTCTGATAAAACTATGTTGATAATCGTATAAGCGTAAATGTTATTATTTAAAGTATTCAAAAGCTCTTTCTAGCTTGCACAGGTAATCTAATATCGTGGTGAAAATATGCATGTATAACAAGGATATCGAGTATGAATAACTTTTGGCGTTTTGCGTATAGTTTTGAGCGATAACATCGCATACAGGCAACTAAAAAAAGGAATAAATCAAGTGGTGTATGTCAGAAGGAATGCAGAAAATATGATAGTGATTCCTATATAAAAATACAACTGTAAAAAAGTCATTCTTTAAAAATAATCATTTTTTAGACATCAATTGTTTAATATTAAATTTTACTGCAAATAAGTTTGCTGATGCCAGTTAGAGCCGGTAATCAATCAGGATCAAACTGTGTTATTAATTTTACCTTTCTTCAAAGAAATACAGAAGCTTGTGCCAGACGAATGAGGTTCAATTTAGAGAAATGACGCAAATAGTTTTTTTGCTAAAACATTTATTGAAGTTTCTTTATAAAATTTAGTTTATTATTCAAAAATTAAGTTCACTAAAGCACACACCTACTTGTTCAAAAACTGGAATAATTTTTGTGATAGAAAATATTACATCTCTTATAGAAGAAACTGCAAGAAATTCTGAAGGTCGGCCTTAAAAGCCTGTTTACCATCCAAACTTGAAAACCCGGAAAAAAACATCACCATCTTCTTGTAGGTATGCTTCAGCAATAGCACCATACATATATCTGTGTGTCATTTCTTTGGAAAGTAATTCATTCCTCTGGTCTTCTCTATTCCAGAGAAACGACGATTTCGAATAAATTTCAATATAGCTGACCATATGTTGGTATCACCTAGCCTTTCTTTATTTTGGGTCTTTAAAAAATGCCGATAAGTGTAGAAAAGAGATCAGCTATTGTCACATTACACGAGGAAAAAATGGTTATGATGGCAGAAAAATTAAGTGACAAAATCCACAGTCCATTACACTATTCGTCGCTACCGAGACACCGGAACATTCGAAAACCAGGGGTGCGATTCTCCAAGTTATTCGCAAATGTACGTATGACAAGTTGCGATTTGTAACGAATTTACGTATTCTAGACTGATGCAGCGTACGCTTCGTAAGTAGTTGCGAACACGCAACTGGTCTTCGTAACATAAACGTGGCAATATTGCAAAAATTAGTGTACCAAATACCGTGTAGTAAAAAATACTAGCGTTGCCATGAACACGCGAGTAATTCAATTCTTACCAGCGTAAAGCCCGTGTCGTACTATTATTTAATTTGTCAAGTTGTCGCGAGAATTCATTCGGAGAGCGGTTTTTGAGAGTAAAAGTGTTTGTGTAGTTTGTTTATAAATCGGTTGGAAGTGAATCGATGCGAAACCAGCAGGAAACATATCTAAAGAGCAAAAAGCAGTGTTGGCTGAGTTTATGACAGCCCATACTCAACTCAGAAGTGGAAAATTTATCAAAGAATTTACCTATAAAAATGCCCAAACATTATAGGAGCAAATTAGACGAATTATGGTTACAGATATTTATGTAAGAATTACTTCTCGCATAATTTTTGCCTGCGCATCTAATGAAGATGCTCTATGGGAAAGTCTGTCCAAGTTCGAAAAAGCATCTGTGGCGACTACTCCAAGTCGAATAGAACGATATTTTCCAGGAAACTCTGACAGAATTAATAGAGCGCCTGCCTCGAGTGGTCTGGGCCCTAATGAAAGTCAAAGGAGGATTCTTCGACGAGAAGAAAGTATAATACTTTAATGAGAATGTTTTGTTTTATTATTTATTTCTTCTTGTTATTTTTATCTTTAAAAATACATTTTTATTTCCTTTCGAATTCTTATCGTTTTTATTTAGTTGGCAATAATTTACTAGTTGTTCTAACTTCAATAGCCGGTAAGTTAGGACAGCCTCTGTATTTTAGTGTAAAGATAAAGTTTTCATTAATGTTAATGGAATCAGCTAATATATAATCTGAATATTTTTAAATATTCTCACACGTATTAAACAGGCTTCAGAAATGTAAACAAACAGAATAATTAGCAACAATTCACTTAACACCGTTTTCAGATCATCACACACCAAAGATAATCATATAAATAACAGTTTCAACACAAGACGCGACGAAAGATATTTCCTTCTTTCCCAACACACGATAATTCAAAGATTTTATTTATCACTATTGGTAACAGTCAACCAGATTCCTCCGACATCACTAATCCTTAATCGAACAATCACGATAATTCCAGCTGTTTTGTTTACACTAATCAAGTCTTAAGCGATTTTAAAATTAAACATCGGTTTCACTTCACGGATCGCTAAAAATCTACTGAGGAAAACTTCAGCCGGATTTATAACATTTATGTTATGTAGTACATCCTTTTTATACAGGCACAGTGGTATGAACATTCTTATCGCTTTATCTATGTTTTTATTCTTTATTTTGACGATGGAAGCTATCTCTACTATAAGTTATTAAATTACCGTGAGACTACGATTCTCAAATTGTATATACAGTGGTGTGTAAAATGGTAACATAGTTAAGAAAATACAAAAAAAAAAATGTTACTAATCAAGAAATGAAACTGTTGTAATTAATGTTCTTAATGTTCATAAAAGTATATTTTTTTTAATGATAATGTGAACCTATAACAACTTTATTAACGTAAATAAATATGAAAATATCTGTTTGTAATACTACTTTCATAAATTAATTGATGGTTCATTCAGTGTATTATTTTTAGTTTTGATTTTGGATGCTTATTTTGGTCTACCCACACACAAATAAAATCCAGAGTCAGGGTGGCAATTGTTGGACTATATATTGAATCCCAACCTATACCTTATTCATGAGTCAACGTTCGACTACATAAAAATGTTCGGATATGCTGCAAGGGCAAATACAACTTCTTTTGTTCATCATAAAAATAGTTTTTTTTATGAACAAATAAAATATCCATGAAAGGATCACGTTGTATTTCAGATATTGTTATTAATAAATTATAAACTACCACACTTGTAACCAAATTTTAACTGCAAATAGGTTCTATTATGCGGTTAGCATTCTTTTGTATTTTGTGGATATTTTCACGTTTTTTTTCCCGACAGTTACCAATTGTCTTGTACGACATCATATTTGAATCTGAAACGTCGAAACTACGAAATTGTAAAATTGTAAATTCACCTTTTTTTCGGTAACGGTAAAAGTTACGAAAAAGTTTATTAAGACTCTTTTGCTTGGTTTATCATTCTCTAACACCCTGTTAAATTTTATCCCCTATTTCAAACTCACCCTGTATAAATTCCTGCAATATACAGGGGTGTCCGATAAAGGTGTTCTGATTTTGAAGCAGCTGATAGAGGACGTCATTATGATTGAAAAACTCAATATACGTGTTTGATTTTTTACTATAAATTGTAAATTTACCTTTTTTCGGTAACGATAAAAGTTATGAAAAAGTTTATTAAGATTTTTTTGCTTGGTTTATCATTCTCTAACATCCTGACAAATGTTATCTCCTATTTCAAAATATCCTGTATAGATTCCTGTAATATACAGGTGTCCAGTAAAGATGTTATGATTTTGAAGACGTCATTATGATTGAAAAAAGTCTATGTACACTTTTGATTTTTGAATGTAAATCTACCCTTTCTTTAATAACGGTTAAAAGTTACAAAAAAGTCTATTACGACTTTTAGTTTATCATTCTCCCATCAAACTTTGTACCCTATTTTAAAATCACCTTGTATAAATTCCTGTAATATACAGGCTTGTCCGATAAAGGTGCTCTAATTTTGAAGCAGCTGATAGAGGACGTCATTATGATGGAAAAAAGAAATAAACACTTTGGATTTTTTACTGTAAATTGTAAATTTACCATTTTCTCGTTAACGGTAAAAGTCAGAAAAAAGTTTATTAAGATTTTTTTGCTTGGTTTATCATTCTCTAACAGCCAGTTAAATTTTTTTCCCTATTTCAAAATCAGCCTGTATAAATATACAGCGTGTCCGGTAAAGGTGTTCTGATTTTGAGGCAGTTGATTCAAACGCATGTAATGTTAAGCTATGGTCTAATCGTTTCTAATTACTTCATTGTAGAAAATGGACAAACAATGATTTTAACATTAATATTTATCATATAGTTTAGTATAAAAATATTTGTAAATATTTATGTTGGGTACAGTCCCATGCAACAGTTTTGTCACACAACAGTTGACAAAATTGTTTAAGCATCAACCATATTCAGATATTTCACTTCGATTGAGCTACCAAAGCGAAAAGAAATGGATTAAGAACTTTATTTAAGAAATATTTTTAAAAAATTAAGATCTTTAATTATTTTTTTTTTTTGAATACGCTTAGATAAATTTGCACATGGTCTCAAAAATGAATTTTGAGTAATCGTTTTACAAATAACTTCTTTGATTATCGCTTCATTTGAGGGGGTCACTACATATCTTTATCCATATGAAAAAACCGCCATTACGTATGTCCCTTTTTCTCAGAAACACCGTGCGTGATCTCATTGATTTTTTTTACACACCTTATCTAGTATTGTCCCAACAGTTTAAGCGAAGGATTTCATAAAATTTCTAAAGACGTTTTTTTTATGAGTTTTACAAAATCGATATTTTATATGGATAAAGATATGTAGTGACCCCCTTAACCTCATTTTTTTTTTTTTGTGGATTCATTAAATATCTCAAAATAAATCACGCGATTGTTAGATATTCTGAATTTGTTTCTTAAAAAATCACCAAAAATACCCATATTTATAACAAAAAATATTTATAATTCTATACTTTTCCCAAGATACCTATTTAAGAAAAACATATAGTATATAATATTGGCAATGTCAATTATTTTAAAACAAAGTTCTGAATGCAAATAAAAGCAAAATATTTTCACTAGTTATAAAACAATATTTTTTAGCACAGATGAATTTCTAAGAAGTGCCGGACTATTCTTGTGGTTTCAGAATTATGGACTTATTCTAATAACTAAACTAATTATTTCGTACAACCAGCGAACTAATCACAGTTGCCTGGACATACTTATTAACATGACTGAAATGGCTCAACAGAAATAACTGGTTAGTGATTGGACTGATTAGCTTGATGGTTCGTTCAACAAAGCTTATTTCCCCTTTTGTAGGTAATATTAGCTGGCCTGTTTATCACACTTTCAATTAATGTCAATACCACCAATGGAATCTTATTTTTTCACTCGATAAAAAAATATATATTATTAAATGATACAAATACTGAAAAGCTTAACGCCTTATTTATCTCAAAAAGAAAAGTACCTACATCATTCAGATTTGATATATAAAACGATTTTTTTTTCTATTTGTCTGCATTATCATGGCACGTTCGAAAAAGATAACCATCTATTCTACTTTGTTTTTTTTTATAGATTTAACAATAATATTGACATAAAAATGAAATAAGGAGATAATAGTAAAGCATTTCATATACTTGAAATAACATTGGAAACAAAATAACTGAGAATTGATTTCTAGAATTACTTACTGCTTTCATATGTATGCATGTAAGACCCGTAGACAGAAATAAAAACAAGATTATCATTGGACAATCAGGAATTGTGTAAGAGAAAAGATATCCATGAAATAGAAAAACATATTCCACCTCTAATCTATAATATCGCTTTTTATGCATTTAAGTAAGTAATGTCCGCTATTGTTTTGATATAATTATCGAAATTGTCTGTCATTATCATTGTCTACTGCAAAAATCCTCATAGGAATTTTAAAAAATACGAAATTGCTGCGCTAGCACACAGCTAGAGTTTATGAAACTTTGAAAAATGAGAAAAATTATCATTCTTTGGTCTGGATATTTCATTTCTGTAGTGTGTAGGATAATGCTTTATAAAAAAAAAACCATTTTTTGCCAAATGAAAATAAAAAAAACAATCCGTTTTACAAACATAATCTTCAATATCTCGCACAAATAAACTAAAAAATTTTTCGTCAGTCTATACCACTTTTACAGTTATAACTTTCAAATTATCTTTTTTACACTCTCGATTTTATTACTGTATTAAACCAACCGTATCATTTTTACGATTCTTTAGACGGATATTCCACGATAAAATCGGCACAGAAAACATTTTAAAATGAACGAATATCCACTCAAAACAAAGGAAGAGTTTCCATTATCACTTTCGTATCCTTCTGCTTGGTTGAACTTGTCCTTCACGTAGCGATTAGAAAAATATGAGTATCTATAGTTGCACAAATTTTAACGTAACAGACACCGGCTAAAATACAGGTAAAACAAGGCAACGAGACGGTATATTAACGACTGGCTTGAAATTGTAACAGAAGCGAAAGTTAAGAAAACTTGAGTACATATTCTGCTGGACTCATTTTGTCGAGAAAATATTTTGCGAAAGGCTATTGTGGAGGTATTACATATAACATATGTGTTCTAACCTATTTTCACATTTATTCATTATCGCCCAAATTATTATTATTATTTTTTAATATTTCAAGGTTATAAAATAACAATAAAATTTATCTGATCTAAAAAATAAGTCCTAGAGGGCGTTAATAAATAAACTAAAACGTGTTAGTAATATTGACAGATGAACTAAATTTAAGAATACAAATTCAAACAAAAAAAAAAAACACAACATAAAATGAACAAATAACTGGATTTAATTTGAAACACAACTAATAAAATCACCAATAATCAATTGTATGTATGTAAGTACCTCTAACACAATTCAAAATTAAGAAAACAATGTGTTCCTTGACCTTGTTCATGCAATCAAGGTTTTCCAGTGCGCATTGCATAATAGAACGTTTACAAATAATTATTTTAATCACCTTATTCAAATGCAAGACGTATTAGTTATTTATGCTGTAAACCATTAAAGTCTTCTGTAAGAGGTGAGAATGAATGAACTTCAATGAACACGGCAAAGATGACATCGGTTTCATTTGCAAGTGTTGTCCTGTAGAATGATATTTTTCGTAAAGCAAAAGAACAGAATATCTAACAACCAGAATATCATCTCTTTGTCGGCTCTTTTGATCTCAGTGCGCAAAATTTCGTGTCATTTAACGTCACTGTTCGGGTGAGAAGTCAGGATGGGCTTTGACAGAATTCGATGCCTGACAGGACCTAACTGAAGTAAATTTCGAGAATATGATACATATCTATGTTAAAATGAATGTAAACCGCTTATTTTTACAATTTTTTTTCACTTTCTTTTCCATTATTTTGACACTTTATCGACTTGCACTTGATGAACACTATTTAAATTAACAGATGAAAATAAACTTGACGTCAGCTACGTGTACCTACCCTAATAGCCAAATTTAAATTTCCCGCAATTATTTTTATTAACTTCAAGCCTGAAACATAAAATTACCCGCCATTTTGTACTAAAGTAATAGTTATTTTAATGCCATTATGTTGATTTCACTAAAAATTGTGGCGGGAAATTTAAATTTGGCTATTAGGGTATAATGCAAACAGCGAACCACAAGTTCTCACCAGTGTTGCCAATTTAGCGGATTTCCCGCTAGTTCTAGCTTAATTAACATTGCATTTGGCGGCAGAATTGCACGTTTAACTGCTGGCGAATTTTTTAGCAGAAAACTAGCAAAATCAGCTTAATTTCTAGTGGATTTTTGTAATAATATATATTATACCATATACTTTGATATAAATTGTAACATGTCAACAACATTAAGATTGTCATATAATGATTTAATACACTGGTAAATTCTTTGCAGTGACTAATAACAACAAACCAATGTTGAAAGCACTTGCAAGTCAGTCAAAGCTCGTTCGAATTCATTTGAATTTAGCGCCTAATATTTTGTCTAAAATCAATTCAACTAAATTCGAGAATTGAAATCAGGGAAACATGTTCTTTCCGTTAATGTATACATATATAAATCACCAAATCAGTAAGATTCATTTGGAACTACTGCCATATTCATAGTAAGTATATCGAAAATTAAGTGATTGTGTTTTCCAAACGATATTTTTTCCAATTGGCATGGGAAAGTCATAGTACACACAAAAGTTTAGGAATGGAGTTCGAACTGGTTCAAATATTTGATGGATTTTTTTTCAAATCTAGCGGAACTTCAACTGCCATCTAACGGACAGGGTGTTCAAAATTGAGAAACAAAAGGTTTGTTCGTTGGTGCTACACCAATAACACTGGTGCATATTTTATCTTTCTTAGGTACCTACAGAGTAAATCTTCTATCTTATTTTAATCACAAGCCAGTGTAGAAAGTGTAGCACCAACGAACAAATCTAAAATGACAGTATTTTCAAATGTAGAAAACTCATTTTTTTTCAATAGAAACAGGGTGTTCTATTTAAATTTAGGAAGTAAATATTATCCCCTATCATTTGATATCAACATCCCCTATACCTGCCTTTAAATGTTTGTAGCTGGCTCTGAGTGGGATCAATCTCAAAACTCATTGACTAACCATAGGTGTTTATGTAAGTCATCGTATTTACACTGTTATACAACGCAGTATTAAAAGAAACGAATTTTCGAACAGTCGTTTCTCATAGAATAATACATGAATTTAATTAAGAAACGAATTCGGTCAAACCAAAACACGCGTCCCCAGTAAAACATGCCTCTATAAATCGACTCATTTTGGAAAAAATAACGCTTTTCTACCCTATTTTAGGGTTCGAACTGCAAGGCTAAGGATGTAGGTAGCTTATTCGACATCAAGTAGACTCCCAAATGGCGCCTCAATTTAGCGACGATCGCACAAAATAGTCAAACTTTGACAACCGAAATCGATCGAGATGAAATGACAATTATGAGAATCATATCAAAGCAAAGTTACCTCATTTCACCGTTAAAATCTAATTTTAATTAAAAGTATTTTAAAAGAAAAAAAAATCATTTATTTATGTGCAACGGAATGAGGGTTATCAACAAATTACAAAATATTTATAAGTGTTTTATTTTACACGAGTGTACTTAAATTGCGACCCTTGTATATATCTTGGAATTTAAATTTTTACTATAATTTTTTTTCAAAGAATTCTAACATAATTTAATCCAAATCCACTCTGAAAACAAACACAGTTTTTTTTTCTTCATAAAAGAAATACGAAATCATTGTTTTTTTTAGTACGAACATACCAGGGTTATGCCAAAAAAATTAAAATTGACGTATTACAAAAAATCACTTAATTAATAATAGTTAATTCATTACGGATAACAATTAATCGTATCTCGGTAACAATTTGGCTTAGAGCTAGAGAAAGAAAAATAAAATATACTCTATTTTTAAGCCATCTTCAATCAAACTAATCCAATCCTAAATAACAAAATTTGATTTAATAACTTGAATATCTAAGTATAAAATGACCCACGTTTTTGTATTTCGTGAATACCCAGTAAAACAAATTCAAATTTCCCGCAAATATTTTCACTTCACACAAGTTCAACATTAAAACATGAAGTTACCTACGATTTTATAGTTATTTGAATACCTTTAAGTCGAAGTTACTAAATATAATTGCGGGAAATTTAAATTTTGTTTACTGGGTAGCTATTTTAATACCTCTATGTTGGAGGTACTAAAAATAATTGCTTTATTTTTAATAATGAAATTCGTCTAAACATTGGTAACAAAAGTTTAATAACTGCTCCTTCATTAATATTTAATTTTCTAGTTCTGCTTGCAAGTGTTGCAAATATCTTTCTAGTTTTATTGAAACATATACAGATTCAAAAGTTTATAATTCCACACCCAACGATTATTTATTTAAAATCCTGTTATTTCCATAAAATTTTGAAATTTCTAAATGACTATCACACACACAATTGCAAGAACATACTACCTGCTTACCTAAAAATAAAGGTTGTTTCGTAAAAAAAATATTATTTGAAAGAGGATCCTCCTTATCTTGGGTTTTTACTTTGAAATTTCACATTTTAACATATCTAGATATTTGAAATATACATATATTGCCAATTATAACGAAAATAAGGTTGTTTTTTTACATAACGTAAATTATTTTTTCTTAATTTACACCTAAACTAAGCATCTTAAAGCAACATTGAGCATTAAATAGTAGGTTCCTATAGAAGCATCAACTTTTAATAATTCATCTAGATGTTTCCCACTTGTATCTTACTTAAGTAGAAAAACTATGACGTTTTTTTCTGCATAAAAACTAAAAAAATGAAAATTTTCGGTATTACCTTTATATATTTTGTAATTGCAACATACTTTTAGATAGGCAACCAATATTACAACTGAATTATGTAGGTTAGATTAGTATGGGTATCTTATTTCTTGAAAAGTGGCTTTGTTTTAAGCAATAATAAAAAGTGTCACAGAATTAAGCAATATTTCTTACTAATAATACAAGAATTTTATCTAATTCCATTCATTTTACATTAAAGAGCATTAATTTTTTATATTCTACTGAATTCTACAGTTTTGTTTTGCGATTTTATCATTTTTTTTGTTTAATTTATTATTTATTCAAAACAATATAACAATTTTTGTTGCGTTAACCGTTGTTTTTAATTTTTCATTGATAAATATTGTTTTTACAATGATTAAATTACAAATCAAAAGTTATTTGGACAAAAACAACTATTATCCGAACATAAAATAAAAATTTAATAAATCTCACTTACTTTATAATATCGTAATTCCCTTCTAAAGCCGTAACATCCAAGTGTGAGAGATCATCAGGTATATTGACTAGCGTTCCATCTATCTTCTGCAGTTGCACCTTGAATTCTTCGCAATCTTTTTCAGTATTTTTCTTTCCATCTTCAACAAAGAGTTTTTTTTTATAATTCAATATTAAATTTGATTTATTTTAAATCCCTTACCTTTGCGTACAAATCTAACTGCGTTAATTTCAACGGACATCTTAACAATAATCGTCCCTTCCGTAATAAAATAAGAATAAAAACTGATATAGCAGGTATAAAATTACCCTTTGTTATATGTAAATCCCAAAAGATAAGGTGTATAAATTCAAATTAGAACAGTAGCATATAGATAATAGCTGTATATGGCATAATTTAAATTCTAATTTCTTTTTTGGCACAATTTTTATACATGATGTGTATTTTTTCTCCCGCAATTAATTAACGAGCAAGACTCGTAACTTTTTATGATCACTATAACGCGAAATCAGTTCGAAAAGACCGCATCTTTTCCAATTTTCACACCTTACTTTTGTCGAAGTATATTTTAAAATAACTTAAATTTCGGTCACATCTGATTGAGTTGTCAATTTCAAGGACGTTATTGTCAAATATTTGGTAAATTTTACGCTGAAACGGTGGTAGGGTTGCCACTACGACCAACTTTAATTTATGAAGTTCGACGGCAATTTATAGGTTATTTCTTCTGTTTATCAAAATTACATTACTTAGAACGCTTTTAAACATAGCAGAATTACAAAATGACTAAGTTAATGGATTGGTTAAGTATCTTGTTGCCTGTATTTGCCCTCTGGTATGCGTTAGTATCGAAAAAAATCTTTAAAGATTTCGCCGAAGATAACCAAACATTCATCATATATTCCCCAATCATAGCAGTGTTATTATTTGGAGTAAGTTTATTTAATTCAATATTAAATAGGGTACAAATGGATTATTTGTTCTTAGATATATGCAGCATCCGTCGTTTTCTATAGGGTATTCACTTTTAATGATTGCGAGGAAGCCGCTAAAGAATTGCATAAGGTTGTACAATCTGTCTGTCGATGGTTCAAGATTTAAGTGTAATAACTTTTATTTTGTGTTGTAGGAGATACATGAGGCTCGAGACGATTTAAAACGATTAGGATTTGTGTTTAACAACGCTAATAATTGATTTTAAGTATATTTGTTGTAAAAAAAATGCTGATGTTAATTATTTTTAATATATATATTTTTTATTGTTTTTATTGATTGTGTCAGTAGTTTAAGGTATAGATTCTATGCCTTTTTGAGTGTCATACACGCAGTATTTTGGATTTGTTTAGTGAAAGGATCGTAAAAAGCATCTTTTTATTGACAAATAATATTCAATATAAATATTTATAAGAATTAGGTTTCCATCTTCGTTTTTATTCCTCTATTACATGAAAACCAAAGAATGAATAATTCGTGTGCAATATGCCAAAAATTTAAATTAAAAATATTTAAAAAGTAATTCCAGTTGACGAATTTGACGTATCCATTAAGAAAAAAAAAAAACTGCGCTATCATTGATGCAAAACGAGACTTGCTTTTTGTTACATCTTCAATACTTAACTTTTAATGGCATTAGTGTTATTTTGAATGCATCCATGATTCATATCGATCTTATTGTTTATTTATTGATATTTACGTATAATAAATCACACAATGACATATTTATGTATGTCGCTTATATCACAATCAAGAAACATGTAAACAAGAACTGTAAATTTTAACTTTACGAAATCGTCACGTTTTTTGAGTTTGTTCTAGCTACTAGGAAGTTCAGCTTTTGTCAAAATAGTTCTTATGACAAGTCATTTGTAAAATTTTGAATATGCGCGGCAATCACCATCTTTTTTGAGTTCGCCAAATAGCAGTCAGTAGTTTTGTTTGTTTGTGTGCTTGGAGCAGTATGTACTGACGTCATCAGAGTAATTTGAGAGCGTCTCAGAGTTGGATTTAAAAATCGTACAAACAAACGCCCTCGATGGCAAATATGACCTCAATTTTATTATTTACTATTGTCAGATTGTCACAGCTAATATGAACAGGAAAAGTGAAAATAATTTTTCAAATTAGTGAATCTAGACTACAATAAAAATGCATCATATACTAGTATTTATGTACCTATCAAGTGAAGTTTTTAAAATATAATGATCGTTCTCTACATCAATCACATTGGTATCATTATATTATCCATATCGTGCATATTTGATGCAGGTATAAATCGGATTACATTTACAAACGACAGTTTACAACACGGTGTTAGTGCGAATCATAACCTATTCGCACTAATTGCACAAATTGCTCGGAAGTCGGACCGCGAGCAGAAAGAGTAACCTCTTTGTGATCTGGATTTACTTGCTCTATACAAACAAATCATGCTCTAAAATACAAACAAACGCGTAAAATTCCTTGGATCTGCTTTGATCAGACAAACAAACAAACCTAGTGAGTCAGTGTGGCAGATGTGTGGCAGTCAGTGAACGGGTTGAAGGTCTCTGTAACGAAGTTTTACCCCATGTTTGTAAACAGTTTTTTCGTGGTTTCACTAAACACATGCTTTCAACCTATTTCTATAAACTAATTTGATAAAACTGATTTTATTTTACTGTGGATTATATCTATAAAAATGTTTTCGTCCAGCGCCAGTGCACTCTTGTTATGTTACATAAACATAACCTCATCGGAGTACACTCCTTATTTCTTGTAGTTTATCGAATATTAGTGTTATGGAATATAATTAAAAAGAATTTCAATAAAATTTTCTTTAAAAGTACAATCATGGAAGAAGATACAACATACAACCTCATGGACCTATCGGATTATTCCTTGCTACACATCTTTAAATATTTATCGTCTAGTGATTTATACAACCTAAGTTCGTAAGCACTTTGAAATTAATATCAAGTCGAGTTGGTTCTCATTCCTGCATTTCGCAGCATGTGTAAACGTCTCAAATCGCTGGTTGAAGAAAAGAACTTTTGGTACCAGATTGACACAAGAGCGGCTACATCAAATACGTTGAGAAAAGTAAAATATTGTTTGGATAAAGTGAACGAACAGACAAAACATTTATTGATCTGTGGCCAAGGTAGAGATAGAAAGGGCCTTCCAATGGATGCATTTACGAAGTTGAGCTATCCAAGGTTAACAGTATTAGCCTTAGAGAATCTACCGATATACAAAGATATAGTAAGTATTGTCATGATTTGTATTAAGGTATTTTGGATGTAGGTAGAAATATCGATATTGTAATTTATATTAACAGAGAACTCGTGTTTCGTTGAATACAAATTGCCTATTATTTTTTTTCTTTCGAAAATTCATATGAAGTTATGTGAAATTGCTTAAAGTGTTATTTTTAGGTTATGTAGGAAATATTTGACGTTTCTGATAATTAGTAGTGCTGGGCTAATGACAAATTTGTAAAAGTAACCAAGAATTTAGACAAATTAAAAAAAATTAAAATTTTAAAAAATTATTTGCGGATTTAAGTTGAAAAATATATAAAATTATCTTTAATGATATGTATTATTGATATTATGTAATTACAACTATTGAAATAATTTTTTCCAGATGAATAAGTAGTAAAATCAATTTAAAAAAAAGTGCGATTTCTTAGGTTATGCATGAAGTGTTTTTGACGTTTCTACGATTGGTGATGGTGCGCATTTGGCGGGATATTTAAAAATTAAACATAAATTCTAACTTCAAAAGTGCTTTAATCTTGGAAATTTTTTCAATTTAATTAAGTTATATTAATTTTTGTATGGAATCGTTTAGGTTTATATGGTGAAATTAGCTGATAAATATGTAATTATATAAAAATCAGTGTTACATATTTTCCAATGATAGTTCGTTTCTGTTCCATTTAGAGAGAACTCGCGAAACAAAAATTTAAGGAACGCTCCGCTTCAAGGCTCGACCGGTCAGTTCGACCTAAATCGATCATTCCTCAACCGAAAATGTCCCATTATCCCAAGGGGTTGGTCGAATTGAGCTTGAGAAAAACGTTCGTTCAGAACTGTGAGAAATTTTTCAAATTCAGCCACACGCACATGGAGAACCTAAAGGTAAATTGATGTTAAAGACCGGTGTTTTCAATAAATCGTGAGTGGAGTTAGAACTGCATGTGTATAAAGTAGCGAAAGCTATGATCCTTTAGTACTGATTTCAGGTATTAATTTTGGATGAGTGCTCTTGGGTAGAAACTCAAATGTTAGTGCCTATTAGTAAATATCCGAAATTGGAAGTGCTATCGTTGTACAGGTGTAAGAAATTGTCAGATTGTGATATCGCTTATATAAGTTTAGCCGGATCTTACGGGTTTACTAAACTGAGAATTTTAGATGTACGATTTACAGGTATGTAATTTATTATTCAAGTTATATGAAATATTATATGTAACAAACATTTATATATTTTAACAGCAGAAGCTATAATAGATTGTAACAAAATCTGACAAAATAATAGAATTTTTAGAAAAGTAATTAATCTACAAAAAAAATATTTGATTTGTGCATTAGTAACTGTTCTATATTTATGGTTAAAAATTTGACATTAATCTTATTAAGGTATTAGGTTAATAAATTTTTTTAATGCATGTATTTTTTTTTTTTTTGAAAAAATAGTTTAATTGAAACTTCAAAAATTATTATACAAAAGCTTTCGACATTTAATTTAATTATGAATGTTTTTATAATAGTGTAACGTTTTTCTATTTTTAAAACGTTGTCGGGGTTTAGAGAAACACACAGGCGATATATTTAAATTCACTTATTACGGTATTTAAAATCTATTAAAAAAATGCTTATTAATTAAATCACTTAACCACTAATGTCTTTATTTATGTAAACGATTTATTTGCACCAACGTCCTTCCAGAATATTCTCGAATCTTCGACCCGGTACTGCCCTCTGTCATTCCTCGTAGGTAGTTCCTTTCTTCCGCTATGCTAGCGCCATCTAGGGACGCCTATCGGAATCGCCAGTTTCAAAAGTTGGCGCTCGTTACAATAGTTTTGTCAAATAATATTTTAATGAAATGTCTTACGTTAACTAACATTTTGATATTGTAAAAGGACGCATATTTATACAATGTTTGTATAAAGCTGCGTCCTTTTACAATTTTAAAATGTAAAAGTTAATGACATTTTTTTTTAGATATTATTGGACAAACCTATTATAAAAAAAAAACATTCATTGTTGCTGTATAAATACAAATATTACAAGAATTAGTAGAAATAGTTTTCTTGTTTATTTTTTTTTCAAGCTTTTAAACAGCTTTTTTCTATTTGTACATTTTCATTTTTTTTTTCTCATTTTTTTGCCTTTTCTGCATTTCTTATTTTTCTCTATAATTTTCTAATGTTTTCTAAATTATTTCTACTTTTCTACACTTTTTTTAAATTTTTAACATTTTAAAAAATAGTTTTTTATTTTTTTTTCCAAATTTTATAACATTTTATTAAATAATTATCTTTTCATATTTTTATTTTTTTCTTCATTTTAACAGTTGTTAATACTTTTCTAATACTATTACTATTTGCTACTATTTAAAAAAAATCAAACTTTTTTTAAATACCTTTTTTTTATTTTTCTCCAAATCTTTTACTCCCTTTTTAATATTTTTTTATCTATTTCCAACATTTTCCCATTTGTTTACCTTTTTTGCATTTGTTTTTAATAATTATTTCCAAACATTGCACTTTTTTTTAAAATATTTTTCATATAATATATATATATATATATTTTCATTTTAAAAGCTTTTAATGTATTTTTTGTACATTTGCATTTGTCTATTAAAAAAGTAGACCTATTTTTTATTAATAATTCTCCAAACCATTTGTCCCCTTTTTAATAATTTTAAACTATTTTTAACATTTTTCCATTTGTTTACTTTTTTTGCACTTCTTTATTTTATTCAATTTTTCATCATCACATTTTCAAATATTTTGCCTTTTTATTAATTTTTTACTTTTGTAATGCCCTTTTTTATTTTTTTTACATCTTCATTTTTTCTTTAATCACCAAATATTTATTTTTTACATTTGTTTATTTTTTACCTTCCTATCAATTATTTTCTAAATATTGCACCTTTATTTTTTACTTTTCAATATTTTTCATCTTTTTCTAATTGTTTACATTTGTTTATTTTTAAATGTTTTTGTTTCTTTTTTTATTTTTGTTCATATTTTGTGACACTTATTTCCAAACATTGTACCTTTTTTAGCACTTCACATATTTTTAGTTTTTTTTTTTTTTCGTTTTAACGGTTTTCAATATTTTCCATTTTTTTTTTGCTTTTATACATATTTTACACAATTTTATCAAATATTTGTTTTTTTTTTTTTCAAGTTTTTCCATCTTTTTCACCTTGTTTACATTTATTTTTGTTTTCCCGTTTTTTCTTATTTTTTATTATTTCCAAACATTGTCCTTTATTTCAACATTTTTCACATTTTGTAGTTTTTGTTCGCTTTAACAGTTTTTAATGTTTCCATTTTTTTGCCTTTGTTTTTGGTTATTTTTATTTTTTTACTCCTTTTCACATTTTTTTCATTTTAAAAAAAAAAAAATTCCAAAACTGCAATTAAACCTGTTTTTTAGCATTTTTTCTTTCGAAAAAGAAGTATTAAATATCTAAATGTGTTGCATAATGATTTTTAAGCTTGAAGTCGTATTTCCAAAAAAAAAAAATGCTACTAAATACTGTATAAAAAGAAAAATCCAAGTAATAGATTTATTTTACACCCTAGGCCTCGGTGATCAAATACTGAAGACCTTTTACAAACACCGTACACTACAAGAACTCTACTTCCAAGATTACACCACCACCTACGCTCTCGACAGGGCGAAACGACGATTGGCCATAGCCCAGGGCGCCCCCATCAAACAGCACCCCTATTTCTCCCCCTACGACGACATTCCGGACTGCAGCACTTCGCGCATGAGGAAACTATTCGAATGTTCCCGTCTGACGAGACGCAACATGCAAACGGTGACCGACCAAGGCGCGGCAAGCTATAACTCGGTCAAACCTGACTTGGAGGCGACACACAAAGTGCGCAGCGTCCTCTATCGGCGGCCGCACGCGGAATGCGGATGCGGTTATATATTCGGCGCTGGTAAAACAGCGATGCGTAACGCGCAAACGTCCCCACTCGATAATGGAAGCGAAGAAATTTCGAAGTTGAAGAGGATCATAGAGCTAGAGGAAACATTGGGAAAGCAGAGGAAGATCGTCTGTGGGTTATCGCATGCTGAATTCTGGATGCATCGATACGGAAAGAGGGATCCGTGCAACGACTACGAGATGGCCCTATTCGAACATATGGCGCCGGAGTTTACCGATTTTTGCGCGTTGAAGACGGAAACAGATCAGGAGTTGACTTTAGAGCGGAAAATAATGGATAGCACTTGGGATCCAGAGTTGACGCTTTGGGATTTGTACGGGTATGATAGTTTACTTTAGCTGCAGTGGATACCTGATCCTCATCCCTGACTTGACTGTAGATCGTAGTTGCCCTTCGGGTGTGACACAACCATCGTACCCGCCGTTCATGTAGAACTATAGAGCGTAGTCGCATTTCGGGCGTGACACGACAATAGTTTTTCCGACCCTGTCTGATTGTCGACCGTAGTCGCTCTGCGGGCGTGGCACTGTGCGATCTGTGTTCGGTTGTAGTTCGAGGTCGCTTCTACTTCTCGACACCATCCTATTAATCTCCATATTTCCCTTCTTTCGTCGAATCATAATTCGTCCTCGTCCCTGTATCATACTCCTAACTAGATTTTTTGATATACAGGATGTCTCAGCGAAACCGTTCGTTAGAAGTTTCGGGTTCTTAGCCAAAATGAAAATTCAGAATTAGACATAATCGGTTGCATTCTCTTTAAGTAAACTATTTTCAGATTTCTACCGGTTGCGGTTATACCAGAAGTCACCATCTACTTTGTTATTTTAAATTGAGCACCCTGTATATTATTGCATTTATTTATTCGATTTACCTATTTTTAAGCTTTATTAATACCTTTATTTTCTGTAATTTGATTTAGTCGCTCCGGAGTTATTCCATTTTTTTTTCCTAAAAAAAAAATTGCTCTAGCCGACATTTATTCAAAAAAAAAAAAAATATCAGAGAACACTTGATTTTTGGGATGTCAATAGAAATAGCAGAATATGCTTAAGCAACACGTTGGAGTATGTTTTAGTACCGAGAACTACGTTGTGGTGGGTTGCTTTACTATAGCACTTTTCGAAATTTTGAAGAATCGTATCTATTTTTTTCGAATGCCACGCCCCATATTTTATTACTTAGTCGTCTTCGGCGTCTAATTTCAATGAATTACTGTCAAACGCCGTCAAAGTCCCGATTAATTCTGTAGCACTATAAATTGTAGCCGTCCTTCGGGCGTGACATGATAATAGTTTTTCCGGCCTTGTATGATTGTCAACCGTAGTCGCCCCACGGGCGTGACATGGCGCGATCTTCCGTCCAGCGTTCGGTAATTTGTAGTATTGCTGCGGAAATTACCAGATATCGTTAATCGATTTTCGAAACTGGTTTTTTTTTTAAACCTGGGTTGTACTGCGGACTAAAAAAACCTCTGTTGCATTTTAGAATTGCTGTTTATTTTAAAATCGAAAACATATTTAATACGCAATGATCCGACTTTAAAAACAGGTAAAATGGGTTTTACCAATCACGGGGTTCGTTTTTAAAACGGTTAATCGCCACATCCAAAGCCGGTTTTAGATTCGCAGCACTAGTTTGTAGTTACTCCTCGAATGTAGCACGACTCAATCCTGCACCTTTCGTTGGATTATAGACTGTAGTCGCCTATCGGGCGTAACACAGCGTAATCTTCCGTCTCGTGTTCGGTTGTAGCTCGTAGTCGCCCGTTGAGTGTGACACGACGCAACCCTCCGTTCCTTGTTGATATTGAAATTAAAATCAAAGGCAAATTCATGTTTCAATCCTTTTTATTATATTATCTCATTGCGACATGTTTCGGTTTATTAAACCATCATCTGGTAATAAAACGTCAAATGTTCCTTTCCTATTTAAGAATGATGCGTCGAAAATTTTTTGTGGGTACAATCAGAAAATTCTTTAAAACCTTTAAAAATTAAATTAAAAATGATGGAACGTGAAAACAACAACACATTAAAATGTATGTAATTTAAAAATTTCACAATTGTCGTAGGCAATCAAAAGAAAAACATATAAAACGGCCCGAATGCCAGCCAAAGACGCACTTCCGTTCCTTGTTTGATTGCTGACCGTAGTCGCTCCGCGGGCGTGACACGGTGCACAATCTTCGTATTTTCCCTTTTTTCCCTCTTCGAACTACTGCATTTCGGTGATGATTCAATTATTTTTCCCCGCACTATCTAGGATCAAGGCATCGCCCGATGTCGAGGAAGATAGTAAATCGGAGAGCGAAGATCCGGACAAGAAAGCTGGTTGTAATAAACGAAAATTCTCAGCCGACAGCGAGGACGGAAGTGACGCTTCGGACGGACGTGATTGGGAAACCAATTCAGACGATACCGACGACAACGCCCAGGGGAACCCTTCCACGTCGCAACAGAAAAGTAGAAGGGGGAACAAACGTAGGCGCGACGACAACGGGGAACCGCGCTTCAAGACCTTCGTACTGTCACCGGGCGGCGAATCGAATGCCATCGCGCCGCGCATCGTGCGCTGTAACTGGTTGAGGCCGATGTACGATCACATGGAGGACGCGCCCAAGGTCGCCATCAGGAAGTTATCGCTCCGAGGATATCCGGGAATCACCGATCATTGCTTGCACTTCCTGTCGGATCTGAAATTGGATCTGTTGGACGTGACCGGGACCGGGGTGACTCAGAACGGCTTGACGCACTTCTTCCTCACCAATCCGCAGTGTCGGGTGTTGCATGAGAGCGCCTGTACTTGTCCGATTGATGTGCATTTTTGATTAGATACGCGTTATTAGGATTATTATACAGGGTTGGGATAAAGTATGGAACCAAGCATATAACTTTAAAACGGAGAGGATGATGTTGATGAAACTTTGCAAATAAGTGTCACGAAATATAATACATCTAATTTCGATGTTGTTGTTGTGACTGTACTTCCGGTTCAACCGGAAGTTCTCTTTATTTTTTTTATTTAAATGGAACACCCTGTATATTTTTGCAAATTATAATAGACTTTGTTTTTCCGAATTTGACCATACTGGTTTTAGCACCATTATCTGTAAATAATAATGAACACTCCACATTTACTGAACAATTAATTTTATTTATCGTATATTATTAACAAAATGGTAGTCATCTTATAAACGTTCATTTAAAATGTTCAAAATGTTCGCCGTTTACTTCCTGACAATATGCAAGTCTTCTACGAAATTCCTGACTTACCTTTTCCAAAACTTCTCTACGGATTCCTCTACTCTATCCCCACAGATAAAAATCTAATGGACTAAGGTCCGGAGAACGTGCAGGCCACTCTATGAATCCTCTACGTCCAATCCATCGATTTGGGAAAATAGCACCCAAAAAGTTCCTAACTCGCCTATCATAGTGGGGAGGCGCTCCATCCTGTTGGAACCAAAAACTTTGAGGCCAACTCCCCATTGTGTTGAAGTGCAGGAATAATGTGATTTCTCAGTAGATCCAAATACTTTTCCCCACTTATAAAAAAATGGGCCTATAAGCCAGTTTTCAACAATTCCTATCCAGACATTCAACTTTTGAGGATGTCGAGTATAAGCTTCATGGATCCAGTGAGGATTCTCATTGGACCAGTACCTGGAACTATGGCGATTGACTGTTCCATTCAAACAGAAAGCTGCTTCGTCAGAAAATACCATATTAGTTGCAAAATGTTCGTCGGCATTACAAATTTCCATCATTCTTTCGCAAAACTCCAGGCGTCGGTCAAAATCATCATCTGACAGTTCTTGAAGTAGGTGTATTTTATACGCATGGAACTTTTCTCTCTTCAAAATTTATCCTACAGAACGACGACTTATGCCATGGTTTAGTGCTAAAGTTGTGGTAGAAGTTTGAGGTGATTCTTCTAATTCAATAGCAATGTTTTCTCTAACAACTGCGTTAGTTGCGGTCTGTGGTCTGCCTGTTTTTGGTGAATTTTTAACCGTTCCAGTCATACTAAAACGTTTTGGTGTTTTACTGACAGCTGAACGTGTTATAGGAGTTGTTTCGGGATGCAAATCATTAAAAAGGTGGCATACTTCTTCATGAGTTCTAATGCGATCGCCAAACCCGATCATCATTAAAATTTTAATACGCTCTCTTTCATTTAAATGCACCATTTTCATCCGTACAGTTAGTAATTTGATGGACGTGAATTAAACTTGACAGTTTGTCAACAGTTACCTACTAGATGATAATACCTTTTGTTTGTTTGTTACTGGGCAAAGCTTCGGATTGTGACCGACATCTATGGACTTATTGTATCATCCCCACTGATATTTTGCTGAACTAATTATCTCTCCATTATTTACAAATAATGGTGCTAAAACCAGTATGGTCGAATTCGCAAAAACAAGGTCTATTATAATCTGCAAAAATATACAGGCTGTTCCATTTAAATAAAAAAAAATAGAGGCGACTTCCGGTTGAACCGGAAGTACAGTTACAACAACAAAATCAACATGAGATGTATTATATTTCCTTACACTTATCTGCAAAATTTCGTCAATACCATCCTCTTCGTTTTAAAGATATTTGCTTGGTTCCATACTTTATCCCAACCCTGTATATTAGATTAGAATATATAATGTTAATTTTATATCTCCCCCCTACTAATAATAAGTATTAATAAAGAAAATTAATAAATTTTACATGAAGAATTTGTTTTTTTTTTTATTGATTTAATCCATTTAATGATTCATTCAGTGTATTATTTTTCGTCTCGATTTTGGATATTTATTTTACTCTATTGGTCATTCGAAATAGTCACTATAATAATAAATTATTTATCTTTTGTTTTTTCAAGTAATATTTGAATACCTATTTCTTTCTGCTAGTAATTGCCCGATATTTTCAGTAAACGTCAGCACGATAATTGGTGTTTGTTTGAAATTGGCTTTTAATGAAAAGCAAAAGGGTTTCGAAAATGGAAATTGAAATAAGTTCCAAGTAATGAAAATTGTGATTAGAACTTATGAAATACGTGAAAGGAAAAAATAGAGAAAACAATATTAGTTCCAGCCAAACAAGTGCTTAAATAAAAATGTACAATCAATACATGACATAACTAATTATAGCAAAAGTACACCAATAAATAGATGTAATAAATAATGGCGTGAATACGTCCGCCTAACGGTAATGCATCTGCCTCCCTGTGCTGCTCCTATTTGACTACTGCTTATTCACCTACTGGAGCGATAGATATTACGTCCCTAATCCCGATAATTTACGACGTATCTAGTGTTTGGGATTGATTTGGTTTTAGCTGTATGTATCATAGATCTTTCTTACCGCAAAAAAAAAAAAAAATTAACTAACAAATATAATGAAGAAAATATTTCTAAAAATACTTATATTTTAGTGGTGTGTTAAATAAATGACAAGCGTACGCGGTAAAAAATCCTTGTAGAAATAACGAATATACGAACATCACATCCGCTTAAGTAAATAAGAGAATAATAAATAAACATAATTCTCTAAGAATCAGATAGAAATATTGTTTTTGTCAAACCCAGGTGGAGACAATTTTATTTCAAGAGTTATTTTGTGTAACAACCCCACACAATGTAAGTTTCGCTGATTAGTTTTCCTAGTTTTTACATCGATTTTGGTTAAGAAATAACTATGCAAAAACACATAATACGTATCATTATAAAACGTAACCCCTCAGAACCTATTATAGCTATTATTGTTACTTGTTACAATCACGGTTTTATAATTGATAGAAAATGCCAATTTATACTTTTTTTCGTTCAAGAAACTATACTTTTTCATTTATTAATCAATTATTTTTAGTAACTTCAACATAAGTATTGAAATAATTATTAATGTAATACAAAATGGTAAGTAATTTCATGTTTCAACGTTTGAAGTTATTAAAAATAATTGTAGGCAATTTAAATTTGGTTACTTGGTCATTATTAGTTACGAAAATATATACAATACCTAGGTGTATGTGTGTAAACTATTCACATTCGTACGTAAGTATCTCTACTCGACGCGTTACTGAATCAAATAGAGTCTAACGTTTAACGTATACAGCTATTTAAGGAAAACTGCTACAAAAGGTAGCAGCTAAACAAAAGTAGCAGAAGCAGGTTGTAGCTGCTAACGTAAAGAAGCAGTTTTATACATCACTAGTTAACTCAAATTTTTCTTCGTTCTTCACTAATTCGAGGTTTTCTATGTTGATTTTATGTCCAGTATCGTTTATATGTTGCGCAACGCTGGATGATTCAAGTCTACCAAATCGATAACATGCAGTGCGGTCCTTAAACCTAGTTCCGATCGCACGCTTTGTTTGTCCATTATAAATTTTATCTTTCGCGTTACCTAAAAGATTTCAGAGAAAAGCAAATGTTCAAAGTTTGTAGTCCAAACCTTTTGAAATACGATGAAAATGTGTTTTTAACGAACTTTTTGTCGCGATTGTCTTCCGAAGTTACAGTCGTGAGTGGCCCTTCTAACGTAATGTTTATATTGGAATTTCTTTACGCTCCGGGCTGCATCTATAGAAGAGTAACCATTATAGATCGCTACCTTTTTAATGAATCGCAATTCTTTGTTAAATCTCGTCTTATTAAGTGGGAATTTTATAAGTCAATTGATTAGGAAATTAATGCCGGCCATTTTATCATGTCCATAAAATGATTTGAGTCGGTCATTATGAATCTATTTGTATTGATTTCTTTACGCGTCTATTACTACACTATAATATCTTTTGAAAACAATTTGTTATATGATAAGGTTAAACATATATTCATCTGTTTTTCAGTTTCCTTAATATAGTTTATTGGACCTTTTGTAAATCTGTTTTCACGAGACACTGCTTTCCCCATTCTTTATTCATCTCATTATTTCAAAAACTGTACAATTTCTCACGTATAAAGGTAAATACAAAATTCAAAGTGTGTATAAAACAAAGTAAAAAATATAATGCTGAACATGGACATACTTTTGTATACGTAACATGAAAATAGACACACGAAAAACGAAGATTCATTGCAGAAGATAGATGTACTATACATATTTATATTTGTACATGGCCAGTCCCATGAATCCCACTGCCAAACTAGCTCCGAACATTGTTAACGCTTGCAACTGAAATATTTAACACATAAATCATTAATAAAACAGCTTAAAAAATAATATAAAAAACAGCTTTACCGTAGTTCCGAATACTTTTCCCTTTTTCTGATTACCACTGTCCTTCAGATTGAACATTCTCTTGGCTAGTTCCTTTTCAGAGACTCGTTGCTTTTTAATGAGCAAATTTAATGAACTTATTTCCTTCTGGATTTCGTAATCGTCGGGTAGAATTTCATTGGCTTTTTGTAGTAATTTCAAAGCTGTGTTGTATTCAGTTTTAGCTCTATAAACCTAAATAATATACACGTTTAATTGGCATTTAAGAAATGAAATTGTCTTGAGCCTCAATTTCTTCATCAGTTTGTGAGTTTAAAATATAAAAATGGTAATAACAATTGTTGTTTCCTTCAAATTCAATCGTTAACTTAAATCTGGGATAATGATAAGAATTACATTTTTTTTAAAGTAAAATTGAGAGAATTTGAGTCTAGGAAAGAAAATAAATTTTAAAACTCCAGATTGAAATTGAAGAAAACAGCAGCATTTATACAGCATGTTCAACGTTTCAATAAGTGCAGTTAAGGAAAAATGTGTGTGGACTGTTCTCTAACACGTAAGCAACGCAAATTACAGCGAATGTAGGGGAATAGCATCTCTAAATCGCAAACATTGTGTGACATAGGCATAAATATATTAATATAGGTTAAAGTGTACACATGGTTGTTGTTAGTCAACAAGTCTTAAGGTTAAATAATATATATATAAACAAAGTAGACAAACACGCAAACATGTTTATGTAAGGTTAGATATAAGATAGGTGAGTAGGATAGCATAAGAACAGAATTGATGTATGTAGTAGCGTTATGCTGTGATATTATTATCCGACGCTATGCGTCGCTTTCGTTGGTACAAATAAATCACAAAACCCCACGACTGTATGTGATTAAACGAAGTCAACCGAACCAAAGGACCAAACCTATCACATGACGATCCTGCCAGGATGCTTCGAATGGAAGGAAACTCAATTTAGGGAAAAGATTTCGGAACTTAAAATATTCATTTAACGTTTTCGTATAGCATTTCTATTCGAAAAATTTCATGACTAATAAGAAACAAAATAATGAATCTTCTCTCGTTATATGAATACACAAAATGTTGATCTCAATCATTGAAGTTTATTGTATTTAACATGTACAAATGTATTTCTTTTAATTAAATTAAAGTTTTATTTCACTTCATAGTGAGATGAGAATACAAGGTCAAAAATAATAATATACAAGGTGATTGTTAACTTATGCAGTTAAATGAAATGACTTACTAAGAGGGCTTAAAGAAGTAACCTTTATTTATAAACTTCTAGGGAAAACTCAAAGATAGGAAAGTAAGTACAAAAGAAAAATTTATTGGGAACTGCTGATGAGATCGCGTTCCTACAGTGGAGATTCTAAATGTCTACCTCACACTTTGACACACAATTTGCACACGGCGAATCCACTTTTGGGATGATAGTGGAAACGGTTCTTGTTTACGCCAATTCATGATTTTTTTTTTTTTTAGTTCTTTTTGTACTGTAATAACTGTAATTTGTGTTGCCTATGTATTAGAGAACCGTCCACACACTTCATTCCTTAACTGTACATTATATAAATCATTTCAACTTTTGAATGTAATTTAGGTTTTAAGAATTTCAATATACAGGCTGTTCCACTGAGGGTGAAGACCGACTTTATAACTTTATATTAATCAAGTTTATAACCTAACTTCTAATTAATACGAAATTTAGTTTTTAGTTAATTTTGGTTCTATTTTCCATATGGGTTTGCTAAATAAAATAATAATTAAATAAAATTAGACACATACCCTGGCTTTCCTATACAGAGCTTTCACATTATGGGGCTGACATCGTAAAACAGTGTCCAACGAATTCAAAGCGACATCGTATTGTTCTTCATGGAAATAAAATATATATTATAAGTATATATACTGTAACGCGGTATGACATTTTTTTTTTTTAAAATGATACTTTAATTTGTATGTATAATGGCCAGTTTACAAAATATCATACGCACGAGCAGTGTTGTTCGGACAGCTTTAAAACAATGTACTGAGATTGGTTAACATGTGGTACTATTTTCCAATAAATCGTACTATTGTTTTGTAATACAAGTTTCTATAATTTGGTAAGATTTGTTACATAAAAAAAAGAAATTTGATTTCTTTCTTATCAGCCCTATCTACTAATATCAGTTGAAAGACCTTTTTTTTTTTAAGAAATTGCAATGAATCAGTTATACATTGTACTAAATTATTCAAAGAGGTACTATTGTACTAAGTTTCATTCCCTTGTACTAAAATAGTACAATAGTACGCTTTGGATCAACACTGCGCACGAGACTCTTGTACATCAATTATTATCAAATTTGTATGATAAAGAAAACATTTATGTGTGAATAAAAGTGATTTTATTTAATAACAAAGTTTGAAATGTGAACCTGTGTAAAATAAGACATAAATATGAGGATATTATTATCTCAGGTAAGTTACGTGAGTTCGTTTAATTAATAACAATTACGTTTTGCCAGTAATTCCACTTTTTGCAATATAAATTCATTATGGAAAGCATAAATACCTTTAATATTAAATTTTAAAATTCCCGCGTTTTCTGAACTATGCTATGCTTAAAAGACGTGTGAATCAGAATTGCCAACTTTGATGGTAAAATTACTACTTCACACTTAAATAATATCAAGTACACATTCCATGACAATACGAATCTCCTTAATTCATGAGGCACGTACCTAATTTAATTTGTGCAGCGGCCATGTTGTTACAAACGCTCACTCTATCCTCGAGTAAATTTTGAAGTTCCCCGTCGGAGATGTCTTGTTGATCGTTGGCGTCCCCCACTTTCGTGCCACCTTCTAATCCGTCTAGATAATCCAACGCCCGACGATAGCATTGTATCGCCAATGTGTTCTCGCCTCTGCCGTACCACCAATTGCCGCGTTCACGTTTTTTGTTGCTAAAATATAGTTGTAAGGATTTAACTAACCAAGATATAATAATAATTTTTAGTAAAAGATATTTTTTTTCGGCGATTTTTCTTTTAAAACCCCTCCGTTTTTTCCAAATCTACTCTAAAATGTTCACGATTTCTAATATTCACGTCACGAATCATACCAGATGTTCGCAATTTATCCTTATTGTCATATGTAAATGTTAATAATTTATATATAAATAGATTGAGATTGCTTGAGATGCCTGTCCAGATTGGGTATACTAAACCATAATAGACACTCAACACAGAACTTGAATCACCTAAAGGTGATTTTAAATTCGAAATAACACAATAGCATTTATTAACTTTGAAGCCTCGCTCGGCAAATGATCTGACCATAAAAGGCTGAGTATCAACTACCAATCCAAGAACACCAGCTGTAATACTGTTCGGTAGGTCATTGACAAACAACAGAAATAGCAGCGGTCCTAAAACACTGCCTTGCGGTACGCCCAGGGAAACATCATAACTAGCTGACAGGACGTCATTAATTTTAACCCTAATATTACGGTTGTCCAAGTATTATTTAAACCACTGCTTTACATTTCCTCCAATTCCCATTCTTTCAAGTTTCTTTAGTAAAATAGAGTGATTTAAGCTGTCAAATGCTTTAGTCAAATCATAGAAAATGCCTGCTACAGCCTTGTATTTATTTTGATCTTCTTCAGTGATTTTTTGTGAATGATCTAAATAAATATATAAAATATTTTAATTAGTTAATTTAATGATGGTCTGTCAAGCTATTCTAAAATTTATGTTTAAAAAATACGGACAACCACAAATATGTTAAAATATCAATATAAAATACAAACTCCTTTAAATATTAAACATATATACATATTGAAAATTGTGTTAGTTTTCTTGACATATTGTAACGAGCGCCAATGTTTTAAACTGGTGGTTTCGTTAGGCGCTCCTGGATGGCGCTCGCGTAGCGGAACAAGGAACTACGTATGAGGTTCGAAAGAGGAATGACAGAGAGATAAATACGAGCGAATTAGTACATGAGAAATAAATATCGGTGTAAATAAATCGTTTACATAAATTAAGACATTAGTAATTAAGTGATTAAGAATTAATAAGCGTTTTTAATAGCAATTATCCTTAAGTGTGTAAAGAAAACAAGTTAATTTAAATATATCCCCCCCAGTGACCAATTATATTTATTTCATATTTTATAAATATTTAAAAAATATTAAATCTTTCTTGAATATTAGTTATATTAATATAATATGCATAAAATATATTAGGAAAACATTTAAAAAATATATATGTTATGTAGCATTATAATATTTATTGCAAATGTTTTTTCAATATATTTTCATAACTCTGCAAGAATATTTTGCTTTGTATTTCTGTAAATATTTATTTCATATAAAAAAAAAAGATTGAATTTTTGCTTTTGTACATTTGGTGCGTAGGACGAATAATATAAAATGGGTAAAATATGCATACATATTAAGTAGGTATGTACCTATTTAAATGATAGTTTAAAGATTAAATTAGATAATATATATCTAATATGATTTATTTATATCTAAGTTGAGCGCTGTAACTTTTTCTATTAATATATCTGCGTTTTGTATTATATATTTGTAATATTTGTAGTTGCGAACGTCAACAAACACCTCTATCATTACGGTGCCCGGTGTTATATGATTAGTATTGGTTTATGCGTCTATGGATTAGGTACATAGAATGCATACGCGCAGTGCGTATCATCAACGTTTTCATTCGTTTGTCCTTACATGTTATAGTTTATAGTAGTATACGATTAGGGTAGATTAGGGTTAACTGTGTAATAATTGTTGCGGGGTGTGTTTTATTTTAGTGGTGACTACGAGGTAAGCAAAACTTTGAACATGTCATGCATTTATAAGATAATTGGAATGCTCAATATCGCTATGTACGGAATCGTTTAATAATATAATTGTAGGAATTTATGCATCTTATATGTACTGCATCTACCAGATAAATTGCTAGTTGATTTGCTTAAGAGATTCATCTCGATAGATAAGCGTCATAACCTCAAGTAGAGGTTAGAATACGTTGTGTTGTTTTATTGTTTGTACGTAGAATGTTTTCAAATATTATGAAATAAAGTAAAAATAAGTATTCGTAAGTATTAGAATGTAGCTACCACTCCAATTATTGTAAATGCTCCAATGTATTAGTAGGTGTTGATAATGTTGTACGATGTTTTATTCATGGTATGATCTAATACAATTGGCATTGTTTTACAGGCCACAAGGAAACGCCATGAGAGCGCCACTACCGAAGATATGAAAAAAGCCATAGGTTGTACCTGGCACCAGCCAAGGTAGACTTAAAAATGATATTTTTCATTTTATTGGCTTATTCAAATTAAAATGATAATAAATACGTTTATTTTTATTTAGAACACTTCAATTAAAAATAGTGATTAATTTGATAAACCTTCAGTATGCCTTAAAGATGCAGAATTATTGATTATTAATTGTATGGTGAGTGTGAAAAAACAAGTCTTGCCTTTTAGACAAGTCTATGTATGTTTTCAACTTTTCGTTATCGACGTTATACATTCTAAATAACCAAGACAATTTTAGTTCATTTGACAAATTAAATAGATTGCATAAAAAATCTCAATTTTCATATAAATAATATTTTACCAATATTTTAGAAAAAAATATTGCGCTTACATTAATTTTAAAATATGGAATAAATATTTTAATTGAATATTTTATCTATATTTAGAAAAAAATATGAAAAATATATTCAAAAACCTCTCACGAAAAATATTTATAAAATATATTTTTAAAAATGTCTATGTAATATTTTTGGCTGTTAGGGCCCGGTTTATTTCTTTTAAACCCCGACAACATTTTCATGTTTCATTTATCATCGTTTGTTTAGTAACAGTACGTTTCGTTACTAGTTTGGTAATATTTTCAAGTACAGCTGAAAAGTGCTATTTATAATTAGTAAAATTTTAAAAATATTTCAATAACTTTATAATTATTTTTTTTTTTAAATTAAATAATTTAAATTTAGGACTATACTGATAACATTTGCACATATAAATGTAAACTACAAAGAAACAGACAAACATTCAAACAAAAACTAAAGATATACTGGCAATAGTTTAGTAAACATTTCTAAATTAAAAAAAGGAAATAAAGAGTTATTAAAATCTTAAAATTTTGCTGATCATAGATAACATTTTTCAGTTGTACTTGAAAACGTTACTAAGCTAGTAAAGAAACTTTGTGTCACTAAACAATCAAAAAACAAACACTTTTGTTTTCTCTATGACTTAAATGCCCAAAACATCAAGATTCTTCATCAAAATATAACAATAAATACCTACATAAGAAACAAATTATACTTGTATTATATTTCTTAGAATGAAATATGAAAAATTCAAGTAGTTTATACAGGTTAATTCCAAAACTATATCTCTGAAATAACAGATAAAACCTGCACTCAATAACACTTTTTTTTTTAGAATATCAAGTTTCACCTGAATAAATTTGTTATCACACTAATAAACTATATGATTAAGATAAATGAATGATTGATAATTTAATTTTCACCACTGATTTAGACTTCACTGAATCATTTCATTCACTAATCGACAATTAAATGTAATAATAGTTATGAAATGTTACACAATCTTACCCCATGAGTTTTCTTTCGCTCACACTAAGATTCTCAGGTTCAGCCTCGTCTCTCACACACACTAATTCAATGGTATAAAATACTTTCGCGTCTCCCGGTATTAACGGAGGTAATCCTTTGCTTCCGTACGCGAGTCTCGATTCGATTTTCAATTCACATATTTCGCCAATGTTCATTAATCCTACCGCTATATCTAAGCCCTGTATAACCTGAAAACATATATTCCAAACCAAATCTTCTTAAACACGATCTACTGTTTTAACTCACCTCACAATCTCCGAGTTGCAATTCAAAATCGTGACATTTTTCAGCCAAAATTCCGTTTTCCAGTTTACATTTGTAATTTATCGTGCAGATTTGTAGTCTTTGGGGTCTGCTATCAGCTTTCCCCTCTTGCAAGATTCTTTTCATGATACTTCCACTGCCTAAGACGTCTTCCCATTCTGGCTCGGTTTTTTCAGAGACAATCGGCTCTTTTTCGGTTGTACTTTCGGTTTTTTGTTTGGTTTTATTTTCTATATTTTCTTCCACCATGTTTACGTAGTTTTATTAAACGATCGAAAGTGAGGTAGAAATTTGCGATGCTGTAATTGGTATGATCAATTAAGATGCCCAGATTTTTAAAAATTAAACGTTCAGATAGTGTCTTATGTACTTACAGAACTAGCCTACGAAGAAAAACACATAAATGACAGACATGCACATCTCAGGATAAAGCAACCGACTGGTCTGCGAACTGCGACTGCAATCAGGCTGTCACTGTAAGGTGTCAATATGTTATCAGTTATCATTTTACATTAATCGTATTATAGTTTATATAAACAGGTTCACATAAATAGAAAGGAAATATTGCTTAATGATGCAACAGTAAAAACAAAATTCTTTCTTGTATTTAGCGAATGTTGTTAATTTCTTGATGTATGAAATACGTATGATTTAAATTGCCCGCGATTATTTTCAGTCAGTTCAATGTTGAAGTATGAAATTACCTATGATTTCGTATTTCACAGATAGTAATTTTAATACCTTTATGTTGAAGTTACTTACAACATTTGCGGGCAATTTTAATTTTGTTTGCTAGAGCATCTACAATGGCACTTCTGTAATTTACTAAACAAATTTCCAACATCTCCCAATTATTATCAGTAAGTTCATCCTTAAAATAACTTACAACCTTGGTTGTGTTGCAAAACTAAAGACTCGGAAACTTCTTATCACAATTTGCTATTATAATTGTCTAATATTGTTAATCTATCTATATTTTTAAGTAGAGATGAGAAATATTATTTAAAAAAAAATGTGTAAACTCAAATGAACAATAGTTGGTAGGTATTAATTGATAATTATTAAATTATAACGATTATAACCGCTGATAGGTTTATAATATTACAAATTTAAAATCAGTTGGTAATGCAGAGCGCAGAGAAACAAGTTTGATATTTGCTAGTTATAGAAAATAAACTGGAGATGTCACTGTGTAGTCGTTGTAAATTTAATAAATTTTTGTATAAAATATAATCAAAAATTCATATAAAAACGGTTGTATTACAACAAATTGTCTGGTTCAACATATTTACAAACTATCCTACTTTGCTAGCTTCTAATATCAAATTCTTAAGTGATTTTTACTATGTAGTAGATTTATGAATGAAATAACACGCAAGTTTTTTATTTAAAATAACCGATTAAGTATGTGTTTGTCTATTTTTTTTAAATACTCTATATAGCCAAAAACACTTTTAAGGTATATAGTATTGAATTAGATAAAAGTTTCATAGAAAATATCTCTCATAGGTAAAGAACACTATATGTCATACATTTAGCAAACTTTACAGGAGAACGCTGGTTTAAACTTTTTAATTGCAATTTGTCGTTATTTTCTCAATTGTCTATCGGAGTTGTCTAACAAATTTTTATCAGGAGATTGTGTGATGATACATTGTCGTTTTGTTCAAAATTGCATATAGGTATAGATTTTATTCTTTATTGGATATGTATGTGTATACCTACCTGTATGGTCTTTCAAAAGCTTTTGTTACAGGGGACAGACATATGTTTAAACAGAGTCTATGCATCAATCTATTAAAACTCAAAAAGATTGTTTTTTGTCACAATATTTTTATTTACAGACGTAAGTAGCACTCTTTTTACCTTCTGCTTAAGCTGACCTAACTTTTATGAGTCATAAAAGCTGAACCAGACAGTGAAAAACACTTTTAATTCGTGCCAAAAGATACTTTTTTGTTTGACTCATAAAAACTGTAGCCTACAATGATTTGGTCATTTGATTATAGGCCGTAAAAAGTATGCTATACTGAGGTAACAACAATGTTTGGAGCAGAACAACCGAATAATTATTAGCTAGGAAAATATCTTATCAAAAATATTACGTGTAATACAGTACACACCTGTTTAATCACTGCACATCTGTTAATCAGACATCACACAATCTTTAACAATGAAACGTTTACGTTTCTAGTACATAATTTCTATTTTATTATCTTTATATGTAGATACAAATCTTTCGGTCAATTATCGAACATGTTGACAGATAAATGAACCAGGTGTCTTTCTTGGAAATTATTTCGCGAAAACCGTAAGAGCAGTTAAGATGCATTTAGTGGCTCAGATTCTTTTCGTGTTATTCGTAAGTGAATCATCGAGTGCTTCTAAAATCTTATTCGTTGCAACAACACCTTCGTACAGCCACCAAGTGGTATACCAGCCGATATGGAGGGAGTTATCGCTGAGAGGGCATCAAGTGACGGTCATAACACCGAATCCTTTGAAGGATCCGACTTTAACCAATCTAACTGAATTGAGTATGGAATTTATGTATAGTTTGGTCGAGACAAAGTTCAAATTTTCCGAAACCTTGACCCAGATGTTAGACCGTCCTCTGCAGTTCTTAAAATTCTTTGGACGAGCTCTAAGCGAAGCCAACGAAGACCAGTTATCTGATCCGCAGGTACAGAGATTGCTGAACGATCCAAACGCCCATTTCGACTTGGTCATCTTCGAATATTTCCTACCCACAATGGCGGCTTTCTCGCATCGTTTTAATTGTCCTGCCATCGCTATAATGTCTTTAGACGCGTCTTTATCCGGTTATGATATTATGGGGAATCCAACTCATCCCGTCCTAAATCCAGATGCTCCTTTGAGATTCAACGTACCTCTGACATTCACGCAGAGAGTTTTTAGCGTCGTATACTCAATTTTGCGGAGGATCAACTTCGAATTCATTAAAGCAGAGGAAGACCAAGTGATTGCCAAGTATTTCGGCGAGGATTATCCACCACTGAGCGAGCTGTTGAAGAACGTGGACATGTTCTTCGTAAATGCCAACCTAGGTTTTCATAATATAAGACCGACAGTTCCTGCTGTCGTACATATTGGAGGCTCGATGAATATCAAACCACCAAAACAACTACCAAATGTAAGTTTAAGATGTACAGGTGTCCCCCACCCAAGACTGGTTCTGTAATTGATTGCAGCTTTATTTTTCGTATTAGAGAAAACTTGTGTATGTAAAAATTGTTTAGAATTTAATGCTGTATAACTTAAACATGTTTCTGACTATACAAGCTGTTCCAAAAGTAGGAAAACGCATACTTACACTCCGTTATTTCAAATAGAGCACTGTATAAAGGGTATATCCCAGATAACAATTTAAGGTTTATACGAGCCTTTTTAAAGGTTGTTCCGACAAGGGAAAAAGCTTGTCAACAAACTTATAATGGCAAGGGTGCAAGCTTGCTGCAAGGTTATGACAAGCTTGTTGCAAGGTTATGACAAGCTTGCTGCAAGGTTATGACAAGATTGCTGCAGGGTTATGACAAGCTTGCTGCAAGGTTATGACAAATTTGCTGCAAGGTTATGACAAGCTTGCTGCAAGGTTATGACAAGCTTGCTAGTTGACACAGGACAAGTTTTTCCACTTCGGTTCATCGCTTAGAATTATAAATCATTGATATTCTTGAAGCAACAACGCATATTTAGTAAAAGATATAAAAGTAGGTAATACTTACTTTTGCATGAAAGATGTTTTAACACAACAAACAATGGCGGTCGGTGACAGAATAGCGGAATGGCGGTTAAACCAAAAAAAAAATCAATACTCGATAAACGATTGACGCCGAATCACTCCGGAAATACACGAAGTCACCGTACCATGATATAATAACTTTGTCACAACGTTGCATTAACCCAGCATTATCCTTTTACTGTTAAGTTTGGTCTGGACAAGGGAAACTTAAGCAAGTGGCAAGCTTGTCGTAAGCTTACGTGTTATCTGGGATACTATTTTTTCTCACGATCTATTGCAACTGGACTAATGCGACAAAAAATTAATAACAAAACCCCAGCTAAAGAATCATGCGAAAATATTTTTAACTTCCGGAAACGTTCCATTATTACACCGGAAGTGGATAGCAATTTTCTTATTTTAAACGGAATCATATGTTTTTTCTTACTTCAATGAATTCTACAGATTATTTGAATACAATTTGCACTAAATGCCTAAATTCAACCGTTTTTGAGATATTTACGATTTTGTCAAAATTTTTTCATCTCTTTCGAAAACGTACCATATTTCGCAAACTATTAAAGATAATGATGTCATTTTACTAGTACCTAAGAAAAATAGTTGTCCGTACCAAATTCTGTCAAAAGAACAACTAAATTGTATACAGAGCGTTCATAAATCGATTGTCAATTCGGATAGAAAATTCATTTTTTTAAATGTAACATTATATTCGTAATTATACCATTCAATGCAGATAGGTATAAAGGATGCATATACCTTTCCTAGTCGTTTTCAAGATATCAACCATTATTTACTCGGCTATGAAAATTTTAGTACATTGCTTGCAGTGGGCTGTGAAAGTTTCACAGTTATCAAAGAATAGCGTTGTCATGTCAGTTTCAGATCCAGAAGTGTCAAACTTGTCTTTGCTAGTCTCCCTATCATATAGTCGATTTTTCATTATTAGTGGTTCTTTGTTGTTGTTGTTTGCTTTATTGTTATGGAAATATTATATTATATTTGTAATTGCCCAAACCCAGACTTAGTCGAATGTACTAATGTCATCTATCAATAATGTCACATATTATAAGATGTACAGTTTCATCATGTCAATGTCGCTTTCCTCACTAGGGAGGAAAAGTGCAACTTTCCTTCCTGCTGAAAAAAAAAGCTTTTTAATCATTAATTTGTGATTTACAATGGTGGAGCCATGGACCCGTGGCTCTTTAGAGCTGTAAGCTAAAGACCCAGTCTTTGATGCGACACCTGTACTTATTTAAATCAGAATCTCATATATAGTTTATTCACTATAACAGACGAGGTACTACGTGAGTCAGTTTGATATGACGTCACGACCGTGTTGCAAAATTTCTGTTCGTCAAAACGTAAACAAACCGTTAGGTTATTTAATTGTCAAACACTTTTGACAGGTGAATAAACAAACTCTTAAAAATAACGTTTACGGTTAATATTAGTGATGATTCTTTTTGAAAATCAGGATTTAAAGTATGTTAATCATGATAGCAGTGGAGAAAAAATAACAAAAAAGCACAAGTGAGTACAATAAATTTAATCGGGACCATTATCGCTTAAAGTATTCACAGTAACGATTAGTATGCAAGTTTCTTCTCTATCCAAACCAGTGTCTCTGATTTACTACTTCTGAATTTCGTTTCCAATATGTCGTACACCAAGTACGTCAAATTTCCAGACTAATTTAATTCAATCCGCTTTGTACTATTGTATACATCCTCCGATCTGCCATATTTCATCCATCGTTTCGTAACAAACTTCCTTTTCTTTGAGAACAAATAATATCTACCACAACAATGTGTTTCAACCATAGAAAGTGTATTTTTCTTTAAGAGTACTGTTCAAAATGTTTAATGCATTATGTTAGTCTGAAAAATGTATGTGAAAGAACCACTTCTGTAAACAATATTTGTATATACTCACTGTTTTCGTACATGTCATAAATTGTGTTTCCAATAGCACATTGACAATGAGTAGAACAATCAATTTTTACAACATTTATTTCGTACGCATTTTCGTTTTGGGTTAGTGGATGTAATTCCTTGTTTACTAATGGATGAAATTTTGCTTATGTTTGCACCATGAATGTTTAGAGCACTCGTTACTCTCTAAAAACGAAATACTGTAAAGAATATGACATTAAAAATATATGGATTTTATACTCCTCGCACGAAAGCTAACGGGAATGGCCCGTTGTTCTCGCGTTCTGCGTCGAAATACACTATTAATTCCTTCGATTGTTTACACAATGGTTTCGGTATGGTTTAGCTGTAATATCTACTTATTTTAAATAAATATATACCACGTATAAACGCAAATTCCCACACATTACTGCAAATGCAGAATATAACCTTTTGACAGTTGACAGCTATAACTAAATTGGTGGGAATACATTGGGAAGATGTGACAAGCATGCAATTTAAAAAGCAGTAGGCACCAACATAGTATCTTTAATTGAACATGAATAAGTTATATGTTAGTTGGTTATTTTAATAGTATGGTATTGCATGGGCCGAATTTGCAAGTAATGACTTATCTCGTCTGTTATAGTAAATGAACTTTAACTTTTCTAGGATCTGCAAGAGTTCTTGGATGGTGGAAAGAAGGCGTAATCTACTTTAGTTTAGGTTCTAACATCAGAACTAAGTTCCTGTTGGAGAACTTCCTGGCTGAAATGATTCAAGCTTTCTCGATGTTACCTTATCGGTTCTCTTGAAGATTGACGAAACGGAATTGCCTGGATTACCGGAAAATATTAAAATCGTCAATTGGGCACCACAGCAGGACGTTTTGCGTGAGCCTGGAAGATAAAATGCCTTGATCTATTATAATGCTGTGTTTTATAAACTTACAGGACATGCAAATGTTAAAGCTTTCGTTACACAAGGCGGGTTACAGTCTCTGGAAGAAACCATCAATATGAAGAAACCGTCGTTTGCATACCGTATTGCCTCGATCATTTCAGTAATTGTATCCAGGCTCAAAGCAAAGGTATGGGCTTGGCTGTGGATTACAATAAGGTGAACGCGAATATGATTAAATTGGTGATAGCTGAAGTTGCGGAAAATCCAAAGTGAGTAAGATTTACATATCTTAATCTGGTGTCATTAATTGATAATTTGAAACGATTTCATTGGAAGGTATTTGGAAGCTGTGGAAAAATTAGCTGATATAGCTAACGACCAACCAATGACTGGATTAGAAAAAGCGGTTTGGTGGACTGAGTATGTTCTAAGGCACAAAGGGGCTAAACATTTAAGAAGTGGCGCAGCAGATTTGCCTTTGTATCAATATTTCCTTTTGGATGTGTTGGGCTTTCTGTCAGCACTATTTTTGGTGATTGCGTGGGTCGTAGTGAGAATAAATAAATTTATTTTTGGAAGCATCTGTAGAAGGTTTTTCTGTAAGAAGGCTGAAGAGGAGAAAAGAAAAAAAATTAAGAAAAATTGAACCGTTTATTTTATGTAATTTATAAAACATTTATTTTTATTTTGTAAAAAACGAAGTATAATTACTAAAAAAGAGATTACGAAATCTTATTTTTATAACATTGAAAAAATCCCAGTACAAAATACTTTAATTTACGCGTATCTTGCAAGGTTATCAATAAAATAAATAATGCAAGAGCATTTTATTTTATCAGAAGATTATTTAACAATTAATAAGCCACTTCAAATTTATATAATCCTTTATCTATAGTCGCAGGTGTTGTATTCATAATATATGAGGAAATACATTGAAAAGATAGGGGCAACAGAAAAAAATTGTGGAGGATTTGAATGGATTGCTCTCTATTTTACGTAAAATGGGGTTAATCAGGCTTTAGGGAATATTTTAGATGGAATAACAAAAACCGCGGTGGAACAAACGCGTTTCAATCGTTCTTCCTCTGTTTGACCTTGAATTGCATACGATTGTTTACTTTTATTTTCCGCGGGTCCACTTATAACCCAACAGCACCGAGCGGACCACAGAGAATGTCCGAAACAGCGGCAAAGACGAAAAAAAAAAAGACTATAGGAAAGCAATAATTAGAAAGATAGACGGTTTTAGATTGGACGAAGGACCATGTCTCATCCATGCTCGCACCACATCTAGAAGCGCTGCACTGAGAAACATGGGCTAAGTAAAGTGTTTACTTGATAAACAATTATTTACAATAGATAAAGTTTTACTTGGAACTATTCTCGTTAATTAATACCTGCAACTAAACCCAGTTTCCGGAATGCAAGTTGTTACTGTACACCGAGAGAAAAAAAGTTTGTATTAACTAATAAAATGGTGTATTGAACACTTTTTTCTTTTTCAATATGAGCAATGATATTTTAGTGTTAATGCAATACGTAAAAAAATGTTAAATTGCGTTAGTTAACTGAATAATAATAAATGTTATAAGAAACAGACTACGCGTGATTCTTTGAACGCGTACTTAATTTTCCATTAACAATTTCTACCTACTAATTGAATAATACAACAGCATTATCCCAACACAGTTACTTGTTGTAGACACACGAAGTAATAATTGTCTCTATAATTTTATAATATTGGTTTAGCACTATAAAATGTTGATTCAAAACTTATATTGTTTCATTTAACCTACCTGTAGTATTCGTCGAATGACTATTTGCATGTAACTCAACACTTTTAGGTGGTTATACGAAAAAGATTTTCTTGTTAGTGGAATCATTTTCGATTTTGCTTAAAATCACGTTACTGATCGGACAAGTTTTTAATTTCATGGATGGATCCATCGATTACTGTATCATTAATGTAATAAACAGAGATACACTGTAATCGATGGATCTATCGATGAAATTAAAAATCCGCCCGCACATTCATCAATTAGTCCATTGATAGCAACGCATAGCTATATATTGCCTAATTACGAAGACTATAGTAGGTAATAGAAGGAACACATTGATATCAACGGATTGTAATCTCATTGGAAATTATCACTGTTAAAGACACATACAATGTAAATTACGTAATATTTTTCGTACTGAACTAATCAACTTCAGGTAAAGTCAACAACAAAAAACGTTTTACAATGACAATATATATCAAACATTTACGGCATTATATACTAAACTTATATTAGCTTAATAACATAACTAAAAAATTATAAAGGTTTTATTCATAGATTTGAAATGAAAGTACAATTTAACGTTTCATAATAAATCATTAATAACAACATTTAACCAAATTCGTTATCAGCATTTACCGATTTCGTAATACTATCCACCAAATAATCATTATTTTCAACGGAATTGGTTTTTATCATATTAATCGATTTACTTAAACAATTAGAGGCAAAATGATTTATTTTACCATAAGCTGGACAACTGTTTTGCGCATGCGTAAAATTACAACATGTACACCGACCTGTTCTAGAATTGTTCGAATCCGTTACAAACGATCTTGTTTGAATTTGCCGGACACCTCTTTCCAATGATCTTCCATCCTTGTGCGGCCCTTGGGTGAAACGTGTCTTCTGTCTTGCTCCTGCATCCGGCTGTCGATCGATGTGTTTTCCAGCGTAATTTCAATATTATTTAAAATTTCTCGAACTTCCTTTCCTATACAGTGTAACAGCGTCGCTGCTTGTATTTCGGCTGGTTTCCCACTGCAACCACTCGCGGTAGAATATAATTCCCAATATTTTGCTAGGTCGCACTTCATTTTTATCTTCTCGGGTTGAAATATAGTCTCCATTTTGTTCTTCATTTCTGACACTTTTTTTTATAATTTGTTGCACTTTTTCTTCCTTTCACTGATTTTTTTTTGTATTTTGTTTATTTTTTATTCTGACTGCGCCATGTTATATATATACTCCGCGATGGGTTTTGATTATCTTTATTATTCAATATTAATGTTACAGAAGCTTACATAGGTCTTACTGCTACCGAGGTTGGATACTGACTGACTATACGCATGTGCGATCCCCTATATGTAATAGTATTAAATATTACATTTCATTGAGTTAACACCGATAGTACATGTTTAAAGAACACCTTTTTCAAATGTCAAATCGGCAATTTGTGGGATTAAACCAACAAGATAAAATATTGGTTACGCCTGAACAGTATAATCTTGTTAAATTAACTTTCAAGTGTGCAACAATATAAATATGTTTGTTTCAAATAGGAGCATATGATTCACTTGAATGCAACATGGTTAAATCAATGCTCATATTCGTGACACTACGAAAAATGTTGAAATAACCATCTCATTTCTCTCAGTGTAAATAGTGCTTTTATTAACGGGTATTACACAGCGTACCTGACAAATTTATGGTATAAGTAACGTATTACTTATGACTACTGGTACTGTATCTAACTACAGCACATACTTAGTAGAAGTAATAACAATGCTGATCGCTATTAAACTCATGTATTTTCTTAAATAGGTAACAACTTGCCACAACTATGATTATTTGAGTTTTGCTGCCACCCAGTGACTGTTTTACTATTCCTGATTGGCTAATGCGGCGGAGTAATGACATAGTCCCCGAGATAGCTACGCGCGCAGGCGCGTGCTAGCGTCAAGTAAGAGTTACGAACGTAGGAAAAGGTCGTCGAAAAAGAGTGGCCAAGGAGTACCAAGGAGTAGGCCAGTTGAAACGCAAATATATTAAAAATACCGGGTGAGTTAACTCAAGGCCCCATCCGTATAAAAAATCCCAGCGAAAGAAGAAGCACCGAGCCTATAAGCAATCGGATGTTTCAAGATTGCAGTTTTAAACCACGTGGTGGGATATTTGAATTCCCCATCATTGTGATATCTGCGCCCGCTGGTGAAGTTAAAGTGTGGATGCCGTCGCTAGCTGAGTCAGACAGTCCAAGTGCCACCTGCAGTTAGGGATACCCCGACGAAGTAGCTGTTTTCGAGGCGATCACCGGACATAACCGCCACGTACGCCGACAGAGGATCAACTCGCTGAGACAACGCCCAGTGCAAAGAACCAACGGAAACCGCAAGTTTACCGCCTAGGTATATTATTTCTTTGTTTGTTATTAGTTGTAATTTCAAAGCCATATTTCTCTTTGTCCTTTGTTTAGATTTCAATAATTTCAATAACTAAATAACGTTTCAAGGGGGCCCATTTACCTTATCTTTTATTATTGCTTTGTTCATTTTTTCATTATTAAGGAATATATTTTATGAGTCATTACGTTGTAAATTGTTTAAAAAAAAACTGGTGTTAAAGTGAAACCAATATCTTTCATTCATATCAGGTAGTCACTGTATTTGTCCTATGCAAAATAAAACTATTACTAATAATACTGCTTTTTATTTAAATTTATATAAAATATTCACTAAACTTCCTCGTTTCCTGCACTACCTATAAGTTGAACAACAAATTTAAGGTAAGTATATTGTATATTTATAGCAAACCATTACCTTTTATATATCAGGTATTTAGTGAACGTACATTAACGATACTCTTTCCTTATCATAAGTAATCTAAATAGCTTGTATTAATTATGAAGGTGTGATAGCTGTTATAGAATAGTTCACTCACAGCAATACACCTACTACTTGACAACGGCAAATCTTTGCTTACTGCAACTACATATATTTTTTGCTTAACTACTT
>RXPK01000425.1:0-87906 GCA_004143645.1 Protaetia brevitarsis | reverse complement strand
GCGTCTTAGCGATTTTGACTAAAACCAGAGGCATGGGGGCCTTGCCTCTGTGCGGGCATGCGGGTCACGCTCTGCGGCGAAAAACCCTGAGTGGCCAGGTCCTCTTGGATTCATCGATGTCGATTCGATGGGGATGCTCGAATTACGACATTGAGCACCTTCTCAGAAGGAAGCTGGAGGTGTGGTAGGGAGGAGAGTGCGTCCAACAGCCTGGTGGCTGCTCGGAAGTCATCCACTGAGGACGGGAAGAAGCGTATCCCGTCCTTTGTGTTCTGTGCCTTGAGGAAGTTAATCCTCTTGGCGCCGAACTGCGTGGTGAGGCGGTTCCACGCCGTCTTGTCCCTAAGGACTATAGGCGGCGCTTTTTCGCCTGCGGTGCCTTCTGGTGCATCGGGGCGGTGGGGGCGGCAGAAGGCCGGGGGCGGCATTTTGGGCGGCAGCGGCGGGAACCGCTTTTTTGGGGTCAGGGGGTGATTTTTTGCCGGGGCGGCAGTGGGGGAAGTGCCGGAGGCGGCTTTGGGGGGTGGCGGCAGTGACGTCCGCTTTCGTCTGGGAATTTTTGGTTTTGGTGCGGGGCGGCACGGGGGGTGGGGTGGGGGTGGCACAGGAGTGGGGTCTGGCTGCAGCCTGGTTAGGCTTTGAAGCCTCCAAAGGCGGAAAATCTCCGCCTTTGGTGCCTCTTATTCGGAGGCGGCACTGGGATCTTTGACGATCCTACCGCCGCACTCCGCTGGCCTTGGCCTTTCGTTTCCTGGCCGTCTCCGACCAGGCTCGCTCCCCTCGTCGCTTGAGGAGCTAGGGAGGGGATTTCCACTGCCTCGGCCTCCATAGCTCGCAGTCATCCTCGCTGGAGTTATTTTCCTCTGCTGCGTGAGGCGCTGCAGGTCAGGTGCTGTGGCATCGGCCGTAAGCCGTTGCTCCAGTATCAACGACAGATTGTGATATCTGCCGTAGCTGCTCGTTCGTCAGGCTGGCAGCCTGTTCGAACATCGACATGTTTATGTTTAGTTATTAAGAATTAAAAAACTTATTGAAAAAATTCTATTAACAAAGCACTAAATTTACTTGTGAGCGCTTAAAAACACCGAAAAAGTACGGCCGGAAAAATTCCCGGCCGAAATGAACTCAAAAACTCAACAGCACCTGTGGATGTCGAACTCACATGCACATGCACTACTAGAAAATAGATACTGCACAGCTGAAGGCTGTTTGTAACTTTACGCGCTCAAAAATTTTTTAAAATGCGATTTAAGATCGCTTTAGCATGCAAAATGACTGAATGAAGCGAAAGTAAATTCACTCACCTGAATTGGTGGCACCGCTGGGTACCACCGTCCTGGTTGGTGAGGGCGGGGCTTCGCGTTCTCGGCTCGGACCAATCCTCTGCACGATCACGGAAGTCCAGCGAATCCACCAAAAGCGTACGTTGAATTTCGATAGTGCATTAAAACTGCACGTACCGAAAGCAGATTGAAGTTGGCAGAAGCTCGCAGAAGAACGTGTAACTCTACCAGTCTCAGGACAACCCTGTTCTGTCCTCTCTGGTCTGTCGACTGAGATAGTGTTCAGCCGTAGTCGACGCGAGCGCACGTACGAATGCTAAACTACGGTACCTCAAGCTAGCCCTCGCTCAACGGTTCACGACCGCGCTCGTGTTCGCATCCGTTCTTTGACGCGTCGGCGTCGGTGGTACGTGACCGGCCGCCGCCGGGCGGTGCGTACGGAGCGTCCGATGACGTGGCGTTCCCTATCGCCCCGATCGGCGAGCCGCCACGTCATCGTTCCCCGCAAATATCGGTCCATTCGGAGACGCCCGATCCGCACCCGGTAGGCGTAATTTGGGGCTCGCCGTCGCCTGACCGCGGACGCCCGACGCCGCCGGACCGCGGACGTGACGCGTCGATGTTTCCGATGTCCCGTCGCCGTCCGGACGCCGTCCGTCCGGCCGGCGTCGTGGGATCCGTCGCGACGGGGTCCTGTTTTGGCGATCGCCTTCCTAACCGATCCGTACTACGCTTCGTACGTGCCTGTCATCGGCGCTCGTGATCGCGTCATACTTGACGCGTCCTCGTCGCTGACGTCATGTCGTACGCGCCGTCGCGTCTGACCCGTTTAACGTCTCGTCTCTATGGGTATTTTGAGACGATCGAACGAACGGACGGACGGGTCGCATCGATGGGCTCGACTTGTTCATCATCTCTACTATATGGTATATTCTGATTAGTTGGCGCGTTGTGGGTGATCGCCGTTCAACTATCATTACACCTCTTCGACCCCGTATATATCGCGTAACGCTAACGTCGCCCGATCGATCATTCGTCATTATCTGATCGTCGACGTCGTCCGTCGTAGCCGCCCGCCCGTATCTCGCCGCCGCCGTCGTCGGGGTCGATTTTTAACTCGCCGCACCGTCCGCAACCGCGTTCCCGTCTTAACGCTGCGCCTATATATCGCCACGCGCGCTACGCGCCCTCTAGTCCATACCTATGTTACGTTAACACACCTTTATGGCTGCCTTACTCCGCGACCCCACGTCGGGGTTCGGTTTTTCGCGCGCGACATAGCCGATCGCTTCGTATATCTGTCGTAATTTGACATTTTACTTATTAACATTATCTAAACGGGTATCTTTTCGCACAGTATAGTGCTCCCCCTTCGTCTTTATATCCCTCGCGCACCCGTAAGTAGGTACTCGACTATGTGCATTCGGCGACCGCTTGTTCGATCGTCGCCTTGTTTCACGTCCGCGCCTGATCGTTATAAATGCATATCTTTTTTTTTTTATATTATTATTATTATTATTATATTTATTATTATTATTATTATTATTATTATTATTTATCCCTGTTAATTCGGGACTTGTATATAGTGCCAATTCTACAGCATACATTTGTATTTAGTATGCACGAGCCGTCGGCGCGGTCGTCTATCGCCGTACGGGCGCGACCGACACGAAACGCAATCTTTTGAATGGTATTTTTTTTTTTTTCCCGTTACGTTCTATCGCCGTTCGAATGGGGCCTTTATTTCATCAAATTATATCGCTTCACTGTTCGTATACGTGTACTACGTACATTTATGTTGCTACCGTCGCGGTATACGCGTACGTGTTATCGCCCCGATGTGGCCGTGTGTTGCTTTTATTTCCCTTTCACGTTTAGACTTAGTTTGTGGTTCTGAAAAGAACCGTTATATATTTCGACGACGAGGTGGATGCGTCGTCGTGAGCGGACGCGGGCGGTCGTCGCCAACTTCTCCCCTCACGTCAGTCGCTGCCCCGCCGTTTTATCCAAGTGGACCTCTACTTGAACTGGTTACTTGGTGACGGCTTTTGTGCCCTCGCTGACGGCGTGCTTTGCCAATTCACCGGCAGCAATAGACGTACGGCGTTTGGATCTCTCGGCTCGTGATCGTCGCCGTTTGTTGTATGGGCGAGTCGGGACGCCTCGGCGGCGACCGCTCGAAGATATCGTTGACGAAACTATTCATGATGCTCATCGCCTTACTGGAGATGCCGGTGTCCGGGTGCACCTGTTTCAAACTTGTAGATATAGATGGCGTAGCTCTCCTTCCTCCTACGTTCTTCTTCTTATCCCCTTAGATATGTTCTTTTGGGCTTCCCGGCTCTTTGGCGGCCTTTCCACTAGTCTTGGCGGCATTTCTGGTTAGTTGTCTTTCGGACTGTTAGACTGCGGTTACCGGAAGTCGACTGCGTCGTCTAGAGCGGCGTATGAAGTCAGAATAAGTAAAAATCATCATGGGTCACCGCGTCATTTCCATGCGACTTGCGTCCTGGGGCATCTTTGTCAGTTATAATCGGACTACACAGGGCCGCTATGATGTGATTCAGGAATAAGCTGACGGTCAAAGGACCTAATTATTTAAAGCTTAAAGTTATCAAGAGCGGGTCCCCGCGCGACACCTAATTCCTCCCGACGCCTCCACCGGTCCATTCAAATATCCGAACCCTCCTAACTATAGTGCGGGCGGAGGCGATCCTGGGGCTCGACCAAGGAGGCCACAAGTGGGTTCACAGAGGCGCTCGCCTAAGCCAAGTCCGGGACGCGAGATCAAGTGTTAAGTCTCGTAATGGTGGGTACTTTGAGATCGTCCCGAGCTGTTGGTTTACGCACCATCCACGGTGCGCCCACTATCTGCCTGAGAACGGCATTTTGGGGACCTCCAATCTGTTTTTAGTGGGTTTTGGCTAATGTGCATAGGCGAGCGCCCGGACGTGAGGATAGGCCTAAGACAGGTGATGTAAAGAAGGACCTTTGAGCGGATGTCTAGATGACTGTATCTCGATATTAAGGGAGTAAATGAAGCTTCGCTCTCCGGAATCTTACACACCTGTCATCGACATGAGCCTTGAAAGTAAGTCGTTTATCAACACGAGCCCCAGGTACCTGACTCATCCGACCAGGGAATCACCTCTCCGCAATGGAGACGCGGGAATCCGGAACCGTCGACGCCTCGTAACCTGACGGCCACGGTTTTAGCAGGATTAATTCTTAGTCGCCACCTCTCTGCCCAATCTTCTATTTCGTCGATGGCTGATTGGACCCTTCGGATAAGAATATTTTCATTCTTGCATGCGGAGTACCCGCAGTATCGTCCGCATACGCCGCAAGTTGAACGGCCGGCTGTCTAGGAATGTCGGACACATAGATCAAGAAAAGCTCGGGCCAAGAGGGAGCCCTGCGGAACACCCGTTTTTGCTGGACGACGGGACGAGTAGTCCTCCCCCACGCCGTACGAAAAGGTACGACCTGAAAGGTACGACTCAATGATTTTGATCAGGTTAGGGTCAACCCAATCCTGGTCATCTTGGTAATGATTCCGGCATGCACACCGTGTCAAAAGCCTCTCGATGTCTAAAAACACCGCGACAACGTCTCCCCTCTCTCGAACCCATCCCGGATGGCCTCGGTCAGACGGAACAGCTGAAGTCCGTGGATAGGCCGGCTCGGAAGCCAAACTGCTCATCGGGAAGGGGGCCGATCTCAGATAGATTATCCGAAGACGGGAAAGGATGACGGCCTCAACGATCTTAGAGAGAGAGGAGAGAAGACTAATCGGCGATAATTTGGGGGAAGAGAGAATCCTTCCCGGTTTGGGAATAGTTATGACTGTGGCATGCTTCCAAGAAGATGGAAATGGTTGAGACACAGGATGGAGTTGACGATCCTGACCATCACGTACAAGGCGTTTTGGGGAGGAACTTCAGGCCCTATTGGTGATCCCGTCAGGACCCGGAGCCTTTCCGACCCTAAGGTCCTTTATTATGGCACGAATCTCGGCTAACAGATGTAGAGTAAGACCGAGACTGAGGCGGACGAACTGGTGAAACTGAGGAGCTGGGGCGTTGTGTCCAAAGATTCGTCGATCTCCTCATCTGAGGAGTCAGAGTCAGACTCATGTTCAGGAGGGACGCCACAGATCGACTCTAAATAATCCGCTTGGCCAGCGGCCTTGCCGTGGTCATCAGTAAGAATGCCACCGGCGCGTGCAATGCCGGGCAGACGTCTTGTGGAGTTACGAGTCAGAACTTTTTGAGTCCCATAGGGAACCGTCTTGGACGGACAGAGATCTTAAGGCTCTCGCCAACGCTCGTTGTGAAAACGAGACAACTCATCCTTGACCCGCTTAATAAAAGATTAGCAACCGCCCTGTGAGCCGGCCATAAGTGGAACGGGCTCGCTCACGGCTCTGCGCTTTTCGCGAATCAAATTTTTTATTTCTTGGGTAGCCAACGATCTACTGTTCTGGGATGTAGGGAGGTTGCTCCCTCAACGGCTGACTTTTATGTGATTGGTATATTCTTCGGCAGCAAAGTCAAGATCACGACAACTCTTGGGGTGGTTGGGCACGCGTCCTCGACGAGGACAGCCCGACCAAAAATTCCGCCAATCAACCGATCGCCGAAGGGACGGGCGGCCCCGCGAACTCCCCCCCAACTCAAAGAGGATGGGTTGTGATCCGACGACAAGTCCGAGATGCTCTCGACAGAAATCGGTCGAAACGCCTCGACTGAGGACGTAGTCTAGTGTGTCCGGTCGCACGCAGCCCTGAAGTAGGTGGGCGCATCAGGATATGTAGAACGAGTTCCTCAGAACTAACAGTTCAGACAAACCCTTCCCGAAAATTGGGTGGACCTGCAACCCCAGCAGATATGCTTGGCGTTGAGGTCCCCGCTAACACGACCGGAACATCACCGCTCATCAGAGCCTTATAGTCGTCGGAGCAAAACCCCCGAGTGGGGGGGGCATACACGGAAACGATCTTAATCCGCCTACTCTTGCGAAAGCTCGACCAGTATACCCGTCGCCTCCAGAGATCGGAGGGCGGGAGAATTTCAAGGAGTGTTTAAGGGGTAGCGGATAGCAACGCAGTACCTCCCCCCTGCCCACGAGCTATCGGATCGATAGACCCGGAAGTTATGTAGTTTAATTCTGTCGGACGGCCTCAGCCAAGTTTCGCTTATTAGCAGAATATCCACCGAGTAACGCTGAAGAGCTTCAGAGAGCTCATGTTTCTTGTTCTTAGACAGTAGCATTCCAGGCCATGACCCTAATCCCCGACCGGCATTGTTGTATTTGCCATGAGAGGGTGCGAGCGGGAGGATGACCTTGAGTTGGGACACGGCCGCGTTCAAAGAGGCTGCTAAAGACTGGAGGGCGTCGAGCATTGATACGATGTCGACGCCCCCAGGCAGCCGACCAGACCCCGCAACGGGAAGAGAATCTTCCAGGCGGGTTACCCTAGAGCGGGCACCTCCCGCCCCCACACCTCTGGGAGCAGATTTGGGGGTCCGAGTGCCAGAAGAAGAAGGCACCGGACGATCACCCCCGGCCACGACCTGGGCGAACGAAACGCCCTTTTTTGCCTCCGAAACCGGAGGTACCGGCGGATTCGGCTTGTCAGACCTCAACTGTGCTACCTTGATCTTGGAAATTTAGCACATCCCCTGTAGTTGGCTGGATGTTCGCCCCACAGTTAGCGCACTTTGGTGGAACTTCTCGCGGCTTAGTGCACAAGTTAGAGCGGTGGTCAAGGCCGCATCTAACGCAACGCTCGGGTGCAGTGCATCTACTTTGGGCGTGGCCAAATCGAAGGCAGCGGAAGCACTGCCCAATTTCGGGTCTAGATTTAAGCGGTTCAACCGTCACATCGATGCCAAACACTTTAGTTAGCTCGTAGACCCTTTTTTGATCACGGGAGATTTGAATAATGACCATGGGCATCGGATGCTTAGAGAAGTGCCTCCGCATACGGACCACGCCCGTAGGATCAAGGCCCTGCGAACGCAGGTCCTCCAAAACTACCTCCTCAGAAAGCTCAACCGGGACCCCCCTGAGAACAACCTTCAACAGCTTCTCAGAAGGCAGCTGATATGTGTGGAAGGGGAACCCTTCGTTGGTGAAAGTTTTAGTAATGCCTCTATAATCAGCTCCGTGACTGATAGAGGCGAATGCCGTCACCTATATTTTGTGCCTTAGAGTAGTTATGACCTCGCAGACTAATCAGCTGACGAGATTCGCCACATCGACTTATCCCTCAAAACGACAGGAGGGATTTGTTCTTCGCCAAGGGGATTAGAAGGAACTTGGCATTGGTGGAATTGCCAGTGTTTTAGGGAGGCAAGAGTGGGCACAGAGGCCAGAAGGTCGAGCAGGAGCGGCTACATCACCGTTACCTTCCTGTAGCACAACTTTGTTTTGGACGCAACCGTTCAATAGCGTCCAGATTAATGTTGATGAGTCGACTTTTTGCTAATACGGTTCTCCTCCTTTTCGGCGTTCCGGGTATTAATTTCCCGGGAGAGGAGCCGCCTTGACTTTGAAAGTCATTGTCAGCTCGATCTTTGTCAGAATTGACCTCAACGCCTGGTGGATTAGTAACGGGGGAAGAAGCCCGCCGTTTAGCTCGATCTGGAGGATTATGAATATCCGCCATTACGGTGTCCACTATAGAGCTAATGGACCCTGGAGAGGACGTTGACAAGTCGGAACTATTGGCCGAAAGATGAACCTCGGCACTTTTGGTCACCTCGGGGGGAGGAGAACCTTTAGATTTAAAATTTCGGTTTTTTAAAACCAGTTGGAGGCCTGAGATTAATTTCAGAATTTCCTCATTTGATAACGACTCAACATTTTCGAGCGAAAAATTATTTTTATTTGTATTTGTATTCATTGGGGTCGAAATCCCCGCGTCAAAACGTGTATTAGCGCCCACAAAAGGGGTATCGCTTAGTCTAAAATTTTCGTTGTGCAGCAACGAGTTTGCCCGCTCGTATCTGGGGTGTCCGGTAAAGACTCATTTAAATAAAAAATAACAGAGTCTCAAGAAAAACGAAAATAAATCGGAGGTATTAAAATCAACAATTAAAACTAGTGCGAAAAATAACGCACTATCTGCACCAGAACAAGGGCAATAATAGAAGTAAAATAGCACTTCGAAAACGGACCGGTAGTGGGCAATATAACCCACTCCCGGTCTAAATAACAAATTAAAACCGCCAATAGGGGCTAACACCAATATTAAAATCGACACATATAAACAAACAGTATATAAACAACAAAGAGTGTATTATATACAAAGGACACCAGACTGTGTATAATTAAATCAATTCCACAAACAAGTATAAATAAAAACAACCGCTGCCGCGCGGAAAAGTACCAGCGAGCGGCAAATGTTATTAAATTTTATCGAGTTCCCCAAATCGTAAACAAATGCAATATAATAATAGGATAAAATATCCAAACCCTGTGCCAGTAAAAAACTGAAGATTGCAAAAACTTGTTTGTCACGATACACGTTAAAGTGATCGATTGTGGAATTTTAAATGAAATTTGTAATAGTATTTAGAAATACTATTATAAATGGGTGTAGAACCCTTGTCAGATGGGAATTTGTTTTAGAATTTAATATCACAACCTTGCTTGAGATAAGAGCGTCAATAAGACGCGTGTCAAAACAGAGCAGTAATGTCGAGATTGCGAAAGATTGCGAACTATAGCTTGTTGTCGTGCGGAGAGCGGACTAGAGGAAAATACGTCCGTGCACGACCGAAGCTGCACAGGAGTCAGTGAGTATGAATAAGTAAAAAATTCGATGACCCTGACGTTTTATATTACACTGTGCTCGTACCGTCAGGCCACGCCTCGGCCAATGACGCGCCTGGCGTTCCCTAACGCTATACGATAGGCGGCGCTGGTGGGCTTATAACTGATGGTAGGAGCGCCGATCCGGCATTATCGTCGTATCTCCGGTCGGTGAAGCGACCACACTACTACTACAGCTGCTATCTCGCAACACACTAGTACTTATATATCTCATGTCCGGACGTGGTAAAGGTGGCAAGGTTAAGGGCAAGGCGAAGTCGCGGTCGAGCAGGGGCGGTCTCCAGTTTCCCGTCGGTCGTATCCATCGGCTGTGTGCGTAAAGCAATTACGCGGAACGCGTCGTGCCGGCCGGTCTATCTGGCCGCCGTCATGGAGTATCTCGCCGCCGAAGTGCTCGAATTGGCCGGTAACGCGGCCAGGGATAATAAGAAGACCCGCATCATAACCTAGACATCTTCAACTCGCCATCCGCAATGACGAGGAACTGAACAAACTACTCTCCGGCGTGACGATCGCCCAGGGAGCGTACTGCCAACATTCAGGCGGTCCTCCTACCGAAGAAGACGGAAAAGAAGCCTTAAGCGCGCGCGCGGGGGGAGGGGTTCGGATATCCGACGACGATGGCGACATCGTTGTCATCGTCGAGGATTACCCGGCGCCGATAAGCACGTGCGCACATACACACACGCCCTTCTCAGGGCACAAACATGATCCGCTCGCATATGAGAATTGTTTAACTAGCTCTCGGTCTGCGACACACACACTGTACGTCGTTACATAATTGCTCTCGAAAATTTACGGTGGGGCGCCCTTGTCTTATCCACCCTTTTTGCATTTCTTTTCTCTTTGTTGAATATACAACTGATACTTTGTATCGCACCCTGTTATGACGGCCATCTGAACGTCTGCGACCGCACACACGGCGAGACGATGTTTGACATGTCCCCGTGCCCGTCGCGGCGGTCGTCATGTATATATGCATTATACGTACATATAAATAGGTATTTGGAGGTTTTTTTTTTATTTCTTCTCTTATCTGTCCCTTGAAAGGCCGTCGTTAGCGTATTAACTATTGGCAACGACCACACCACACTGAAAAGACCAGTTCTCGTCCGATCAGTTCTCGTCGACGTTGTACCGATCGGACGTGTTTTTGCGAGCTCCACGAATACTTGAGTGTTTTACCTACAGTGTGTCTATTGTGCGTTTCTTGTGACTTTAGTGCGTTTCTGCGGCATTTGCTAGTTCAAGTCGGTCGTTTCGGCGGAGCGCTGCTCTCCGCTACGGCGTCGCGCCGCGATTTGTAAATATTAGATTTAGGTGTACATAGTCCATTAGTGTTAGTTTTAGAACTCCGTTTTATTTTATTTGACTGTGAATTGTATGAGTGGCGTCAAGGCGCTCACAAATCGATCGCGTGTGCGTCAGCGCGGTGAAGATGACTTAGAGTCGGTTGCGAGAGACGCTTACCGCAGTGTCCCTAAGCTTGTAGGAAAAGTCTGCAAACAAATAGACCTCGAGGACGTCAAGGGGCGGTACGACGCCGCCGAGGGCCCGCCAACCACCGACGCAAGCGGAAATCTTCACGCCGTGGTGCCGACGCCTGCGGTATCCACGTCTGCAGAGGCGACGCCAGGCGTCGCGACGGCCTCCACCGCGACGCCGAACGTTTCCACCGTCCCTGAGGCGGATACAACGGTTTTTGGCAAAACGACGCCGGGCGTCGCGACGCCCTCCGTCGGGACGCCGGTCACCAACGCTTCCATGACGACAACCACGTCGACGCCCACCCTCATGACGTCCTCTGCCCCGACGCTGAGCGTCGCCAACGACCAGACAACACTCCTCGCCACCCCCCAGGAGAGTAAGACTCACACACCCCCGAGGATGCAGCCCAGCCGCTTACTCGATTTTTTCAACGTGGAGGTTGCTAACCGATACGGCGTCCTTGCCGACCAGCCGGACGTCATGGACACAGATAGCAATCAATCCGACGCCAACCAATCCGAGGAAGACGCCGACACCCCATCGGCCCCTGTCGACGAGGCAGAAGACACCCCCCGGCCCTGCGGTGAAGAGCCCCAAGCCACCCGCCCTGTGTTTCCTCACCAGGGTGGAAAAACACTATAGAATTTAGACGCAACCTGAACGATGTCTCTACGGACTACTATATACAGTTCGCCAGGACAGGACGTTTGTATATTATAAACGTCTGTCTGACTATAAAACCTTCATTCGCGCTATGCGAATAAGATCCCCTTTTTCACTTACACTCCCAAGACAGAAAAGACCTACGCCTTCCTTATTAAGGGCCTGCATGGAGACGTAGAATGCCGTGACATTGAAGCGGAGCTTGCGGAGATCCAACTCCGGCCGAAGACCGTGGTGAAGTTTAAAAACACCAGATACCCGATATTCATGATCACGGTCAACAAGACGGTAACACTAAAGGAGCTTCAGAGCAAGGCCCGGTATCTGCAGGGACCAGGGCCTATTTCGAGCCTCACTTTTCCAAGAAGGAGCTCATCCAATGCAAGAAGTGTCAGACCTGGGGACACGCCACTTCAAATTGCTATCTGAACATTGAAAAGTGCGTAAAGTGCGCGGGCAATCACCGCTCTTTTACATGCACAAAAGGATCGTAGTACCCGGCTCTCTGCTGCAACTGCGGAAAGAACCACCCGGCATCAAGCGCGGAGTGCGAGATCTACATCCGACTATTAGAGGAGAGGAAGACCAAAGTCCAGAAATCGGCTCCCCAGGCGAGCCCGCGGAAATTTGTCCCGGCCCCGCCCCCCGCGAAAAACGCTTGGAGTAAAGACGAGTTCCCGCCCCTACCGCGGAACCGCGGAAACAGCCGCGAAACAAGCCCGCCCCCGTGATACAAGGACCGCCCAGCAGCAAGATCCCGACCAATCGGCTCGCAGCGCGGACCGCGCTCACGAATCACGCGATTCTGCGCAACAGCGTCCCATATACTCAACCTCGTCGACGGCCAGGGCTGACGACTCGAGTAGTCTGAAGTACATACAATCTATTTCGAGCACCTTGGGAGAGATCAACAAAATCGTCAATCTGCGTTGGCTATCTGAAAAACTTATAGAGTTACGCGATAAAATGTCTACCTGTAAAACACTAGTAGAGATGGCAGAGGCACTGGATGAATTCAACAACCTCCATGCGCCTTAAAATTCTACATTGGAATTGCGACGGCATCGCCTCCAAATTGGGCGAACTAGCTTCGGTGGCGGATTCCTGGGGCGTCCACGTCATCGCGCTAAATGAAATTAGGACATCGGATCAATACTTATTACGCGTACGGGGTTTCCGTACGGAACTTCAAAGAATCAATGGGGTCCACGGCGGCGTCGCGGTACTGATCCGAGAGGGTGTCCCCTACCAGCGGCTGCAATTGGTGGACAGGGCCCTGCGCGACGTGGAGGCGGTGGCCATCCGGCTGCAGGACCGTACCACCCTGGTCTCCTTGTACAATAGCCCACAAAAGGCCCTGACGCCGTCGATTCTTCGCTCACTGTTTGACATGGGACGTAAAACAGTACTGGTAGGGGACCTCAACGCCACACACAGGTCCTGGGGATGCAGTAACAACAACCCTAACGGAAACTGCCTCGCCAACTTCCTGCTCACGTCCAATGCATTGCTCCACGACCCGGGGAACCTACACATTTCCCCTACAATGGTACCACGCCCAACACCCTGGATTTAGTCGTCACCACTAATGTCCATAACATCTCGGCGCTCAAAACGCATGCCCTCCCGTCGGATCATGCCGCCCTGGAGTTTACGCTCAATGAAGCAGACCCCCCATCTCCTGGACAGCAGAGGCCCGACTACTCCAAGGCGAATTGGAGGCGATACAAGACCATCTTAAATGGGGCTCCTTTGGTCACATCCATTGAAGGCATCGAGGAGTTGGAGCGCACAATTGCGTTGGTCACTGACAGCATCCGCAAGGCGGCGGATGAGTGCGTCCCGACTAAGACTGTCCATCCTCATCGTTTTGATGAACTGCCGGAGGATATAGTGGCTCTCATAAGGAACAGGAACCGCCTCCGCCGGAGATACCAGCACCACAGGGACCCGGATGACCTCCAGGGCTTCCGTGTAATGTGCACCGACATCCGCAGTCGAATCCGTGTGCACAAGAATAACACCTATAATCAGCGACTACGTAACATCAATCCGGCGGACGGTTCTCTATGGAGGCTAAACAAGCATCTGCGCTCGCAGCGCAGCGACATCGCCTGCGTGCAGAAGCCAGACGGGAGCCCCGCTCTTTCCCCGGAAGAAATGGCAAGTACTATCGCGGATGCCTTCCAGGAGTACCACCGTACCCCAGACACGACGCCTGAAATGGAGAAGGAGGTGGCGGACACCATCCAACAGCACTTCCTACAGCATCCCATTCATCCTGAAAACGCACTTGCACTCCTCACTTCTCCAAACAAGTCCGCCGAACCATCTCCAATTATCCTCTCTGAAAGCGCCCGGAGCCGACTCAATACAAAACATCTTCTCAAGCACCTTCCACGAAAATCCGTCGTACAGCTGACTTACATTTTCAATGCATGCATCAAGCTCCAGCACTTCCCGTCCCTTTGGAAATCCGCCATAGTAATCCCGATCCAGAAACCCGGCAAAGATCCTTCACTCCCCTCCAGCTACCGGCCCATCTCGCTGTTGTCCGCCATCTCCAAGGTTTTCGAACGACTGCTACTGCGACACATCACCCAGCACCTGGAAGATAACAGCATCCTACCGCAGGAGCAGTTCGGCTTCCGCCCGGCCCACTCCACCACACTGCAGGTTGCAAGAGTGGTTACAAGCATCATTGAAGGCTTCAACAGGAGACACAACACCGCGCTGCTCCTGGTCGATCTTGAAAAGGCGTTTGACCGCGTCTGGACAGACGGTCTGATGCATAAGCTGATCAAATACGACTTCCCGGCGCCAATCGTAAGGTTACTCAGATCGTACTTGTGTGACCGCTTCTTCAGGGTCAGCGTCAAACAACACCAATCCAGACCAGTACCAGTCCAGGCCGGCGTGCCGCAGGGATCAGTTCTCGGCCCTGTACTCTTCAGTATCTACACAGCGGACATCCCCAGGTTCCCCAATAATCAACTAGCCATTTATGCTGACGACACCGCCATCTTTTCCACTCCTGCACTCAGTCCTCCCGCGTTCAAAAGATTCAAAACCAGCTCCATTCCTACGAGAAATACCTGTCCTCTGGAAGCTCACCGCAATCCCGAGAAATCCTCCTCATCATCTTTACCAAACGCACTAATCCTGTCTTAATCCCCGCTATCCTACCCTTTTAATGCCAAACCAACTGTCACCAACGTCGTTAAATACCTGGGATGAAGCTTGACAAGCGCCTCACGTTCCGCATGGCTATAGACAGCAACGTACGCAAAACCGCAGCTGCGCTACACAAACTGCGATTTTTACTAATAACCGGCACATCTCCACCGACAATAAGAAACTCCTATATAAGATGGTCTTGCGGCCCATCCTCATGTATGGATCCCCGTGTTGGGGAACGGCAGCCACTACCACCTGCGCAGGATCAAGGTCATGCAGAATAAATGCCTTCGGTTGGTGCTGGGAATGGGTCCCCGGTCGCACACCAACGATCTCCTCAGGAGTGCGAACATTGAGTCTGCCAGCGAATACGTCACTCGAACCTCGGGGAAGTTCTTTGAACGCACGCGCGGCCACCCAAATCCATTGGTCGCATCCAAAACAGCTACCCCATTGGAAAGCACCGACACATCTTTCAGCAGAACGCCGTTCGCTGAGAGCCTTTACAAGTAAAATCAAGGCACTCGCCCCACCGCATCCGTCTGAGGTTTTTGGGCAGAATTTTTCCTCGCCACCCTGTCAAAGCAATCGATAACCGCACCTGTACCTGGAGCGCCACGTGGGCCAGCAGATTGTGCTACACGGAGGCCTGGCATCACTGCACACAATGACATACATTTGACATTATATTATACTTGAATTGTAAATACTTTGTATAGGAAAATTCAATTACGACAAACTTGTACATCTGTATATTTTACGTAGAACAATAAACGTCTTTCTTTCTTTCTTTCTTTCTTTCTCGTCCGATCACTGAAGTCAAACAGTGTCGGGCGCGGTTAGTACTTGGATGGGTGACCGCTTGGGAACACCGCGTGTTGTTGCCCTCAAACTTTTTTTGTATTACCAATCTTTTACCATCATTTTAAATATCCACACCTCTCGTCATTTCTCCATCATCCCTCTGTTATCATTTCTATAATTATATCTGTTTTTCTTTTCTTCTTATTTTATTATATTATATGATTATTATTACTTATTATTATTATTATTATGTTATTATTATTATTATTATTATTATTATTGTTATTTTTTATTTTATTATTATGTTATTATTATTATTATTATGATTATTATAGTAATTGTTGTTGTTGTTGTATATCAATCGTATTTGTATATGAACATGATCCGGTTTGCTTTCAGATAAATGCCGAGGACGTTTGGCCCGTGACCGTTCGGATCGACGAGTCCCTGTCGTCGAAGCCATTGAATAACGTGGCGGCGCGATATCTTTCGGCAACGCCACACGTCCTGGCGACCACCGCGTGGGTACGTAGCCCCTCTTATCCCTTCTAATTGAATATAATTTGTGGTTCTGAAAAGAACCGGTCGTAAGTTTGTTTTTTTTTTTTTTTTTTGTTTAATCAAACAAAAAAATCTCTCTCTCATTGGCGACTGCGATGCTCTCGTATGCGTGATTCTTAACCGCCGAAGCCGTACAAGGTACGACCCTGACGTTTCAAGGCGTACACAACGTCATCGCGGTGACGGTCTTCCTCTTGGCGTGTTCCGTGTACGTAACGCGTCACGGATGACGTTCTCCAGGAATACTTTCAATACGCCCTGGTCTCTTCGTAGATGAGCCCGATATACGTTTCACTCCGCCACGTCTGGCGAGACGTCTGATGGCCGGCTTGGTGATGCCCTGGATATTATCGCGCAGTACTTTGCGATGACGTTTGGCACCTCCTTTTCCCAGACCTTTTCCGCCTTTACCTCTGCCGGTCATTTTGAGGGTGGGTCGTCGGTATCTATAGCAGCTATACAACGATCGATAGAACGCGACTGACGTCTTCTGTTGTTACTGACCGAGTGGCGACCCGCCGGCGCGTTTATATAGACCGCCGTGGGCCACGCCCCGCCGGAACGACATTCGACCAATCGCCGTGCCCGCGAGTGCTTAAACGAGCCCCGGCGGCCTAGCCAACGTTACTATACTACACCGTCGCCAGCCGTAGCAGTATCGTAGCAGCAGCACAGCATCAGCGTACCACGAGTATATCTTTTAATAGTATCGCACCGCACGCGACAACCGCAACAAGTGACACTTATCATCATCATCAACGATGGCGAGAACGAAACAGACAGCCAGAAAGTCGACCGGTGGCAAGGCGCCACGGAAACAATTGGCGACCAAGGCCGCCCGCAAGAGCGCACCCGCCACGGGTGGCGTTAAGAAACCGCATCGTTACCGCCCCGGCACGGTCGCACTCAGGGAGATCCGTCGATACAAAAGAGTACGGAATTATTGATCAGGAAATTGCCTTTCCAACGGCTGGTGAGGGAGATAGCGCAAGATTTCAAGACCGACCTGCGCTTCCAAAGTTCCGCCGTGATGGCCTCCAGGAGGCCAGCGAGGCGTACCTAGTGGGATTGTTCGAAGATACGAACCTGTGCGCCATTCACGCGAAACGCGTCACCATAATGCGAAGGATATCCAGTTGGCGCGACGTATTCGCGGTGAGAGGGCCTAGATAGATAGCGACGCCCGCCAACCCAGTCGGCCGGCCAGGCGGCCGTTTCTAGAAGCGACGGCGGGATTATAACCGTCGTTTAGCGTACTGACACTTAGACCGGTTCTTTTCAGAACACACATTTGTTCATTACAATGATTAAGGGACAGTTGGACGAGGTGTTAGTTGTCGTCTTGACGACAGATGTACGTATGTATGCGTGTATATATGTATCTATTGTATGTGTGTGTGTGTGTGTGTGTAAACGATTATTATTATATCCGGGACGTACACCGAAGATGATGGTCGCATCCGCGCCTCGATTAATTAACAAATGTTAAATGAGAGCGGGCAACGCGATCCGCTTAGTATTTACTATCGCCCTTGACGGATGGCGTGTAATGATGCGTCCACGATATTTACGTTAAAGAATTTATTCATTTATTACTATTATTACGTCGTTCTATACCTAACCGACCGGGTTTAGGCCGAAACGGCGTAAGTATACTATTATACAAGACGATGCCGCCGATGGTGACGGTCGTACAGGAGGTATTTGTTACGCGAATACTACTGCCATTATGTTAATGTACGTATTACGCGATTAGTAAACAGTTTCTCATTTCGCTTTCGTGCGGAATCTTTTTGTGGCCCTGAAAAGGGCAATTTCGAGTTGCCGTGCCGGCGATGACGACGGTGATGGCGGTGTTGGGGGGTGGTGGTGGTGGTTGAGGTGGTGGTTCGGGCCTCGATCCGTCCGCCGCAAGGTCAGTGCCGTTATCGGAACGGCGGCCGCTGCAGTTGCCGCCGCGCGATCGTCGCCCGTGGACGACGGAAACGGCGGGGTTCACTTTTTCTTGGGCGACGCGACTTTCCTTGACGAGGCGGTCCCGGCAGCGGCTGCAGATCCCTTGCCCGAGGAGGAGGCCTTCTTGGCGGTCTTCGGTTTGGGCGCCTTCGGCTTCTTGGTCGGTCCCTTGGTGGCCTTCTTCACCTTGGACGGGGACTTGGCCTGCTTGGCGGACGCCTTCGCTGCCGCGGCGGCCGCCGCCTTCTTCTCGGCGGCGGTCTTCTTGGCCTTGGCGGTAGCGGCGGTCCTCTTGTCCGCGGCGGTGGCGACCTCTCCGCCGGCCCCTGCGGCCTTCTTGGACGCTTTGGCGGCGCCCCTCTTGCCTCCGGCGGCGGCCGCCGCCGCCCCCTTGCCCTTGGCGGCGCTCGCTGCGGCGCCTTCTTCTTCGACGTTTTCGAGGCGGCGGTGGGCGCGCTCGCGCCGCGCCGCTCTCTTGGCGTCGTGTCCGGCGACTCCGGTCTTCTTGGCGGCGGCCAGCTTGAACGAACCGGACGCGCCTTACCCTTGGTCTGCACTAGGGCCCGGAGGCGACGGCCGCCTTCAGGTACTTCTTGATGAACGGCGACATCTTCTCGAGTCCACCTTAAAATTGGCGGCACGTACTATCTTGATCGCCTGCAGCGAGGACACGCCGCGCTCCTTGAGGCTCTTGATGCCCGTTGACCATCTCGGAGGTGGGCGGGGTGCGTGGGTTCCGAGGACGCATTCTTACGCTTCTTGGCCGCGGTACCGCGGCCGCCGCCTGCGCTTCTTGGGAAGTCGCCGCCGGCGCCGCGGCGACGGCGCGGTTGTCGTCGGTGAGGCGGTGGCCTGCTGTTGCGTGGTTACGTCGGCCATGTTCCTTCGCTCTGCTGTCTGTGATAGTAGTAGTTATCGGTATTTATAACGGTGTGGTGCGAAGGCTGACTGGTTGGTCGTTGCTACTTGCTGCTCGTACTGCGATCTGATCTGCTTCTGCGGCGTTACGGCAGCGCGTTCTCGTGCCGCTAGCGATAGATCTTATGTCTGTCGACTGACTAGGATAGGGAACCTAATCTCAAACTAGGGTGTGAACCTGAGGTTCTGTACCCTTTCATCTCTGATAAGAGCGGCACGATAAAGCCGAGGGGTGGGTGTTCGGAAGTACTCGAAGAGTTACTCTGCAGGGGGGTTGGTGATCGTCATTTGGAATTAAGGCCGAACCAACTTTGAAATTGTGATTTTTGAAGTTTTACCTCGTGGTAAGGTATTGACAGGCGGTCGTCAGGGTTTTATTAAAACTTAGATGTTACTCTAAGAAAAATCAGACGTCGACTCGTTGTAAGTGGAGGTGGACGATCTGGGGTTCCACGACCGCCTGAACAAGGGGGTTCTCGTGAGTTGGGCGCGAGCCAAGCAGCGTTGAGGGTCTGATTAATGAAGTCTCGGAGGGGCGGAACTTGCAGATACGATGAATCTGCTCGTTCCTAACGAACCAAGGGGCTGCACGATCAGCCTGAGTGTCCTGTTTTGAAGTGCTCGAGGGCCTTCAATCTAGTGGGGGCCAACGACGCCCACGCCAAAGCGCCGTAAAACGGACAGGCTTAGGATGGACTTGTAGAGTAGCAATTGTTTGCTAGGTGAAGGGACTCCTTGCCCAACATTGGGAGTAACGAGTTGCGAGCAGCGATAAAACGAGTTCTGAGCTCACGGAGCTCTGCTTCGAGACCAAGGTGAGACGCCTGTCGAAGTGGATTCCTAGGTACTTAACCTGTTGACTCCACGGTAACATGACGTTTCCCACGCGGATGCGCGTATCAGGATCATGTTCCTCCTGGAGAATCCAACTGCGAACGCATTTGGATTCGTTCAAAGGCAGTCTCCAAGAGAGGACCAGCGAACGAGGCGGTTTGTGGGCCGCTGAAGGCGCCACCAGCCAACCTCTCGCCCTGCTTCTTGCGTAGATGACGGTAACATCCGCATAGATTGCTAGTGGCCGTGCAAGGCTCCGAGGGAGGTCGGCCAGAAACAGAAAGGAAGAGACGAGGTCCAAATAGCGATCCCTGCGGTACCTGACGGCGAGGATATCGCGAGACGCCAGAGGCGGACGCCGGCTGTCTAACGCAGAGGTTCTGCGGTTCAAGGTAAGAACTGAATCAACCTGACCAGTGAGGGATTCAAGCCAGAAACTAACAACTTGTGGATAGCCTTTGTGCCAGACAGAGTCAAAGGCACGTTGAAGTCAAAGAAAACTGCAGCTAACGGTTTCTCTCCTTCGAGAACGTTCGGATCTCCTAGTGAACCTGAGGAGCTGTAATTCAGTAGAAAGCCGGTCGAAAACCGAATGTTCGTCCTGAATTACCTGAAGTTCGTCGCTGTCGGAGGTTAGCCGATCGAGGATGATCGACTCGGCTACTTTCGAAAGGTTTGACAAAGGCTGATGGGGCGATAACTCTCGGGGAAGGTGGGGTTCTTCCCGGGCTTAGGGATGGTGACGCTTCGGCGTGTTCCAGACTGAAGGGAAGTGCTGTAGCTGGAGGACTGCGTTTACGATGAAACACAGTTTCTCGGTGCCTCAGGGGTAATCTCTTCAGGCTGTATTGGTAACACATCAGCACCGGGGACTTTTTGTTGCTGCTGCTTTTGATGAAAGCGCGTCAAGATCCGCTGGCGTAGCCGGGTCGATCGGGGTTCCGGACATGCAGGCAGCCGGGTCACGAATCGTCCACGTCGCTACGAAAAAGTCCTCCTCCGCGTCACCCTCGATGGCCTACCGTCGTCAGAGTCAGACTCTGAGACGTCGACGGGTTCGAAACCACGAAAGACTTGCTGAGAAAGTCCTGCGTAACCTCTGCCTTATCCTCAACGCAAAAGACTGAACGTTCGTGCCGTGAAGAGGATGGTTCGGAAGCATTTCTGCGGGGTTTCGGACGCCACGCAAATTTCCAAACGGAGCGTCCTCTGGCGAGCGAGGCCAGCTTGTCTGCAGCGACCATTGTTATGCTACCCGAGGGCATGCGACCCGCGTCCAGGAGGTGGCCCGCTGGAAATCAGCAGGATAGAGGTCGTTGGGCCAGTTTCTGGTTCCTGCGCTCCTAATGGCTCCGCTAACTTCATTGGCAGATCTCGAAGTTTTAGAGGAATGTCTGCGACGATTCTCCAAGCTAGGTGAGTCCGACGTGAAGGTTGTGCAGCTCTTGAGAGTGCTACATAGGTATCACGTCGGGATGCGAGAAAAAACCTTAGTTTGGAGGTGAAAGTTCCATCTCGTAGACCTACGATCTGAGCCTCCGAGCGTATCAACAAACGCCGCTAGGAAGACAAAATGGGGTTGTGATCGAAGGAGATTGGATGCTCTAACGATACCGCGCAGGGACGTCATGGAAGGACCTGGCGAGAATTCGGCAACCTTGAGGAGTACGTCGGTGAAAGGGATGAAACGACATTCTCCTGGACGAATGACAGCGCGCTGCGAACGTGTTCGTTGTCCTGGGGACTGTCGACTGAGATAGTGTTCGCCGTAGTCGACGGCGAGCGCCCTACCGAATGTAACTACGGTACGTCGCTAGCCCTCGCTCAACGGTTTCACGGACGCGCTCGTGTTCGCAGTCCGTTCTTTGACGCGTCGGGTCGGTGGTACGTGGACCGGCCGCCGCCGGGCCGGTCGCGTACGGAGCGTCCGATGACGTGGCGTTCCCTATCGCCCCGATCGGCGAGCCGCCACGTCATCGTTCCCCGCAAAATATCGGTCCATTCGGAGACGCCCGATCCGCACCGCCGGTAGGCCGTAATTTGGGGCTCGCCGTCGCCTGACCGCGGACGCCCGACGCGCGGACCGGCGGACGTGACGCGTCGATGTTTCCGGATGTCCCGTCGCGGTCCCGGACGCCGTCCGTCCGGCCCGGTCGTCGTGGGTCCGTCGCGACGGGGTCCTGTTTTGGCGGATCGCCTTCCTAACCGATCCGTACTACGCTTCGTACGTTGACTGTCATCGCGCCCGTGATCGCGTCATACTTAACGCGTCCACGTCGCTGACGGTCATGTCGTACGCGCCGTCGCGTCTGACCGTTTAACGTCTCGTCTCTATGGGGTATTTTGACGACGATCGAACGGACGGACGGACGGGTGTCGCATCGATGGGCTCGACTTGTTCATCATCTCTACTATATGTGTATTGTGATTAGTTTGGCGCGTTGTGGGGTGATCGCCGTTCAACTATCATTACACCTCTTCGACCGTATATATCGCGTAACGCTACGTCGCCCGATCGATCATTCGTCATTATCTGATCGTCGACGTCGTCCGTTCGTAGCCGCCGCCCGTATATCCGCCGCCGGCCGTCGTCGGGGTCGATTTTTAACTCGCCGCACCGTCCGTAACCGCGTTCCCGTCTTAACGGCTGCGCCTATATATGCCCACGCGCGCTACCGCGCCCTCTAGTCCATACCTATGTTACGTTTAACACACCTTTTGGCTGCCTCACTCCGCGACCCCACGTCGGGGTTCGGTTTTCGTTTCGCGCGCGACATAGCCGATCGCTTCGTATATCTGTCGTAATTTGACGTTTACTTATTAACATTATCTAAACGGGTATCTTTTCGCACAGTATAGTGCGTCCCCCTTCGTCTTTTTATATCCCCTCGCGCACCCGTAACGTAGGTACCTCGACTATGTGCATTCGGCGACCGCCTTTGTCTCGATCGTCGCTTGTTTTCACGTCCGCGCCCTGATCGTTAATAAAAATGCTTTTTTTTTTTGTTATTATTTATTTTTTATTATTATTATTTATTATTATTATTATTATTATTATTTATCCTGTTAATTCGGGACTTGTATATAGTGCCAATTCTAACAGCATACCATTTGTATTTAGTATGCACGAGCCGTCGGCGCGGTCGTCTATGCGTTACGGGCGCGACCGACACGAACGCAATCTTTTGAATGGTATCTTTTTTTTTTTTTGCCCGTTACGTTCTATCGCCGTTCGAATGGGCGCCTTTATTTCATCAATTTATACTCGCTTCAACTGTTCGTATACGTGTACTACGTACATTTATGTTGCTACCGTGCCGGTATACGCGTACGTGTTATCGTCCTCCGATGTGGCCGTGTTTGCTTTTATTTCCCTTTCACGTTTAGACTTAGTTTGTGGTTCTGAAAAGAACCGTTATTATATTTCGACGACGAGGTGGATGAACGTCGTTCGTGAGCGGACGCGCGGGCGGTCGTTCGCCAACTTTCCTCCCTCACGTCAGTCGCTCGCCCCGCTTTTATCCTAAGTGGACCCTCTACTTGGAACTGGTGTACTTGGTGACGGCTTTTGTGGCCTCGCTGACGGCGTGCTTGGCCAATTCAACCGGGCAGCAATAGACGTACGGCCGTTTGGATCTCTCGGCTCGTGATCGTCGACCGTTTGTTGTAATGGGCGAGTCGGGACGCCTCGGCGGCGATCCGCTCGAAGATATCGTTGACGAAACTATTCATGATGCTATCGCCTTACTGGAGATGCCGGTGTCCGGGTGCACCTGTTTCAAGACCTTGTAGATATAGATGGCGTAGCTCTCCTTCTCTCTACGTTTCTTCTTCTTCTCCCCTTAGATATGTTCTTTTGGGCCTTCCCGGCCTTCTTGCGGCCTTTCCACTAGTCTTTGGGCGGCATTTCTGGTTAGTTGTCTTTCGGACTGTTAGACTGACGGTTACGAGAAGTCGACTGCGTACGTCTAGAGCGGCGTATGAAGTCAGAATGAGTAAAAATCATCATCATGGGTCCCCTCGTCTTTTTTCTAATGCCGGACCTGAGTCCCTAAGGGCATTTTAATCAGTAGATATTGTGGCCAACGCGAGAGCCACATGTAGAGAATTATAAAATTAATTTAAAAGCGGTCAAAGAGACCTTGTAAATAATAGGACAGTGCTCTACGGCCCCGCGCGGCCCACAGCCTAACCGACTCCATCAGCGGATGCGTCTAATATGTCTTAATCCTCCTGACCAGACTCGAGGAGGAGACGATCTGGGGCTCGACAAGACAGGTCCCAACGGATTGGCGCGGCACCCGCCGTAGCCAGTCCGGGACGCGAGATCTAGTGAGTAATCCGAAGAGAAGGGATCTTTAAATCGTTCCGGATCTGCTGGTTCCGCCCATCCACGGTGCGCCCACTACTGCTCAACGTGATATTCTGGAGGATCTCAAGTTTTGTGTAGTGGGTCTTGGCCATGGTGCAAGGGCGAGTGCCCATACGTGAGGATTGGTCTAAGGCATGACAATATAGGAGGAGCTTCGAGCCAAGGTCTAAGTGGCTGAACTTCGAAATAAGTGGCCTCAGACGAAGCTTCGCCTCCGAACCGATTGGTGACGCTTGTCGACGTGATGTTAAGGTAAGTCTTTTATCGAGCACGAGTCCCAGGTATCCAACCTCGCTGGACCAGGGATTACTTCTCCGCTGATGGAGATGCGGGAGTCAGGGACAGTCCGGCGTCGCGTAAAACGAACCGCCACAGTTTTTGCTGGATTTATTCTAAGTTTCCAGCGCTCCGCCCAGTTCTCTATTTTATCGATGGCGCCTGAACGCGCCTCATGAGTATGTTCTCATTTTGCAGGTAGAATACACCGCCGTGTCATCCGCATATGCAGCAAAATTGACAGCCGGATGTTTGGGCATGTCGTGCATGTATTTGAAAAAGCTCCGGGCCCAGCAGGGAGCCCTGTGGAACGGCCGTCAAGGCTGGTCTGCGGGCGGAGTGTGCCTCCCCAACGCGCACCAAAATGTGCGACCGGACAGGTAAGATTGAATAGTCCTGGTCAGGCGAGGGTCAACCCGATCCTGGTCATCTTTAAGATAATTCCCTCATGCCACACCGAGTCAAACGCCCTCTCGATGTCTAAAAAGACTGCCACGGTAGTCTCTCCCTCTCAAATCCATCCGAATGGCTTCCGTAATACGAAACAGTTGTAGGTCCGTTGAAAGTCCGGCGCGGAAACAAACTGTTCATCGGGAGGGGATTGATGTCAACAAGATTCTCCTCAATCGGAGAGGATGATAGATTCAACGATTTTTCGAAAGAGAGGAGAGAAGACTAATCGGGCGATGGTTCTGGGGGAAGAGAGAATCCTTCCCCGGTTTAGGGATGGCGATGACCGTGGCATGTTTCCACAGAGATGGAAAATGATTGATGCTCAGGACGGAGTTGACAATCCTGACCAGGACACTGACCGCATTTGAGGGGAGGAACTTGAGAGAGCCCTGTTGGTAATCCCATCAGGGCCCGGAGCTTTGCCGATCTTAAGACCTTTTATGATGGTTTACAATCTCGGCCGTTGAGGTGGTAAGAGGCAGAGACGAGATGGACGACTGCGGGGCACCTGCATACTCGGAGGCGACTCGACTAAAGTGTCCTCATCCTCTCATCTGAGGAGTCGGGATCTGGGAGGACACCGCAGACGGACTCCAAGAAGTCCGCGTGCGCCTCAGCTTTTCCTTCGTCGTCTGTGAGATTCCCCCGGCTCCGTGCAGTGCCGGGGTTGATTTCGCGACGCATTGCGAGAAAGGACCCTGTTTCAGACTCCACAGGGATCCGTCATGGACGACAAAGATTCTCAGATATTCCCTCCATCGCTCATTGCGGAAAAGGGATAATTCGTCCTTGACGCGTTTAATATCAGATTTAGCTATTGCCCTGTGTGGGCCGGCCACATGGTGGTTCTGGCCTCTTGACTGCTGTTCTCTTTTCCCGATTAACTGTTTCAGATGATTGGGCAGCCAGCGGTCCGGCTGACGTGGGTGCAGAGTTGTGGCACCCTTATTGCAGCTCCAACAAGGTTGGTTAAAGGCCTCAGCGGCCAGATCAAGGTCCCGAGAGCTCACCGGGTCTAGGGCAGGTCTCCTCGACCGAGGACAGTCCGATCAGAAACTCCCGCCAATCAACCGACCGCCGGAGAGACGAGCCGGCCCCCGCGGGTTCACCCCGAACTCGAAAAAGATGGGGTTATGGTCCGACGACAGATCAGAAATACTCTCCACCGCGAGAGGGCAAGAGACGCCGTGGCTGAGTGCGTAATCCAGTGTGTCCGGCCGTATCCCACCCCTAAATAGGTGGGTCCATCCGGGAGATGTAAAAGAAGTTTCTTCAGACTCGAGGAGTTCAAACAATCCCCTTCCGAACAGATTTGAGGACCTACAACCCCAGCTGGTATGCTTGGCGTTGAGGTCCCCAGCTAATACGACCGGCACAGCACCGCTCAAAAGAGCCCTATAGTCGTCGGAACAAAACCCCCGAGTCGGGGCGCGTACACAGAAATGATTTTATCTGCCTATTCCGCGAGAGATCGATCAGAACGCCGTCGCCTCCAGGGATCGGAGGGCAGGGAGAACAATTGGTTTATGCTTGATGGGGTGGCGCACGGCGACAGCGGTGCCACCACCCCTCCCACCAGTTATCAGAGCGATAGACCCGAAAATTTGGCAACCTGATTTGTCGGACGGCCTCAGCCAGGTCTCACTGATCAGTAGGATGTCTACTGAATACCGAAGGAGAGCCTCAGAGAGCTCGTTTCTCTTGTTCTTTACGCAGTTGCGTTCCAAGCCATAATCTTTAGACTGCGGCCGACGATGAAATATCTGCCATGGAGGGGGGCAAGCGGGAGGATGACTTTAAGCTGGGACACTGCTGAATTTAACGAGGCTGCTAAGGACTGGAGGCGTCGAGCATGAAACTATGTCCACGCCCCAGGCAGCCGATTTGACCCGCAACAGAAAGAGAACTTTCAGGGCGGGTCCCCGAGAGCGACCTCCCCCGCCACCACACCCCAGGAACAGATTTGGGGGTTCGAGAGCCCGTAGGTTAGATGAAGAACGGCTTCCCCAGCCGCAACCTGGGCGAACGAGACTCCTTTTTTACCTCCGGAGCCGGGGCACCAGACGGAGCTGGCTTATCAGCCTGAGCTGGACTGCCCTAATTTTGGGAACTTGGAACACCCTCGATAATTAGCAGGGTGATCACCGTCGCAATTCGCGCACTTTGGTGGCACGTCTTTAGTTTTTTGACATTGGTTAGAGCGGTGGTCGAGGCGCATCTAACACACCTTTCAGGTGCAGTACACCTACTCTGGGCGTGGCCGAATCTCAAGCAGCGGAAGCACTGACCGATCTCAGGTTTTGATTTAAGTGGCTCGACCGTGACATCGATGCCGAACACTTCTGTCAACTCATAGACCTTCTTTGATCTCTAGAAATTTGCACTATCACCATAGGCATCGGGTGTTTAGAAAAGTGCCTCCGCATACGGACCACGCCCGTAGGATCTAGGCCCTGCCGCCGCAGGTCCTCCAAAACTATTTTCTTCCGATAACTCACGGGGACACCCTTAAAACGACTTTTAATAACTTTTCGGAAGGCAATTGATATGTATGGTATGGAAGCCCCTCAAGAGAAAAGACCTTGGTAATTCCTCTATAGTCCGCCTCCGAAGATGGATAGAGGCGGATGCATCGACAATATTTTGTGCCTTCGGAAGTTATGGCCCGCAGGCCAATAAGTCGACGAGCTTCTGGCCACTTAGTTTTATCCTCAAACAATGGGGGGGATATTTTTCGCCCCTAAGGGCGGAATCGAGGATGATTTGGCCTTTGCTTGACTGCCAGTTTTCTTCGAGGGGCAACGTGGGCTCAGAGGCACCAAAGATTGGTTTAGGGGGGCTGAGTCGCCACCCACCCTACCATGTGCGCTGCTACGGGTTGAGAAACAACCGTTTCAATTGCGTCCATATCCAATTTAGAAAGTCGACTTTTCGACAAAATGGTCTTTCTCCTCTTCGGGTACGGGAACCGGTCTCCCGAAAGAGCCCTCCTTGACTGCGAGGTTGATATTAACTTGGTCTTCAAAGCTCGACATTAGGTCAGAAGTGTTATTCGCAGGGGAATTAGCCCGTCTCTTTACTCTGTCTGGTGGGGCATGCACGTCTGCCATAACGGTGTCCACCAGTGAGGTGATGGCCCGGTGAAGACATCGACAACTCCGACCCAGAGATCGAGTGACGTTTGTCTGTCCTGTTTATCGCCTCGAGAGAGGGGAATTTGGAACTTTATAGTTCCGACTTTTTAAGACCATTTGTAACCCTGAGATTAAGTTCAAGATCTCATCAGTAGAGAAAGAGTCCAAGTTCTCAAGATGCTACTTTTTTGTTAATAGGAGTGGAAACCTCCGCGTTAGGATTGGGCTTTAGAGATCACAAAAGGAGTGTCAACCCGTCTAAAATTATCAGAGGCGCAGCAAATGGTTTGCGCTGTTTGTATCCGGTGGAGTCCGGAGCATACTCATCTTGAATGAGCTGTCAATAAATGAAATTTTATAAATATAAATAATTATAAAGTTGGGTAATCTAAAACAGTACTGCACCTATTTAGCAGTAAATTAATAAAAAGACGCCCACACAACATGACGGGTAGTGGGGCAAAAGAAACCCACTCCGGTCGAACACAAGATTTAAAATAGCCAATAGGGCTATAGATGCAAACACATACAACAATAAAAATAAATATAAAGACACAAGACTTATAGCGCAAACAAAAACAAATATGTAATATAAAATAACCACCTCGGTGAACAAAAAAGTTACTGACCGGCGCGCGGAAAATAACCGCGAGCGGGCAGATGTTCGTAAAATTGCTTCACAAGTCCCTCATCACAATTTGACGACTAAATTCGACCAAGTAAATCAGTAAATACAAAAGACAGCTGTGCAGAAAAACAGATGGTTATAAAACTTGTTTGTCCGAATTTATATCGATGTATTATTCGTGACGTACAATGTATGAATTATTATTCTCTAACGAGATGTCAATAAAAATAAAGTTTCAGGTATAGAAACCCTTGTCAAGAGGGAATGTCTCAGAAGCAATTAAAAAAAAACTTGTTGCTTAAAAGCGAAATGACGCTATATAGCGGCGTGGTCAAACAATTAATAATACCGGAGGTATCAATAATAGAAATATATAAGCTTATGGTCGTGTGAAATCGGATTGAGAAAAATACGTCCGTACACGACCGAAAGCGACAAGCCTAGTCGAGTCGAGTGAGTAAAAATTCCGATACCCTGACGTTTTATATACACTGTGCCGTTACCGTTAGCACGCCTGGGCCAATGACGCGCCTGGCCGTTCCCTAAGCTCTTACGTAGGCGCGCTGTGGGCCTTATAACTATGTAGGGCGCCCGATCCCGGCATTATCGTCGTATTCTCCGGTCGGTGAAGCGACCACACTACTACTACAGCTGCTATCTCGCAACACACTAGTACTTATATATCGTATGTCTGACGTGGTAAAAGGTGGCAAGGTTAAGGGCAAGCAGAAGTCGCGGCGAGCAGGGGCCCGGTCTCCGTTTTCCCGTCGGGTCGTATCCTCGGCTGTTGCGTAAAGGCAATTACGCGGAAACGCGTCGGTCCGGAGCGCCGGTCTATCTGGCCGCCGTCATGGAGTATTCTCGCCGCCCGAATGTGCTCGAATGGCCGGTAACGCGGCGAGGGATAATAAGAAGACCCGCATCATACCTAGACATCTTCAACTCGCCATCCGCAATGACGAGGAACTGAACAAACTACTCTCCGGCGTGACGATCGCCCAGGGAGGCGTACTGCCCAACATTCAGGCAGTTCCTCTACCGAAGAAGACGGAAAAGAAGCCTTAATGCGCGCGCAGCGGGGGGAGGGGTTCGGATATCCGACGACGATTGGGCGACTGGTGTCATCGTCGAGGATTACCCGGCCGCCGATAAGCACGGTGCGCACATACACACACGGCCCTTCTCAGGGCACAACATGATCCGCTCGCATATGAGAATTGTTTAATAGCTCTCGGTCTGTCGACCACACACCTGTACGTCGTTACATAAATTGCTCTCGAAAATTTACGGTGGGGCGCCCTTGTCTTATCCACCCTCTTTGCATTTCTTTTCTCTATGTATATTCAACTGATACTTTGTATCCGCACCCTGGTTATGACGGCCATCTGAACTTCTGCGACCGCACACACGGCGAGACGATGTTTGACATGTCCCGTGCCCGTCGCGGCGGTCATGCATGTATATATGCATTATACGTACATAAAATAGGTATTTAGACGTTTTTTTTTTTTTTCTTCTCTTATCTGTCCCTTGAAAGGCCGTCGTTAGCGTATTAACTATTGGCAACGACCACACCACACTGAAAAGACCAGTTCTCGTCCGATCATCAGTTCTCGTCCGACCGTTGTACTGATCGGACGTGTTTTTGCGAGCTCCACGAATACTTGAGTGTTTTACCTACAGTGTGTCTATTGTGCGTTTCTTGTGACTTTAGTGCGTTTCTGTCGGCATTTGCTAGTTCAAGTCGGTCGTTTCGGCGGGAGGCGCTGCCTCTCCGCTACGGCGTCGCGCCGCGATTTTGTAAATATTAGATTTAGGGTGTACATAGTCCATTAGTGTTAGTTTTAGAACTCCGTTTTATTTTATTTGACTGTGAATTGTATGAGTGGCGTCAAGGCGCTCACAAATCGATCGCGTGTGCGTCAGCGCGGTGAGGATGACTTAGAGTCGGTTGCGAGAGACGCTTACCGCAGTGTCCCTAAGCTTGTAGGAAAAGTCTGCAAACAAATAGACCTCGAGGACGTCAAGGGCGGTACGACGCCGCCGAGGGCCCGCCAACCACCGACGCAAGCGGAAATCTTCACGCCGTGGTGCCGACGCCTCGGTTATCCACGTCTTGCAGAGGCGACGCCAGGCGTCGCGACGGCTCCACCGCGACGCCGAACGTTTCCACCGTCCCTGAGGCGGATACAACGGTTTTTGGCAAAACGACGCCGGCGTCGCGACGCCCTCCGTCGGAACGCCGGTCACCAACGCTTCCATGACGACAACCACGTCGACGCCCACCCTCATGACGTCCTCTGCCCCGACGCTGAGCGTCGCCAACGACCAGACAACACTCCTCGCCACCCCCAGGAGAGTAAGACTCACACACCCCCGAGGATGCAGCCCAGCCGCTTACTCGATTTTTTCAACGTGGAGGTTGCTAACCGGATACGGCCTTGCCGACCAGCCGGACGTCATGGACACAGATAGCAATCAATCCGACGCCAACCCAATCCGAGGAAGACCGACACCCCATCGGCCCCTGTCGACGAGGCAGAAGACACCCCCCCGGCCCCTGCGGTGAAGAGCCCCAAGCCACCCGCCCTGTGTTTCCTCACCAGGGTGGAAAAACACTATACAGAATTTAGACGCAACCTGAACGATGTCTCTACGGACTACTATATACAGTTCGCCAGGGACAGGACGTTTGTATATTATAAACGTCTGTCTGACTATAAAACCTTCATCTCGCGCTATGCGATAAGATCCCCTTTTTCACTTACACTCCCAAGACAGAAAAGACCTACGCCTTCCTTATTAAGGGCCTGCATGGAGACGTAGAATGCCGTGACATTGAAGCGGAGCTTGCGGAGATCCAACTCCGGCCGAAAGACCGTGGTGAAGTTTAAAAACACCAGATACCCGATATTCATGATCACGGTCAACAAGACGGTAACACTAAAGGAGCTTCAGAGCAAGGCCCGGTATCTGCAGGGGACCAGGGCCTATTTCGAGCCTTACTTTTCCAAGAAGGAGCTCATACAATGCAAGAAGTGTCAGACCTGGGGACACGCCACTTCAAATTGCTATCTGAACATTGAAAAGTGCGTAAAGTGCCGCGGGCAATCACCGCTCTTTTACATGCACAAAGGATCGTAGTACCCCGGCTCTCTGCTGCAACTGCGGAAAGAACCACCCGGCATCAAGCGCGGAGTGCGAGATCTACATCCGACTATTAGAGGAGAGGAAGACCCAAAGTCCAGAAATCGGCTCCCCAGGCGAGGCCCGCGGAAATTTGTCCCGCCCCGCCCCCGCGAAAAACGCTTGGAGTAAAGACGAGTTCCCGCCCCTACCGCGGAACCGCGGAAACAGCCGCGAAACAAGCCCGGCCCCCCGTGATACAAGGACCGCCCAGCAGCAAGATCCCGACCAATCGGCTCGCAGCGCGGACCGCGCTCACGAATCACGCGATTCTGCGCAACAGCTCCCATATACTCATCCTCGTCGACGGCCAGGGCTGACGACTCGAGTAGTCTGAAGTACATACAATCTATTTCGAGCACCTTGGGAGAGATCAACAAAATCGTCAATCTGCGTTGGCTATCTGAAAAACTTATAGAGTTACGCGATAAAATGTCTACCTGTAAAACACTAGTAGAGATGGCAGAGGCACTGGATGAATTCAACAACCTCCATGCGCCTTAAAATTCTACATTGGAATTGCGACGGCATCGCCTCCAAATTGGGCGAACTAGCTTCGGTGGCGGATTCCTGGGGCGTCCACGTCATCGCGCTAAATGAAATTAGGACATCGGATCAATACTTATTACGCGTACGGGGTTTCCGTACGGAACTTCAAAGAATCAATGGGGGTCCACGGCGGCGTCGCGGTACTGATCCGAGAGGGTGTCCCCTACCAGCGGCTGCAATTGGTGGACAGGGCCCTGCGCGACGTGGAGGCGGTGGCCATCCGGCTGCAGACCGTACCACCCTGGTCTCCTTGTACAATAGCCCACAAAAGCCCTGACGCCGTCGATTCTTCGCTCACTGTTTGACATGGGACGTAAAACAGTACTGGTAGGGGACCTCAACGCCACACACAGGTCCTGGGGATGCAGTAACAACAACCCTAACGGAAACTGCCTCGCCAACTTCCTGCTCACGTCCAATGCATTGCTCCACGACCCGGGGGAACCTACACATTTCCCCTACAATGGTACCACGCCCAACACCCTGGATTTAGTCGTCACCACTAATGTCCATAACATCTCGGCGCTCAAAACGCATGCCCTCCCGTCGGATCATGCCGCCCTGGAGTTTACGCTCAATGAAGCAGACCCCCCATCTCCTGGACAGCAGAGGCCCGACTACTCCAAGGCGAATTGGAGGCGATACAAGATCATCTTAAATGGGGCTCCTTTGGTCACATCCATTGAAGGCATCGAGGAGTTGGAGCGCACAATTGCGTTGGTCACTGACAGCATCCGCAAGGCGGCGGATGAGTGCGTCCCGACTAAGACTGTCCATCCTCATCGTTTTGATGAACTGCCGGAGGATATAGTGGCTCTCATAAGGAACAGGAACCGCCTCCGCCGGAGATACCAGCACCACAGGGACCCGGATGACCTCAGGGCTTCCGTGTAAATGTGCACCGACATCCGCAGTCGAATCCGTGTGCACAAGAATAACACCTATAATCAGCGACTACGTAACATCAATCCGGCGGACGTTCTCTATGGAGGCTAAACAAGCATCTGCGCTCGCAGCGCAGCGACATCGCCTGCGTGCAGAAGCCAGACGGGAGCCCCGCTCTTTCCCCGGAAGAAATGCAAGTACTATCGCGGATGCTTCCAGGAGTACCACCGTACCCCAGACACGACGCCTGAAATGGAGAAGGAGGTGGCGGACACCATCCAACAGCACTTCCTACAGCATCCCATTCATCCTGAAAACGCACTTGCACTCCTCACTTCTCCCAAACAAGTCCGCCGAACCATCTCCCAATTATCCTCTCTGAAAGCGCCCGGAGCCGACTCAATACAAAACATCCTTCTCAAGCACCTTCCACGAAAATCCGTCGTACAGCTGACTTACATTTTCAATGCATGCATCAAGCTCCAGCACTTCCCGTCCCTTTGGAAATTCCGCCATAGTAATCCCGATCCAGAAACCGGCAAAGATCCTTCACTCCCTCCAGCTACCGGCCCATCTCGCTGTTGTCCGCCATCCCAAGGTTTTCGAACGACTGCTACTGCGACACATCACCCAGCACCTGGAAGATAACAGCATTTTACCGCAGGAGCAGTTCGGCTTCCGCCCGGCCCACTCCACCACACTGCCAGGTTGCAAGAGTGGTTACAAGCATCATTGAAGGCTTCAACAGGAGACACAACACCGCGCTGCTCCTGGTCGATCTTGAAAAGGCGTTTGACCGCGTCTGGACAGACGGTCTGATGCATAAGCTGATCAAATACGACTTCCCGGCGCCAAATCGTAAGGTTACTCAGATCGTACTTGTGTGACCGCTTCTTCAGGGTCAGCGTCAAACAACACCAATCCAGACCAGTACCAGTCCAGGGCGGCGTGCCGCAGGGATCAGTTCCGGCCCTTACTCTTCAGTATCTACACAGCGGACATCCCCAGGTTCCCCAATAATCAACTAGCCATTTATGCTGACGACACCGCCATCTTTTCCCACTCCTGCACTCAGTCCTCCGCCGTTCAAAAGATTCAAAACCAGCTCCATTCCTACGAGAAATACCTGTCCTCCTGGAAGCTCACCGCCAATCCCGAGAAATCCTCCCTCATCATCTTTACCAAACGCACTAATCCTGTCTTAATTCCCCGCTATCCTACCCTTTTTAATGCCAAACCAACTGTCACCAACGTCGTTAAATACCTGGGGATGAAGCTTGACAAGCGCCTCACGTTCCGCATGGCTATAGACAGCAACGTACGCAAAACCGCAGCTGCGCTACACAAACTGCGATTTTTACTAATCAACCGGCACATCTCCACGACAATAAGAAACTCCTATATAAGATGGTCTTGCGGCCCATCCTCATGTATGGATCCCCGTGTTGGGGAACGGCAGCCACTACCCACCTGCGCAGGATCAAGGTCATGCAGAATAAATGCCTTCGGTTGGTGCTGGGAATGGGTCCCCGGTCGCACACCAACGATCTCCTCAGGAGTGCGAACATTGAGTCTGCCAGCGAATACGTCACTCGAACCTCGGGGAAGTTCTTTGAACGCACGCGCGGCCACCCAAATCCATTGGTCGCATCCATAACAGCTACCCCCATTGGAAAGCACCGACACATCTTTCAGCAGAACGCCGTTCGCTGAGAGCCTTTACAAGTAAAATCAAGGCACTCGCCCCCACCGCATCCGTCTGAGGTTTTTTGGGCAGATTTTTCCTCGCCACCCCTGTCAAAGCAATCGATAACCGCACCTGTACCTGGAGCGCCACCGTGGGCCAGCAGATTGTGCTACACGGAGGCCTGGCATCACTGCACACAATGACATACATTTGACATTTATATTATACTTGAATTGTAAATACTTTGTATAGGAAAATTCAATTACGACAAACTGTACATCTGTATATTTTACGTAGAACAATAAACGTCTTTTCTTTCTTTCTTTCTTTCTTCTCGTCGATCACTGAAGTCAAACAGTGTCGGGCGCGGTTAGTACTTGGATGGGTGACCGCTTGGGAACACCGCGTGTTGTTGCCCTCAACTTTTTTTGTATTACCAATCTTTTTACCATCATTTTAAATATTCCACACTCTCGTCATTTCTCCATCATCCCTCTGTTATCATTTCTATAATATTATTATCTGTTTTCTTCTTCTTATTATTAATATGATTATTATTACGATTATTATTACTTTTGTTATTATTATTATTATTTATTGTTATTTTTTTATTATTGATTCATATATTTATGTTTTTATTATGATTATTATAGTATTTGTTGTTGTTGTATATCAATCGTATTTGTATATGAACACTGATCCGGTTTGCTTTCAGATAAATGCCGAGGACGTTTGGCCCGTGACCGTTCGGATCGACGAGTCCCTGTCGTCGAAGCCATAGAATAACGTGGCGGCGCGATATCTTTCGGCAACGCCACACGTCCTAGCGACCACCGCGTGGGTACGTAGCCCCTCTTATCCCTTCTAATTGATATATTTGTGGTTCTGAAAAGAACCGGTCGTAAGTTTTTTTTTTTTTTTTTTTTGTTTAATCAAAAAAAAATCTCTCTCTCATTTGGCGACTGCGATGCTCTCGTGTGCGTGATTCTTAACCGCCGAAGCCGTACAGGTACGACCCTGACGTTTCAAGGCGTACACAACGCCATCCGCGGTGACGGTCTTCTCTTGGCGTGTTCCGTGTACGTAACGCGTCACGGATGCGTTCTCCAGGAATACTTTCAATACGGCCCTGGTCTCTTCGTAGATTGAGCCCCGCATATACGTTTCACTCCGCCACGTCTGGCGAGACGTCTGATGGCCGGCTTGGTGATGCCCTGGATATTATCGCGCAGTACTTTGCGATGACGTTTGGCACCTCCTTTTCCCAGACCTTTTCCGCCTTTACCTCTGCCGGTCTTTTGAGGGTGGGTCCGTCGGTATCTATAGCAGCTTATACAATGATCGATAGAACGCGTGACTGACGGTCTTCTTTGTTACTGACCGAGTGGCGACCCCACCGCGCGTTTATATAGACCGCCGTGGCCACGCCCCGCCGGACGACATTCGACCAATCGCCTGCCCGGCGAGTGCTTAAAACAGCCGGGGCCTAGCAACGTAGTTGACGACTTTTTAGCACTGCAAGCGAGAGCACGCAGTGTGTAGCTATTATGTCACTGCGATCCGGTTAGCCCGGGAATTTTTCGGAAAGTGTTTTTGTTGACGACCCACGCAAGAAAAGGATTTTGATTTAGAGACGAAAGTGAGCGAAATGTCAGCGAGGCAAGTGTTATGTCCGAGGTTGTTGGAAGAGGATTCGGAAAGATTAATGGAAATTAGAGAGTGAGTCTTGGAAGAGCGAGCAAGGCCCAGGAGAAGAAGAGGAGGAGCTGAAGAGATAGAGGAATGGTGCAATCCAGGAAGGTGGAGATTGCGGAGCTGAATAAGAAGGTCTGTGCCGCTGATGAGGCGCATTGAAAGGCGGGAAGGACGATATTGCGTCCCTGGAAAGACATATAGCTTAGGGAGAAGATAAGTCAGTCGTTTACCGAGACGAAAAAGAAGAGAAGAAAGCAAGTCAAAGACACTGGCTCCGCTGATGGTGACCAAAGGATAACAAAAAAGAACAAGAATACGAACAAACCAGTTGTGGAAAAGAAAAAAGAGGAAAAAAGGCAATGGTGAGCAAGGAGGAAACCGCAATGGAAACAAACCAAACTAATGGAGACGACAGGATCATTTTCTCAAACTGGGGGGATATGAGCGAAGATGAAGAAAGTGAGTCGGACAAGTCGGAGGAAGAAGGGAGAGAGCAAGCGCCAAAGGAGTACCGTCCACCGCCGATCGTCCTGCGCGAAGAGGCGAAGCTGGAAATTAATCGAAAGGAAGCCAGTGCTAATAATATAACGATTGTGTCATGCAAAACAACCAAAGAGGAATTAAGACTGTTTTACTAAGTCCCCAACGGACTTAGGAGACTGAAAACTTTATAGATGCTAAAAAGTGTGCAATGCCACACATATAGCCTGAAGGAGGAAAAGAAGTTGAAGATAGTACTGAGAGGAATTCCGAAGGAAATTCCAGCAGAGGAAGTAAAGGAAGAACTGGTGAAAAGAGGATACCCAGTGGACTCGGTGGCGAGAATGAAAAAATTTAAGACGGAGTTACCTATGGTGCTGGTAAATGCGGAAAAAAAAGAAGAAAGGAAGATCTTTGACCTGAGGGATGTAGCTGGCATGAGAATCAGGGCTGAGTCGAAATGGAAATAGACGGGAGCAACGCAATGTTTGCCGTGCCAGTTTGTATGTGCCACGTTCAATACAAGTGCTAGGGCTGCATATAAAGTGCATGAGGTGCGCGAGAGCACCCTTCTTTATTGCCCATATAAAGGGACCAGGCGGCGAGCCATGTGTGCAAAATTGTGAAGGTGCGCACCATGCGGCATGGAAGATTGTCCAGAACACCCCTGGAATATCAAAAAAAGCAGATAGAAGAGGAGAGGAAAGAAAGTGGAGAACGCAAATACCAGGATGGGGTTTCTTATGCCAGCATACGAAGAACTCAATACCCAGCTGATATAGTAAGCAAATTTATGAAGCTCGCTCAAGAGTTGGAGAAAATGTTGCCAATCCTACAGACAAATCAATGGATAAGAGGCAAACAAGATGAATAATTAAAGAAGCCATTAAACATAATTCTTGGAACGCGAATGGGTTGAGAGGGGAAAAAGAGGAGCTGGGAATATTTCTGGAAAAACACGATGTAGGAGTAGCATTGGTGCAAGAGACGTGGCTGAAAACGGGGGACTCTTTCCAAATGAGAGGGTACCGCACCTTCAGGAAGGACAGAACAAATGCTAGAGGGGGAGGAGTCGCAATAATGGTGAAGGCAGGAATGTGCGTGAGGGCCCTGCAATTCGAGACGGAAATAGAGGCCGTTGGAGTGGAGATGGAAAACAATAAAAGGAGAATCTCCTTGGTATCCGTTTACAACAGACCGGGGAGTGAATTGAAGGTACAAGACATGGATGTTTTTAGTGGAACCGAGCAAGGTATTGATTGGGAGAGACTTGAACGCAAAACATCACTCTTGGAATTCGAGATGTATCAACCCAAATGGGCGAATATTTAAGTGCATGGGCAAGAAGGGTAGGCCACGTCTGGATAGACGGACCGGCGGATGCCACGTCATGTCCATATTCCGGTAAGCGCGGCGATGTTTATCGATATTCGATAGGAAAAGGATCAAGCGAGCGGGATCGAAGTGGCACACGAGTTGGATTCAGACCACTTCCCGGTCATGGCATTGGTGGATGGGACGGTTCACATAGAGGAGAACCAGGTAAAAACAAAGACGAACTGGATGAGGTATGCGTGGCATAACGCCCAACTGCGGTACCCAGAGAGGGTTATTGGAAGGGAGGAGATAGAACAAGCAGCTAGAAACCTGACGGGAGACATCCAAGAAATGCTGGAGAAGAGTAATACGTTGGTCCCAATGGTCAGGGGTAATAGATGGAACCTTAGAGCAGAGCAGAGGAAGCTAATCAAGGATAAACATTGAGCCAAGAAAAGTTGGAACAGGACAAAGAGGAGGACGGACAAGGAAAGATACTACCGGAAGGTCAAAGAAGTTAAAGAAATGCTGGAAGAACACAAGGAAGCACAATGGCGTAAAAAGACTGGAGGAAATTGAGGCAACGATAGACAGTTCTGGAAGCTTCTGAAGGCTGTGGGAGACAAAGGGACCCGAACAGTCCGTTATGAAGGACGGAAAGTTGGTATATGACGATAAAGAAAAAGCAGAAGCAATAGCCAGCCACTTGCAACAGACATTCAGGTGCCACAGACAGCAAGCCAGGAGGTAGAAGAAGGCGTAAGAAGGGCCAATCAGAGAATTAAAGAGGCGGTGCCGGAAGCCCACGAAGAGGTCCAGATGGAAGAAGTAAAGGCCATAATACAACGAATGGCAGCAAGGAAAGCCCCGGGCCCGGACGCCATACCAAACAGGGCGTTGAAGCTGTTGTCGGAAGAACCAACTAAAGAACTAACAAGACTAATAAATGCCATATTGAGAACGGCGAAATTTCCGAGTTGCTGGAAGGAAGCCACAGTGATCTCAATCCCGAAAGGTGACAAAGACCCTAGAGAAGTAAACAATCGAAGACCAATAAGTTTATTGAATGGTTTCGCAAAGGTCACAGAAAGGGTGATAAAGGATAGGATCACAGAGATCGTGGAGGAGAGAGATCTGTTGACGAATGGCCAGTTTGGCTTTCGAAGTAACATCGGGGCCATACAACAGGCTATGAATTTGATCAAGAAAGTGGAAAAAGGCACGAGGCCGAGATCGGTGGTGATGGTGGCATTGTTAGATATCGAGAAGGCGTACGACAAGGTCTGGAGGGAAGGGCTGACGTGGAAGATGAAGAAAGCAGACATTCCAGAATATCTAGTGAAGGTAACTCAAAACTGGATGGAAGATAGGAGGTTTAAAGTCAAATTGGGAAAGCAAATGTCAGAGACAAGGATGACAGAGGAGGACTACCCCAGGGATCTCCCCTGTCTCCAATGCTATTTAATATATATGTCAGGGACTTCCCCACATTCCCTAAGGACAAGAATGTCCAAATATTACAGTTCGCAGACGACACAGCCCTGATAGTTAAGGGAGTCAACCTGGATAGTTGCGCGAGAAGATTGGAGGCGTGCCTAAAAACAGTGTCAAGTTACGCCAAAATGTGGAAATGACAGTAAACAAACAGAAAACACAGATAGTTGCTTTCACAAGGAAGAGACCGAAGATGACAAAATTCGATGGGAAGGCAGCAGGATCAAGATTAAAAAGACAGGCACGTACTTGGGGATACTTCTTGATGCAGGACGAGGCTTCAAAGGACACATAAGGAAAAGAATAGCGTTAGCCAAAAGAAGAGTGGCTAGGTTATACCCGGTTTTAAATGAAAGAAGCAGAGTGTCAATGGTATTAAGGATGAGGATTTTGAAGTCGGTTATAATGCCCACAGCGACCTATGGAGAAGAGGTATGGATCCAAGGCAAAGAGACCAACAAAAGGATAATGAGGACGGCCCAAAACGTCCTGGCAAGGAAGACGGGAGCGTACCCTGGTTCATAAGCAACGCGGCAATAAGGAAGGACCTGGAACTGGAGGATCTTGGAGAAAGAGCTAGGAAGAGGAGGAAGGAGGCCATCAAGAGGCTGCAGGAACACACATCGGCGGGGATCCGGGAGTTGGCTGAAGAGTTCGAGGGGAATAGTTTTATAGTAGTTAAGTTATTTGATTTAATTAAAAAAAAAAAAAAAAAGGAGAGCTCAAAAAGCGGACCCTCCTCAATAAGCTGGGGGAGGGGACAGATGCAACTGCTTCATAGCCTTAAGCTGAAAAGCAGAAGAAATCAGGAAGGAAAAAAAAAAAAAAAAAAAAAAAAAAAAAAAAAAAAAAAAAAAAAAAAAAAAAAAAATAGCCAACGTACTATACTACACGTCGCCAGCCGTAGCAGTATCGTAGCAGCAGCACCAGCATCAGCGTACCACGAGTATATCTTTAATAGTATCGCACCGCACGCGACAACCGCAACAAGTGACACTTATCTCATCAACGATGGCGAGAACGAAACAGACAGCCAGAAAGTCGACCGGTGGCAAGGCGCCACGGAAACAATTGGCGACCAAGGCCGCCCGCAAGAGCGCACCCGCCACGGGTGGCGTTAAGAAACCGCATCGTTACCGCCCCGCACCGGTCGCACTCAGGGAGATCCGTTCGATACCAAAAGAGTACGGAATTATTGATCAGGAAATTGCCTTTCCAACGGCTGGTGAGGGAGATAGCGCAAATTTCAAGACCGACCTGCGCTTCAAAGTTCCGCCGTGATGGCCTCCAGGAGGCCAGCGAGGCGTACCTAGTGGGATTGTTCGAGGATACGAACCTGTGCGCCATTCACGCGAAACGCGTCACCATAATGCCGAAGGATATCCAGTTGGCGCGACGTATCGCGGTGAGAGGGCTAGATAGATAGCGACGCCCGCCAACCAGTCGGCCGGCCAGGCGGCCGTTTCTAGAACGCGGACGGCGGATTATAACCCGTCGTTTGCGTACTGCACTTAGACCGGTTTTTTCAGAACACACATTTGGTTCATTACAATGATTAAGGGACAGTTGGACGAGTGTTAGTTGTCGTCTTGACGACAGATGTACGTATGTATGCGTGTATATATGTATCTATTGTATGTGTGTGTGTGTGTGTGTGTAAACGATTATTAATTATATCCGGGACGTACACCGGAAGATGATGGTCGCATCCGCGCCTCGATTAATTAACAATGTTAAATGAGAGCGGGCAACGCGATCCGCTTAGTATTTACTATCGCCCTTGACGGATGGCGTGTAATGATGCGTCCACGATATTTACGTTAAAGAATTATTCATTTATTACTATTATTACGTCGTTCTATACCTGACCGACCGGGTTTAGGCCGAAACGGCGTAAGTATACTATTATACAGACGATGCTGCCCGATGGTGACGGTCGTACAGGAGGTATTTGTTACGCGAATACTACTGCCATTATGTTAATGTACGTATTACGCGATTAGTAAACAGTTTCTCATTTCGCTTTCGTGCGGAATCTTTTTGTGGCCCTGAAAAGGGCCATTTCGAGTTGCCGTGCCGGCGATGACGACGGTGATGGCGGTGTTGGGGGGTGGTGGTGGTGGTTGAGGTGGTGGTTCGGGCCTCGATCCGTCCGCCGCAAGGTCAGTGCCGTTATCGGAACGGCGGCCGCTGCAGTTGCCGCCGCGCGATCGTCGCCCGTGGACGACGGAAACGGCGGGGTTCACTTTTTCTTGGGCGACGCGACTTTCCTTGACGAGGCGGTCCCGGCAGCGGCTGCAGATCCCTTGCCCGAGGAGGAGGCCTTCTTGGCGGTCTTCGGTTTGGGCGCCTTCGGCTTCTTGGTCGTCCTGGTGGCCTTCTTCACCTTGGACGGGACTTGGCCTGCTTGGCGGACGCCTTCGCTGCCGCGGCGGCCGCCGCCTTCTTCTCGGCGGCGGTCTTCTTGGCCTTGGCGGTAGCGGCGGTCCTCTTGTCCGCGGCGGTGGCGACCTCTCCGCCGGCCCCTGCGGCTTCTTGGACGCTTTGGCGGCGCCCCTCTTGCCTCCGGCGGCGGCGGCGGCCGCCGCCCCCTGCCTTGCGGCGCTCGCTGCGGCGGCTTCTTCTTCGACGTTTCGAGGCGGCGGTGGGCGCGCTCGCGCCGCCGCCGCTCTCCTTGCGTCGTGTCCGGCGACTCCGGTCTTCTTGGCGGCGGCCAGCTTGAACGATCCGGACGCGCCCTTACCCTTGGTCTGCACTAGGGCCCCGGAGGCGACGGCCGCCTTCAGGTACTTCTTGATGAACGGCGACATCTTCTCCGCGTCCACCTTATAATTGGCGGCCACGTACTTCTTGATCGCCTGCAGCGAGGAACCGCCGCGCTCCTTGAGGCTCTTGATCGCCCCGTTGACCATCTCGGAGGTGGGCGGTGCGTGGGTTCGAGCGCGGATTCTTCGCCTTCTTGGCGCGGTACCGGCGGCCGCCGCTGCCGCTTTCTTGGAAGTCGCCGCCGGCGCCGCGGCGACGGCCGCGGTTGTCGTCGGTGAGGCGGTGGCCTGCTGTTGCGTGGTTACGTCGGCCATGTTCTTCGCTCTGCTGTCTGTGATAGTAGTAGTATATCGGTATTTATAACGGTCGTGGTGCGAGGGCTGACTGGTTGGTCGTTGCTACTTGCTGCTCGTACTGCGATCTGATCTGCTCTGCTGGCGTTACGGGAGCGCGTTCTCGTGCGCTAGCGATAGATTTATGTCTGTCGACTGAGATAGTGTTCAGCCGTAGTCGACGCGAGCGCACGTACCGAATGCTAAACTACGGTACCGTCAAGCTAGCCCTCGCTCAACGGTTCACGGACGCGCTCGTGTTCGCAGTCCGTTCTTTGACGCGTCGGCGTCGGTGGTACGTGGACCGGCCGCCGCCGGGCCGGTCGCGTACGGAGCGTCCGATGACGTGGCGTTCCCCTATCGCCCCGATCGGCGAGCCGCCACGTCATCGTTCCCGCAAATATCGGTCCATTCGGAGACGCCCGATCCGCACCGCCGTAGGCCGTAATTTGGGCTCGCCGTCGCCTGACCGCGGACGCCCGACGCCGCCGGACCGGCGGACGTGACGCGTCGATGTTTCCGGATGTCCCGTCGCCGGTCCCGGACGCCGTCCGTCCGGCCCGGTCGTCGTGGGACCCGTCGCGACGGGGTCCTGTTTTGGCGATCGCCTTCCTAACCGATCCGTACTACGCTTCGTACGTTGACTGTCATCGGCGCCCGTGATCGCGTCATACTTAACGCGTCCACGTCGCTGACGGTCATGTCGTACGCGCCGTCGCGTCTGACCCGTTTAACGTCTCGTCTCTATGGGGTATTTTGACGACCGATCGAACGAACGAACGGACGGGTGTCGCATCGATGGGCTCGACTTGTTCATCATCTCTACTATATGTATATTCTGATTAGTTGGCGCGTTGTGGGGTGATCGCCGTTCAACTATCATTACACCTCTTCGACCCATATATATCGCGTAACGCTAACGTCGCCCGATCGATCATTCGTCATTATCTGATCGTCGACGTCGTCCGTCCGTAGCCGCCCGCCCGTATCTCGCCGCCGCCGTCGTCGGGTCGATTTTTAACTCGCCGCACCGTCCGTAACCGCGTTCCCGTCTTAACGGCTGCGCCTATATATGCCCACGCCGCGCTACGCGCCCTCTAGTCCATACCTATGTTACGTTAACACACCTTTATGGCTGCCTACTCCGCGACCCCCACGTCGGGGTTCGGTTTTCGCGCGCGACATAGCCGATCGCTTCGTATATCTGTCGTAATTTGACATTTACTTATTAACATTATCTAAACGGGTATCTTTTCGCACAGTATAGTGCGTCCCCCTTCGTCTTTTTATATCCCCTCGCGCACCCGTAACGTAGGTACCTCGACTATGTGCATTCGGCGACCGCCTTGTCTCGATCGTCGCCTTGTTTCACGTCCGCGCCTGATCGTTAATAAATGCATATCTTTTTTTTTTTTTTTTATTATTATTATTATTATTATTTATTATTATTATTATTTATCCCTGTTAATTCGGGACTTGTATATAGTGCCAATTCTACAGCATACCATTTATATTTAGTATGCACGAGCCGTCGGCGCGGTCGTCTATCGCCGTTACGGGCGCGACCGACACGAACGCAATCTTTTGAATGGTATCTTTTTTTTTTTTGCCCGTTACGTTCTATCGCCGTTCGAATGGGCGCCTTAATTTCATCAATTTATATCGCTTCACTGTTCGTATACGTGTACTACGTACATTTATGTTACTACCGTCGCCGGTATACGCGTACGTGTTATCGTCCTCCGATGTGGCCGTGTTTGCTTTTATTTCCCTTTCACGTTTAGACTTAGTTTGTGGTTCTGAAAAGAACCGTTATTATATTTCGACGACGAGGTGGATGACGTCGTCGTGAGCGGACGCGCGGGCGGTCGTCGCCAACTTCCTCCCCTCACGTCAGTCGCTCGCCCCGCCGTTTTATCCTAAGTGGACCTCTACTTGGAACTGGTGTACTTGGTGACGGCTTTTGTGCCCTCGCTGACGGCGTGCTTGGCAATTCACCGGGCAGCAATAGACGTACGGCCGTTTGGATCTCTCGGCTCGTGATCGTCGACCGTTTGTTGTAATGGGCGAGTCGGGACGCCTCGGCGGCGATCCGCTCGAAGATATCGTTGACGAAACTATTCATGATGCTCATCGCCTTACTGGAGATGCCGGTGTCCGGGTGCACCTGTTTCAAGACCTTGTAGATATAGATGGCGTAGCTCTCCTTCCTCCTACGTTTCTTCTTCTTATCCCCCTTAGATATGTTCTTTTGGGCCTTCCCGGCCTTCTTGGCGGCCTTTCCCTAGTCTTGGGCGGCATTTCTGGTTAGTTGTCTTTCGGACTGTTAGACTGACGGTTACCGGAAGTCGACTGCGTACGTCTAGAGCGGCGTATGAAGTCAGAATGAGTAAAAAAACTCTGGTCTTCATTATCACTCCGGGGTTAGCCAAAGAGGGCTCTAAACCCCATAGTCCTGATGTCTACGGCTAACATCGCACCGTAGGAAAATTTGTGATCCGGACCGTTCGAGCTGATTGTTGCGCCAGACAGTAACGGCGGAGGGAAGACCCCAAGGGATGAAGCGGAACCATGGATGTCGGGAGGGACGTCATCAATATAATGAAGAAAAAAATAACGGTTCCACAGAGTGCAGTGGCTTCTCCGAAGCGTCCTCTTCTTTCTTCTTTCTTGAAGAGTTATTAGAATAGCTTAGCTACAATATTAATCATAGCCGTGTATATTTTTTTTTTTTTTTTTTTTTTTTTTTTTTTTTTTTTTTTTTTTTTTTTTTTTTTTTTTTTCAAACACTCGCTCCTGGCTATGGGGTGAAGTCACTGCACTATTATTGCAGTGATTGCAATGAGAAGACGCAATCAATGATATGTATTTTTTTTTTTTTTTTTTTTTTTTTTTTTTTTTTTTTTTTTTTTTTTTTTTTTTTTTTTTTTTTTTTTTTTTTTTTTTTTTTTTTTTTTTTTACCACGTTATAAATAGTGCGGCCATCTGCACAAATTGACGTTCCAAGAGAACCGTTTCACAAAAATAAATAGACAAACACAACATAAATTAAGACCCACGTTTGGGGTTTGTCAACAAATTGAGGGGTGGGTGCATAGGAGACCACCGTCAATCTGATGACAGGTGTTTACAATCGAAGTTTTGGATGAGTAAAAAATTCCGATGAACCCTGACGTTTTATATTACACTGTGCTCGTACCGTCAGGCCACGCCTCCGGCCAATGACGCGCCTGGCGTTCCCTAACGCTATACGATAGGCGGCGCTGGTGGGCCTTATAACTGATGGTAGGAGCGCCGATCCCGGCATTATCGTCGTATCTCCGTCGGTGAAGCGACCACACTACTACTACAGCTGCTATCTCGCAACACACTAGTACTTATATATCGTCATGTCTGACGTGGTAAAGGTGGCAAGGTTAAGGGCAAGGCGAAGTCGCGGTCGAGCAGGGCCGGTCTCCAGTTTCCCGTCGTCGTATCCATCGCTGTTGCGTAAAGGCAATTACGCGAACGCGTCGGGCCGGAGCGCCGGTCTATCTGGCCGCCGTCATGGAGTATCTCGCCGCCGAAGTGCTCGAATTGGCCGGTAACGCGGCCAGGGATAATAAGAAGACCCGCATCATACCAGACATCTTCAACTCGCCATCCGCAATGACGAGGAACTGAACAAACTACTCTCCGGCGTGACGATCGCCCAGGGAGGCGTACTGCCCAACATTCAGGCAGTCCTCCTACCGAAGAAGACGGAAAAGAAGCCTTAAGCGCGCGCGGCGGGAGGGGTTCGGATATCCGACGACGATGGCGACATCGTTGTCATCGTCGAGGATTACCCGGCGCCGATAAGCACGTGCGCACATACACACACGGCCCTTCTCAGGCCACAAACATGATCCGCTCGCATATGAGAATTGTTTAACTAGCTCTCGTCTGTGCGACCACACACCTGTACGTCGTTACATAATTGCTCTCGAAAATTACGGTGGGGCGCCCTTGTCTTATCCACCCTCTTTGCATTTCTTTTCTCTATGTATATTCAACTGATACTTGTATCGCACCCTTTTATGACGCCATCTGAACGTCTGCGACCGCACACACGGCGAGACGATGTTGACATGTCCCGTGCCCGTCGCGGCGGTCATCAGTATATATGCATTATACGTACATAAAATAGGTATTTGGACGCTTTTTTTTTTTTTTCTTCTCTATCTGTCCCTTGAAAGGCCGTCGTTAGCGTATTAACTATTGGCAACGACCACACCACACTGAAAAAGACCAGTTCTCGTCCGATCACTGAAGTCAAACAGTGTCGGGCGCGGTTAGTACTTGGATGGTGACCGCTTGGGAACACCGCGTGTTGTTGCCCTCAAACTTTTTTTGTATTACCAATCTTTTACCATCATTTTAAATATCCACACCTCTCGTCATTTCTCCATCATCCCTCTGTTATCATTTCTATAATTATATCTGTTTTCTTCTTCTTATTATTATTATGATTCTTATTACGATTATTATTACTTTTGTTATTATTATTATTATTTATTGTTATTATTTTTATTATTATTCATAATATTATGTTTATTATTCATGATTATTATAGTAATTGTTGTTGTTGTATATCAATCGTATTTGTATATGAACACTGATCCGGTTTGCTTTCAGATAAATGCCGAGGACGTTTGGCCCGTGGCCGTTCGGATCGACGAGTCCCTGTCGTCGAAGCCATAGAATAACGTGGCGGCGCGATATCTTTCGGCAACGCCACACGTCCTAGCGACCACCGCGTGGGTACGTAGCCCCTCTTATCCCTTCTAATTGAATATAATTTGTGGTTCTGAAAAGAACCGGTCGTAAGTTTTGTTTTTTTTTTTTTTTTGTTTAATCAAACAAAAAAAATCTCTCTCTCATTGGCGACTGCGATGCTCTCGTGTGCGTGATTCTTAACCGCCGAAGCCGTACAAGGTACGACCCTGACGTTTCAAGGCGTACACAACGTCCATCGCGGTGACGGTCTTCCTCTTGGCGTGTTCCGTGTACGTAACCGCGTCACGGATGACGTTCTCCAGGAATACTTTCAATACGCCCCTGGTCTCTTCGTAGATGAGCCCCGATATACGTTTCACTCCGCCACGTCTGGCGAGACGTCTGATGGCCGGCTTGGTGATGCCCTGGATATTATCGCGCAGTACTTTGCGATGACGTTTGGCACCTCCTTTTCCAGACCTTTTCCGCCTTTACCTCTGCCGGTCATTTTTGAGGGTGGGTCGTCGGTATCTATAGCAGCTATACAATGATCGATAGAACGCGTGACTGACGTCTTCTGTTGTTACTGACCGAGTGCGACCCGCCGGCGCGTTTATATAGACCGCCGTGGGCCACGCCCCGCCGGAACGACATTCGACCAATCGCCGTGCCCGGCGAGTGCTTAAACGAGCCCTGGCGGCCTAGCCAACGTTACTATACTACACGTCGCCAGCCGTAGCAGTATCGTAGCAGCAGCAGCATCAGCGTACCACGAGTATATCTTTTAATAGTATCGCACCGCACGCGACATCCGCAACAAGTGACACTTATCATCATCAACGATGGCGAGAACGAAACAGACAGCCAGAAAGTCGACCGGTGGCAAGGCGCCACGGAAACAATTGGCGACCAAGGCCGCCCGCAAGAGCCACCCGCCACGGGTGGCGTTAAGAAACCGCATCGTTACCGCCCCGGCACGGTCGCACTCAGGGAGATCCGTCGATACCAAAAGAGTACGGAATTATGATCAGGAAATTGCCTTTCCAACGGCTGGTGAGGAGATAGCGCCAAGTTTCAAGACCGACCTACGCTTTCAAAGTTCCGCCGTGATGGCCCTCCAGGAGGCCAGCGAGGCGTACCTAGTGGGATTGTTCAGAGATACGAACCTGTGCGCCATTCACGCGAAACGCGTCACCATAATGCCGAAGGATATCCAGTTGGCGCGACGTATTCGCGGTGAGAGGGCCTAGATAGATAGCGACGCCCGCCAACAGTCGGCGGCCAGGCGGCCGTTTCTAGAACGCGGACGGCGGATTATAACCCCGTCGTTTGCGTACTGACACTTAGACCGGTTCTTTTCAGAACCACACATTTGTTCATTACAATGATTAAGGACAGTTGGACGAGGTGTTAGTTGTCGTCTTGACGACAGATGTACGTATGTATGCGTGTATATATGTATCTATTGTATGTGTGTGTGTGTGTGTGTGTGTAAACGATTATTAATTATATCCGGGACGTACACCGAAGATGATGGTCGCATCCGCGCCTCGATTAATTAACAAATGTTAAATGAGAGCGGGCAACGCGATCCGCTTAGTATTTACTATCGCCCTTGACGGATGGCGTGTAATGATGCGTCCACGATATTTACGTTAAAGAATTTATTCATTTATTACTATTATTACGTCGTTCTATACCTAACCGACCGGGTTTAGGCCGAAACGGCGTAAGTATACTATTATACAAGACGATGCTGCCCGATGGTGACGGTCGTACAGGAGGTATTTGTTACGCGAATACTACTGCCATTATGTTAATGTACGTATTACGCGATTAGTAAACAGTTTCTCATTTCGCTTTCGTGCGGAATCTTTTTGTGGCCCTGAAAAGGGCCATTTCGAGTTGCCGTGCCGGCGATGACGACGGTGATGGCGGTGTTGGGGGGTGGTGGTGGTGGTTGAGGTGGTGGTTCGGGCCTCGATCCGTCCGCCGCAAGGTCAGTGCCGTTATCGGAACGGCGGCCGCTGCAGTTGCCGCCGCGCGATCGTCGCCCGTGGACGACGGAAACGGCGGGGTTCACTTTTTCTTGGGCGACGCGACTTTCCTTGACGAGGCGGTCCCGGCAGCGGCTGCAGATCCCTTGCCCGAGGAGGAGGCCTTCTTGGCGGTCTTCGGTTTGGGCGCCTTCGGCTTCTTGGTCGGTCCCTTGGTGGCCTTCTTCACCTTGGACGGGACTTGGCCTGCTTGGCGGACGCCTTCGCTGCCGCGGCGGCCGCCGCCTTCTTCTCGGCGGCGGTCTTCTTGGCCTGGCGGTAGCGGCGGTCCTCTTGTCCGCGGCGGTGGCGACCTCTCCGCCGGCCCCTGCGGCCTTCTTGGACGCCTTTGGCGGCGCCCTCTTGCCTCCGACGGCGGCGGCCGCCGCCGCCCCCTTGCCCTTGGCGGCGCTCGCTGCGGCGGCCTTCTTCTTCGACGTTTTCGAGGCGGCGGTGGGCGCGCTCGCGCCGCCGCCGCTCTCCTTGGCGTCGTGTCCGGCGACTCCGGTCTTCTTGGCGGCGGCCAGCTTGAACGATCCGGACGCGCCCTTACCCTTGGTCTGCACTAGGGCCCCGGAGGCGACGGCCGCCTTCAGGTACTTCTTGATGAACGGCGACATCTTCTCCGCGTCCACCTTATAATTGGCGGCCACGTACTTCTTGATCGCCTGCAGCGAGGAACCGCCGCGCTCCTTGAGGCTCTTGATCGCCCCGTTGACCATCTCGGAGGTGGGCGGGTGCGTGGTTTCGAGCGCGGATTCTTCGCCTTCTTGGCCGCGGTACCGGCGGCCGCCGCGCTGCCGCTTTCTTGGAAGTCGCCGCCGGCGCCGCGGCGACGGCCGCGGTAGTCGTCGGTGAGGCGGTGGCCTGCTGTTGCGTGGATACGTCGGCCATGTTCTTCGCTCTGCTGTCTGTGATAGTAGTAATAGTAGTTATCGGTATTATAACGGTCGTGGTGCGAGGGCTGACTGGTTGGTCGTTGCTACTTGCTGCTGCTTACTGCGATCTGATCTGCTCTGCTGGCGTTACGGGAGCGCGTTCTCGTGCCTCTAGCGATAGATTTATGTCTGTCGACTGAGATAGTGTTCAGCCGTAGTCGACGCGAGCGCACGTACCGAATGCTAAACTACGGTACCGTCAAGCTAGCCCTCGCTCAACGGTTCACGGACGCGCTCGTGTTCGCAGTCCGTTCTTTGACGCGTCGGCGTCGGTGGTACGTGGACCGGCCGCCGCCGGGCCGGTCGCGTACGGAGCGTCCGATGACGTGGCGTTCCCCTATCGCCCCGATCGGCGAGCCGCCACGTCATCGTTCCCCGCAAATATCGGTCCATTCGGAGACGCCCGATCCGCACCGCCGGTAGGCCGTAATTTGGGGCTCGCCGTCGCCTGACCGCGGACGCCCGACGCCGCCGGACCGGCGGACGTGACGCGTCGATGTTTCCGGATGTCCCGTCGCCGGTCCCGGACGCCGTCCGTCCGGCCCGGTCGTCGTGGGACCCGTCGCGACGGGGTCCTGTTTTGGCGATCGCCTTCCTAACCGATCCGTACTACGCTTCGTACGTTGCCTGTCATCGGCGCTCGTGATCGCGTCATACTTGACGCGTCCTCGTCGCTGACGGTCATGTCGTACGCGCCGTCGCGTCTGACCCGTTTAACGTCTCGTCTCTATGGGGTATTTTGACGACCGATCGAACGAACGAACGGACGGGTGTCGCATCGATGGGCTCGACTTGTTCATCATCTCTACTATATGTATATTCTGATTAGTTGGCGCGTTTGTGGGTGATCGCCGTTCAACTATCATTACACCTCTTCGACCCCGTATATATCGCGTAACGCTAACGTCGCCCGATCGATCATTCGTCATTATCTGATCGTCGACGTCGTCCGTCCGTAGCCGCCCGCCCGTATCTCGCCGCCGCCGTCGTCGGGGTCGATTTTTAACTCGCCGCACCGTCCGTAACCGCGTTCCCGTCTTAACGGCTGCGCCTATATATGCCCACGCCGCGCTACGCGCCCTCTAGTCCATACCTATGTTACGTTAACACACCTTTATGGCTGCCTTACTCCGCGACCCCCACGTCGGGGTTCGGTTTTCGCGCGCGACATAGCCGATCGCTTCGTATATCTGTCGTAATTTGACATTTACTTATTCACATTATCTAAACGGGTATCTTTTCGCACAGTATAGTGCGTCCCCCTTCGTCTTTTTATATCCCCTCGCGCACCCGTAACGTAGGTATCTCGACTATGTGCATTCGGCGACCGCCTTGTCTCGATCGTCGCCTTGTTTCACGTCCGCGCCTGATCGTTAAATAATTGTTTATTATTTTTATTATTTATTATTAGTTATTATTATTATTTATCCCTGTTAATTCGGGACTTGTATATAGTGCCAATTCTACAGCATACCATTTGTATTTAGTATGCACGAGCCGTCGGCGCGGTCGTCTATCGCCGTTACGGGCGCGACCGACACGAACGCAATCTTTTGAATGGTATCTTTTTTTTTTTGCCCGTTACGTTCTATCGCCGTTCGAATGGGCGCCTTTATTTCATCAATTTATATCGCTTCACTGTTCGTATACGTGTACTACGTACATTTATGTTACTACCGTCGCCGGTATACGCGTACGTGTTATCGTCCTCCGATGTGGCCGTGTTTGCTTTTATTTCCCTTTCACGTTTAGACTTAGTTTGTGGTTCTGAAAAGAACCGTTATTATAATTCGACGACGAGGTGGATGACGTCGTCGTGAGCGGACGCGCGGGCGGTCGTCGCCACTCCTCCCCTCACGTCAGTCGCTCGCCCCGCCGTTTTATCCTAAGTGGACCTCTACTTGGAACTGGTGTACTTGGTGACGGCTTTTGTGCCCTCGCTGACGGCGTGCTTGGCCAATTCACCGGGCAGCAATAGACGTACGGCCGTTTGGATCTCTCGGCTCGTGATCGTCGACCGTTTGTTGTAATGGGCGAGTCGGACGCCTCGGCGGCGATCCGCTCGAAGATATCGTTGACGAAACTATTCATGATGCTCATCGCCTTACTGGAGATGCCGGTGTCCGGGTGCACCTGTTTCAAGACCTTGTAGATATAGATGGCGTAGCTCTCCTTCCTCCTACGTTTCTTCTTCTTATCCCCCTTAGATATGTTCTTTTGGGCCTTCCCGGCCTTCTTGGCGGCCTTTCCACTAGTCTTGGGCGGCATTTCTGGTTAGTTGTCTTTCGGACTGTTAGACTGACGGTTACCGGAAGTCGACTGCGTACGTCTAGAGCGGCGTATGAAGTCAGAATGAGTAAAAAAACTCTGGTCTTCATTATCACTCCGGGGTTAGCCAAAGAGGGCTCTAAACCCCATAGTCCTGATGTCTACGGCTAACATCGCACCGTAGGAAAATTTGTGATCCGGACCGTTCGAGCTGATTGTTGCGCCAGACAGTAACGGCGGAGGGAAGACCCCAAGGGATGAAGCGGAACCATGGATGTCGGGAGGGACGTCATCAATATAATGAAGAAAAAAAATAACGGTTCCACAGAGTGCAGTGGCTTCTCCGAAGCGTCCTCTTCTTTCTTCTTTCTTGAAGAGTTATTAGAATAGCTTAGCTACAATATTAATCATAGCCGTGTATATTTTTTTTTTTTTTTTTTTTTTTTTTTTTTTTTTTTTTTTTTTTTTTTTTTTTTTCAAACACTCGCTCCTGGCTATGGGGTGAAGTCACTGTAGCTATTATTGCAGTGATTGCAATGAGAAGACGCAATCAATGATATGTAATACTTTTTTTTTTTTTTTTTTTTTTTTTTTTTTTTTTTTTTTTTTTTTTTTTTTTTTTACCACGTTATAAATAGTGCGGCCATCTGCACAAATTGACGGTTCCAAAGAGAACCGTTTCACAAAAATAAATAGACAAACACAACATAAATAAGACCCCACGTTTGGGGTTTGTCAACAAATTGAGGGGTGGGTGCAATAGGCAACCCACCCGTCAATCTGATGACAGGTGTTTACAATCGAAGTTTTGGATGTTTATTTTACAGATAGTTGTCTTTACACCTGTCATCCTAAGTACATTAATGATTAGATAATGGTTCAATCTGGTTTTTTTTTTTTTTTTTTTTTTTTTTTTTTTTTTTTTTTTTTTTTCCAGAAGGTGTGAACAAACATAACAACCATGAAATCCTTAAGGTAGGATTTGTCAAAAAAAGAAAAACTTATTAGTGGGTATATAATCGTTCACAGAATTTCATATTGTGTATATGTATATGCATGTATATATATGTTTTTTTTTTTTTTTTTTTTTTTTTTTTTTTTTTTTTTTTTACTTTATCTGTGAACTCGTGAAAATAAATTTGAATGGTGTATAGGGCCAATATTGAATTATGATAAAATGAGGGAAGGTAAGAATAAAGATAAAAACTAAAAACTGGTGTATAGGGCCAGTGGGATAAGTATAAAAGAGAAAGGATAAAAGCAGGCTTTATAAAAAAGGTGTAAAGGGCCTTGAATTAAAATGATAAATACTTAAAAAGACAAAACAAACATATAGAAATAAAAGTAGTTGTAAATAGAAAAGAGGCTACCCGTCGTGCGACGCAGCAGCACTGGGCAAACGCCTGACGCTCACTCTGGGAGGGGGACGGTCCTGCGGATCGACAACACCCTGCAACAGAGGGTTGTCCAACAGGGCCGCCCTCTCCCAGGTTCCCCGCGCAAGGGAGGCAAGGTGGTCCTCGAGCGGCTCGACCCCAAGATCCCGCCGCAGCTGGTCGTTTCTTACAAACCAGGGGGCACCAGCCATAGTCCTCAGCATCCGGTTTTGGAGTATCTCCAGGGTCTTAAGATGACCCGCGGATGCCGAGGACCAGGCCAGAGCCCCGTAGGTTAGCTGCGGTCTTAAAAATGACTTATAAAGTATCACTTTACTACGGAGGTCGAGCGCGCTGGAGCCCCGAAGCAAGGTTATCAGACTATTCCTTGCAACAATAAACTTACTTTTGATGTAATTAATATGGGGAACGAACGTCAGGCGCTTGTCAAGATACATGCCAAGATACTTAACGTCAAGACGCCAGGGGAGGCATCGGTCGTTGAGGTACAAGTGGTCCGCCGGCGGCCCGGTCTTCCAAGTGAACCGGACGGCCTCGCTTTTCGATTCGTTAACTTGGAGTCGCCAACGCTCCATCCATTCGGTGAGACCGTCGACCGCCCTCTGCAGCCGGCGGACCACAATGTTCTCATTTCTGCAGGCCGCGTACACGGCGGTATCGTCCGCATACACGGCCAGCTCCACCCCCGGCTCCCTGGGAATGTCCGAAGTGTACAGATTGAAGAGTGTGGGGGCCCAACAGGGAGCCCTGCGGTACCCCCGCATCCTGGAGTCGCGCCTGGGATAGGCTGTCGCCCTCCCTCACAACGAAGCTGCGCCCAGACAGGTAACTGTGAACTAACTTGGTTAAGGACATACACATGTTAAAATTTAACAACTTAAAAACAAGGCCGTGGTGCCAGACCGTGTCAAATGCCCTGGTAATGTCAAGGAACACCGCCCCAACAGTCTCTTTTCTCCCGAGTGCGTCCCGGATGGCCTCCGTCAACCTCAGGAGCTGGAAATCCGCACTGTACCCAGCACGGAAACCAAACTGCTCCCGAGGCAACAGGGCCAGACGTTCTATCTCCTCATTGAGGAGCTTCAAGATAAAAAACTCCGCGATCTTGGACACACCCGAGAGGAGACTGATGGGCCGGTAGTTCTGCGGGAAGGTGGAGTCCCTTCCCGGCTTGGGGATATTTCTGACGACGGCACGCTTCCACGCGACAGGGAAATATTCGGTTTTGAGGATGCCATTGATAATTGAAGTGAGACCTTTAATCGCTGAAGGGGGGAAAGCACCGTATCATCTCGTTGGTGATGGCATCGAGACCTGGTGCCTTCCCTTTCTTCAGCGACTGGATAGCCTGGGCGACCTCAGCCTCGCCGACGGGACCAAGGCCCTTTGTCGGCGAGGCGAGTAAGCGGGCAATCGCCCTGCTCACCTCGCCCTCCAGCTCGTCGTCTTCCTCATCGCCGACCGCCATATCCTGGGCGCTCCTAAACACGTCCTCTAGATGGCTCCCATGGGCTTCCGCCCTCTCGTAGTCGGTATAGGCCATGCCGTCTCGTCCGTGCAGTGGTCTAGGTGGAGGTGCCTCCGCACGGTTGAGGGCCTTAACGACCCTCCAAAGGGAACCATCTTCGGTCGTAAGGGACGTCAGCTTGTCGGCGAGAGTTTGTGTTTCATGTTCCTCGAGTGCTATGCGAACCGACCTGATCAGACCATTCGCTAGGGCCCGATCGCGAGGGCAGCCGGTATGCCTGGCCCTATTCACGGCTTTGCGCTTGGTCCGAATCAGGTCTCTTAGGTCCTGAGGGATGCGTCCGCGCTGTCCCTTTCCCACAGGAACCCTAAAGGTAGCCCCTTCACGACATTCCCCAACAACCACGGTCAGATGGTCGACCGCTGAGTCTATGTCGGCGGGGCTGAGCAGTTCCCTCTCCGGAGGTAGGTAGCGAGCATCTAGGAGGCCAGTGAAAAGCCCCCAGTTAGTACGCCTCAGAGGAGGCTGGCCCGCAGCGGCCAAGCCTTCCCCCAACTCGATAAAAATCGGGTTATGATCCGAGGACAAATCGGACTCAGCCCGGACGGACACCGCCCCACTGTAGCGAGCAGTAAGGGCGAAGTCAAGGATGTCCGGTCTTGTGCCCTGGCGAAAATAGGTGGGCTCCCCAGGGGAATGGACCTGCCAGTCATTCTCCTGGAGAAGCCGGTGCAGATATCGGCCGAAGTCATTGGTAGCTCGGCACCCCCAAAGGGGATGCTTCGCGTTCAAATCACCGGCTAAGAGGACCGGAGCATCACCAGCTCCGGACATGAGCGCACAATAGTCCTCGGTAGAAAAGACCCTAGAGGGGGAGGCATACACCGACACCATGCGGAAAACCGCATGGCCGGGCAGCGAAACGGTCACCGCGGTCGCCTCGAGAGACGACAACGGGGGCAACGGCCAGATGGAATGCCTGATGCCGCTTTTAACGGCTAATGCCGTTCCTCCTCCCTTTCCGGAGAGTCGGTCGTTGCGATAGATGGCATAGCCAGGGAGCCGAAAACGGTCCCCCGGCCTTAACCACGTCTCGCTGAGGAAGAGCACATCAACCTCATATCTGCTCAAGGCCTCCGCCACCTCGAGCTGTTTATCCCTTACACTACTGGCATTGAAAGCCATAATAGTGAAATTCGGCGCGGGATGTGCTGGCATTATCTGCGTTGGGAGGGTATCATCTCCTTCAGATGGCCAACTACCTCACCTAAGGTGAGGACTAGCTGCTGCAAAGTGCCGAGTATTGCAGCAATCTCTGAGCCTTCCCCCTTTCTGACGGAGTGGGGGGGCTTACCCGGTGTTTTGGAGGACGGGGTGGTAGCCACCTGCGGCCTGGGGTCTAGGGTGACCCTTCGCCCCGCGGCACCGGAGGTTCCCTTACTACGCGGGGTGGGGGGGTTATTAGCCCCCACAGCCCCCGCGTATGTCGTAGGAGCGGGACTCCTAGGGGCCGACTTCGGTCCCCTAGGAGTAGTGTCAGGGTTGACTGGTACGGGCCTGGGTCGAGGATACCTCGGGCATCCCCGATAGCTGGCTGGGTGAGGTCCACCACAGTTCGCACAAACTGGGGGCTCACCCTTTGGCTTTGGACAATCAGTGGCCCGATGCGTATCACCGCATCGGACACACTTGGTCTCAGCCGTACATCGGGTCTGTGAATGCCCGAATCGCTGGCACCTGAAGCATTGACCCAGGCTTGGGCGTGAACGTAGAGTCTCCACAGTGACCTCAAGGCGACCCGCCATCTCCTTGAGGTTGTAGATGGTGGTTTGGGCCCTTGGCAGCCTTACCATAACCATAGGCATTGGACTGCGATCCTGGCCCTTTTTCATGCGCACAACGACGGCCGGCGTGAATCCCATGTCCACCAGGTCCTGGTGGACATCCTCCACGCGGGCCTCAATGGGTATTCCCCTAATGACTACGTTGAGTGACTTCTCCGACGGTAGTTGGTAAGTGTGATAAGGCATTACCTGTTCGGTGAAGAATTTGGTAATGCCTCGAAAATCGCTCTCTGTGGCGGGATAGAGGCGTATCCCGTCGGAGATATTTTGGGCCTTTGTGTATACGAGCCCCCGTCTGCGGAGCTCGCCCGAAACGGTGTACCACCGTGACTTGTCCCGCAGAACAATTGGGGGCATTTGGTCCGGCGTCGGGGGACCACGCCCTCCCGCACCGGACTTGACTCGAGGAACATTAGGATTTCCCCCACCGGGGACGCGGTCCCTGGTGGGTTTGGTCTCTGCAGTCCTAGTATTGGACTGCTTAGAGAGTGGAGGGGCTTCCGGTACCCCCTGGGTAGGAGGTAAGATCTCAATGGCATCCATTTCACGAACCTGGGCGCGCGGAGACACGGTCTGGCCTGGCTCCCTACCGGTGTCAGCAGGCTTCTCCTGACTCCCCCCCTTCTTTTTGCGCTTTGGCTTGGGGGCTGGTTTGCCCCCCAAATCCCTTTTGATTGCACCCTTTTTATTTGCGCCGGCAGCAATCTCGCCCTCGTGGACGAGAACTTCAGTCATTAGCTTATCACTAGCTTCAGGCTGCATAGCCTGAGAATTGTTCGCGCCCACTTTCCCCACCACGTCGCGGATAAGGGAGGAGTCGGAGAAGCTGTCACTATAGCTAAACTGAGACGTTGACAGTTGTCTCTTTTTAAGATTTTTATTTTCCTCTTTCGCTTTTTTTTCGTTATAGATATTGATCAATAGCTTAATTTGGGCGGCAAGGTCCTCCATCGACAGGTCCTCAGGCCCCTTCGGAAGGGGGGAGGAACTACCTAGAGGGCACGCGGCCCTATCTACCTTAACAACCGTAACGTTCGCGGATGACCCCTCCCCAGGGGTCTCCGGGAGCGGGGTATCCGCGAAAGTAGGCTTAACTAACTTAGGTGGCGTTCTGTAAGTCGCCATAGCTTAAAAGTTTGATAATTTTTAATTAAAATCAAAAGCCTCGATGGAGGCCCGCCGCAAAGCCCTGAAGGGGCACCCAGGACCGGGAAGCAGCAAAGGCCGCACCCGGTCCAACAAGAAGCCCGGTAGGGAACCCCACGGAAAAATTAAAAAATTCAAACACACAAAAAACAGTTTAAAATACTTAAAATTACGTAAAATAAATAAATTTAAAAGAAACAGTCAGAATTTAAAATTTAAAAACGGCACAGTAATAAATAATTAAAATCAGTGTATAAATAAAAACAAGGTAACTAGTAGCGCAGTATTATTAAAAATACTTTGTCTAAAATGATATATAAATGACTAAAAATATTTAAAACAGATTAACAAAAATAAAGTGACTAGATGAGCAGTATTTAATTAAATACTTTGTTTAAAATAAATAATAAATAGTTAAAAATATTTAAAACGACACTGTATAAATAAAATAACTATCACACGCCAAATGTATATATAAAAATAAATAAGTTCAAGCGCCGGCAAAAAGAAGCCTCGCGCAAGAACAGCTGGCCGGCCGCTGCGTAAACAGATGTCCGTCCGCGTGCCGAGTAGCGCGGAGCGAGACGCTACCGGCGATCACGAACAGCGGGACCGGCTGCCGATAAGCGGCACGCTAGAATATAACACACGTACGTATATACCTTTATGTATGCAATATATTAATATTATTTGTGCGTGCACGTAAACAAACTGATTTTATATTTAGATGCGTTAACTTAACGGCGATAAATATGTATATATATACGCAGTCTTAAAAATTTATAATTTAAATTTAGATTTAACGTATCTCTCCCTACGTCTAGAATCTAATTCTTTTGTAAATATATGTTTGGTCTGAAAAGACCAGTGTCAATAATTTTATAGTATTATATTAGGGAAAGATATGCGCTTTAAAACCAAACCCAACACCACAGGTACCCTAAACGACGAACCTTTTTGGCAGAACAGGTGATGCTGCTTCCGCTGCGGCTCGTCCTCAGTTCCCAGATGATAATGGGTGGACTCTGCGCTGTAGTACAATCGCTGGATGTGATTTGTGGTTAATTATCTCTCAGACTGTTAGACTGACGGTTACCGGAAGTCGACTGCGTACGTCTAGAGCGGCGTATGAAGTCAGAATAAGTAAAAAATTCGATGACCCTGACGTTTTATATTACACTGTGCTCGTACCGTCAGGCCACGCCTCCGGCCAATGACGCGCCTGGCCGTTCCCTAACGCTATACGATAGGCGGCGCTGGTGGGCCTTATAACTGATGGTAGGAGCGCCGATCCCGGCATTATCGTCGTATCTCCGGTCGGTGAAGCGACCACACTACTACTACAGCTGCTATCTCGCAACACACTAGTACTTATATATCGTCATGTCTGGACGTGGTAAAGGTGGCAAGGTTAAGGGCAAGGCGAAGTCGCGGTCGAGCAGGGCCGGTCTCCAGTTTCCCGTCGGTCGTATCCATCGGCTGTTGCGTAAAGGCAATTACGCGGAACGCGTCGGTGCCGGAGCGCCGGTCTATCTGGCCGCCGTCATGGAGTATCTCGCCGCCGAAGTGCTCGAATTGGCCGGTAACGCGGCCAGGGATAATAAGAAGACCCGCATCATACCTAGACATCTTCAACTCGCCATCCGCAATGACGAGGAACTGAACAAACTACTCTCCGGCGTGACGATCGCCCAGGAGGCGTACTGCCCAACATTCAGGCGGTCCTCCTACGAAGAAGACGGAAAAGAAGCCTTAAGCGCGCGCGCGGGGGAGGGGGTTCGGATATCCGACGACGATGGCGACATCGTTGTCATCGTCGAGGATTACCCGGCCGCCGATAAGCACGTGCGCACATACACACACGGCCCTTCTCAGGGCCACAAACATGATCCGCTCGCATATGAGAATTGTTTAACTAGCTCTCGGTCTGCGACCACACACCTGTACGTCGTTACATAATTGCTCTCCAAAAATTTACGGTGGGGCGCCCTTGTCTTATCCACCCTCTTTGCATTTCTTTTCTCTATGTATATTCAACTGATACTTTGTATCGCACCCTGTTATGACGGCCATCTGAACGTCTGCGACCGCACACACGGCGAGACGATGTTTGACATGTCCCCGTGCCCGTCGCGGCGGTCGTCATGTATATATGCATTATACGTACATATAAATAGGTATTTAGACGCTTTTTTTTTTTTTTCTTCTCTTATCTTTCCCTTGAAAGGCCGTCGTTAGCGTATTAACTATTGGCAACGACCACACCACACTGAAAAGACCAGTTCTCGTCCGATCACTGAAGTCAAACAGTGTCGGGCGCGGTTAGTACTTGGATGGGTGACCGCTTGGGAACACCGCGTGTTGTTGCCCTCAAACTTTTTTTGTATTACCAATCTTTTACCGTCATTTTAAATATCCACACCTCTCGTCATTTCTCCATCATCCCTCTGTTATCATTTCTATAATTATATCTGTTTTCTTCTTCTTCTTATTATTATTATTATTATGATTATTATTATTACTTTTGTTATTATTATTATTATTTATTGTTATTATTATTATTACTTATGATTATTATAGTAATTGTTGTTGTTGTTGTTGTATATCAATCGTATTTGTATATGAATATACGAAATACTGATCCGGTTTGCTTTCAGATAAATGCCGAGGACGTTGGTGGCCCGTGGCCGTTCGGATCGACGAGTCCCTGTCGTCGAAGCCATAGAATAACGTGGCGGCGCGATATCTTTCGGCAACGCCACACGTCCTGGCGACCACCGCGTGGGTACGTAGCCCCTCTTATCCCTTCTAATTGAATATAATTTGTGGTTCTGAAAAGAACCGGTCGTAAGTTTTTTTTTTTTTTTTTTGTTTAATCAAAAAAAAAATCTCTCTCCATTGGCGACTGTGATGCTCTCGTGTGCGTGATTCTTAACCGCCGAAGCCGTACAAGGTACGACCCTGACGTTTCAAGGCGTACACAACGTCCATCGCGGTGACGGTCTTCCTCTTGGCGTGTTCCGTGTACGTAACCGCGTCACGGATGACGTTCTCCAGGAATACTTTCAATACGCCCCTGGTCTCTTCGTAGATGAGCCCCGATATACGTTTCACTCCGCCACGTCTGGCGAGACGTCTGATGGCCGGCTTGGTGATGCCCTGGATATTATCGCGCAGTACTTTGCGATGACGTTTGGCACCTCCTTTTCCCAGACCTTTTCCGCCTTTACCTCTGCCGGTCATTTTGAGGGTGGGTCGTCGGTATCTATAGCAGCTATACAACGATCGATAGAACGCGTGACTGACGTCTTCTGTTGTTACTGACCGAGTGGCGACCCGCCGGCGCGTTTATATAGACCGCCGTGGGCCACGCCCCGCCGGAACGACATTCGACCAATCGCCGTGCCCGGCGAGTGCTTAAAACGAGCCCCGGCGGCCTAGCCAACGTTACTATACTACACGTCGCCAGCCGTAGCAGTATCGTAGCAGCAGCACCAGCATCAGCGTACCACGAGTATATCTTTTAATAGTATCGCACCGCACGCGACAACCGCAACAAGTGACACTTATCATCATCAACGATGGCGAGAACGAAACAGACAGCCAGAAAGTCGACCGGTGGCAAGGCGCCACGGAAACAATTGGCGACCAAGGCCGCCCGCAAGAGCGCACCCGCCACGGGTGGCGTTAAGAAACCGCATCGTTACCGCCCCGGCACGGTCGCACTCAGGGAGATCCGTCGATACCAAAAGAGTACGGAATTATTGATCAGGAAATTGCCTTTCCAACGGCTGGTGAGGGAGATAGCGCAAGATTTCAAGACCGACCTGCGCTTCCAAAGTTCCGCCGTGATGGCCCTCCAGGAGGCCAGCGAGGCGTACCTAGTGGGATTGTTCGAGGATACGAACCTGTGCGCCATTCACGCGAAACGCGTCACCATAATGCCGAAGGATATCCAGTTGGCGCGACGTATTCGCGGTGAGAGGGCCTAGATAGATAGCGACGCCCGCCAACCAGTCGGCCGGCCAGGCGGCCGTTTCTAGAACGCGGACGGCGGGATTATAACCCGTCGTTTTGCGTACTGACACTTAGACCGGTTCTTTTCAGAACCACACATTTGGTTCATTACAATGATTAAGGGACAGTTGGACGAGGTGTTAGTTGTCGTCTTGACGACAGATGTACGTATGTATGCGTGTATATATGTATCTATTGTATGTGTGTGTGTGTGTAAACGATTATTAATTATATCCGGGACGTACACCGAAGATGATGGTCGCATCCGCGCCTCGATTAATTAACAAATGTTAAATGAGAGCGGGCAACGCGATCCGCTTAGTATTTACTATCGCCCTTGACGGATGGCGTGTAATGATGCGTCCACGATATTTACGTTAAAGAATTTATTCATTTATTACTATTATTACGTCGTTCTATACCTAACCGACCGGGTTTAGGCCGAAACGGCGTAAGTATACTATTATACAAGACGATGCCGCCCGATGGTGACGGTCGTACAGGAGGTATTTGTTACGCGAATACTACTGCCATTATGTTAATGTACGTGTTACGCGATTAGTAAACAGTTTCTCATTTCGCTTTCGTGCGGAATCTTTTTGTGGCCCTGAAAAGGGCCATTTCGAGTTGCCGTGCCGGCGGTGACGACGGTGATGGCGGTGTTGGGGGGTGGTGGTGGTGGTGGTGGTGGTGGTTGAGGTGGTGGTTCGGGCCTCGATCCGTCCGCCGCAAGGTCAGTGCCGTTATCGGAACGGCGGCCGCTGCAGTTGCCGCCGCGCGATCGTCGCCCGTGGACGACGGAAACGGCGGGGTTCACTTTTTCTTGGGCGACGCGACTTTCCTTGACGAGGCGGTCCCGGCAGCGGCTGCAGATCCCTTGCCCGAGGAGGAGGCCTTCTTGGCGGTCTTCGGTTTGGGCGCCTTCGGCTTCTTGGTCGGTCCCTTGGTGGCCTTCTTCACCTTGGACGGGGACTTGGCCTGCTTGGCGGACGCCTTCGCCGCCGCGGCGGCCGCCGCCTTCTTCTCGGCGGCGGTCTTCTTGGCCTTGGCGGTAGCGGCGGTCCTCTTGTCCGCGGCGGTGGCGACCTCTCCGCCGGCCCCTGCGGCCTTCTTGGACGCTTTGGCGGCGCCCCTCTTGCCTCCGGCGGCGGCGGCCGCCGCCGCCCCCTTGCCCTTGGCGGCGCTCGCTGCGGCGGCCTTCTTCTTCGACGTTTTCGAGGCGGCGGTGGGCGCGCTCGCGCCGCCGCCGCTCTCCTTGGCGTCGTGTCCGGCGACTCCGGTCTTCTTGGCGGCGGCCAGCTTGAACGATCCGGACGCGCCCTTACCCTTGGTCTGCACTAGGGCCCCGGAGGCGACGGCCGCCTTCAGGTACTTCTTGATGAACGGCGACATCTTCTCCGCGTCCACCTTATAATTGGCGGCCACGTACTTCTTGATCGCCTGCAGCGAGGAACCGCCGCGCTCCTTGAGGCTCTTGATCGCCCCGTTGACCATCTCGGAGGTGGGCGGGTGCGTGGGTTTCGAGCGCGGATTCTTCGCCTTCTTGGCCGCGGTACCGGCGGCCGCCGCCGCCGCCGCCGCTTTCTTGGAAGTCGCCGCCGGCGCCGCGGCGACGGCCGCGGTAGTCGTCGGTGAGGCGGTGGCCTGCTGTTGCGTGGATACGTCGGCCATGTTCTTCGCTCTGCTGTCTGTGATAGTAGTAATAGTAGGTATCGGTATTTATAACGGTCGTGGTGCGAGGGCTGACTGGTTGGTCGTTGCTACTTGCTGCTCGTACTGCGATCTGATCTGATCTGCTCTGCTGGCGTTACGGGAGCGCGTTCTCGTGCCGCTAGCGATAGATTTATGTCTGTCGACTGACTAGGACTAGGAACCTACATCTCAACTAGGGTGTGAACCTGAGGTTCTGTACCCTTTCATCTCTGATAGAGCGGCACGATCAAGCCGCTGGGGGTGGGTGTTCGGAAGTAACTTGAAAAGTTACTCTGCAGGGGAGGTTGGTGATCGTCATTTGTAAATCTAGGCCGAACCTAACTTTGAAATTGTGATTTTGAAGTTTTACCTCGTGGTAAGGTATTGACAGGCGGTCGTCAGGGTTTTATTAAACGTTAGATGTTACTCTAAGAAAACATCTAGACGTCTGACTCGTGTAAGTGGAGGTGGACGATCCTGGGGTTCCACGACTGCCTGAACCAGGGGGTTCTCGCTGAGTTGGGCGCGAGCCCAAGCAGCGTTGAGGGTCTGCTTAATGAAGTCTCGGAGGGTCGGAACTTGCAGATCACGATGAATCTGCTCGTTCCTTACGAACCAAGGGGCCTGCACGATTAGCCTGAGTGTCCTGTTTTGAAGTGCCCTCGAGGGACTTCAATCTAGTGGGGGCCAACGACGCCCACGCGAAAGCGCCGTAAACCAGGACAGGCCTTAGGATGGACTTGTAGAGTAGCAACTTGTTTGCTAGGTGAAGGGGACTCCTTCGCCCTAACATTGGGAGTAACGAGTTGCGAGCAGCGATAAAGCGAGTTCTGAGCTCGGAGCTCTGCTTCGACCAGGTGAGACGCCTGTCGAAGTGGATTCCTAGGTACTTAACCTGTTGACTCCACGGTAACCTGACGTTTCCCACGCGGATGCGCGTATCAGGATCATGTCTCCTCCTCGAGAATCCAACTGCGACGCATTTGGATTCGTTCAAAGGCAGTCTCCACCGAGAGGACCAGCGAACGAGGCGGTTTGTGGCCGCCTGAAGGCGCCCACAAGCCAACCTCTCGCCCCTGCTTCTTGCGTAGATGACGGTATCATCCGCATAGATAGCTAGTTGCGTGCCAGGCTCCCGAGGGAGGTCTGCCAGAAACAGAAGGAAGAGACGAGGTCCCAATAGCGATCCCTGCGGTACTCCGGCGAGGATATCGCGAGAGCCAGAGCGGACGCCGGCTGTCCTAACGCAGAAGGTTCTGCGTTCAAGGTAAGAACTGATCAACCTGACCAGTGAGGGGTTCAAACCAGAAACTAACAACTTATGGATCAGCCCTTTGTGCCAGACAGAGTCAAAGGCACGTTTGAAGTCAAAGAAAACTGCAGCTACGGTTTCTCTCCTCTCGAGACCGTTTCGGATCTCCTCAGTGAACCTGAGGAGCTGTAATTCAGTAGAAAGCCCGGTTCGAAAACCGAACTGTTCGTCCTGAATTACCTGAAGTTCGTCGCTGTCTGAGGTTAACCGATCGAGGATGATCGACTCGGCTACTTTCGAAACGTTTGACAAAAGGCTGATCGGGCGATAACTCTCGGGGAAGGTGGGGTTCTTCCCGGGGCTTAGGGATGGTGACGACTTCGGCGTGCTTCCAGACTGAAGGGAAGTGCTGTAGCTGGAGGACTGCGTTTACGATGAAACACAGTTTCTCGCGTGCCTCAGGAGGTAATCTCTTCAGGGCTGTATTGGTAACACCATCAGCACCTGGGGACTTTTTGTTGCTTCTGCTTTTGATGAAAGCGTCAAGCTCCGCTGGCGTAGCCGGGTCGATCGGGGTTCCGGGCATGCCAGGCAGCCGGGTCACCGAATCGTCCACGTCGCTACGAAAGTCCTCCTCCGCGTCACCTCGATGGCCTCCGTCGTCAGAGTCAGACTCTGAGACGTCGACGGGTTCGAAACCACGAAAGACTTGCTGAAGAAAGTCTGCGTGAACCTCTGCCTTATCCTCAACCGAAAAGACTGAACCGTTCGTGCCGTGAAGAGGCTGGTTCTGGAACGCATTTCTGCCGGGGTTTCGGAGCGCCCTAGCTAATTTCCAAACGGAACCGTCCTCCGTGGCGAGCGAGGCCAGCTTGTCCTGCCAGCGAGCATTGTTATGCTCCCGGAGGGCATCGCGGACCCGCGTCGCCAGGAGGTTGGCCCGCTGGAAATCAGCAGGATAGAGAGTGCGTTGGGCCAGTTTCCTGGCTTTCCTGCGCTCCCTAATGAGCTCCCTCAGTTCAAGTGGCAGATCTGCCGAAGATTTACGAGGAACCGTCTGCGACGATTCCTCCAAAGCTAGGGTGAGTCCCGACGTGAAGGTATGTGCAGCTGCCTCGAGAGTAGCTACATCAGGTATCACGTCGGGGATGCCGGACGACAAAACCTTTGTTTTGGAGGTGAAGAGTTCCCCAGTTCGTAGACCTACGATCTGAGCCTCCGAGCGTCAACAAATCGCCGCCTAGGACGACCGAAATGGGGTTGTGGTCCGAAGAGAGATCAGAGATACTCTCAACGGACACCGCGCAGGGGACGTCCATGGTCAAAGCCATGTCAAGAATGTCCGGGATAACACCTGTGCGGTAGTACGTCGGTGAGAAGGGGGAGTGAAAAGCGACATTCCTCCTACGGACGAAATCGAACAGCGCGCTGCCGAACGTGTTCGTTGTCCTTGACCCCCAGAGGGGGTGCTTTGCGTTCAAATCTCCAGCTACCAATACCGGAACGGTATCAGTAAAAATGCTGGAGTAGTCATCGGAGGAGAAGAGTCTACTAGGGGGTGCGTAGACTGAGTAGATTTTCAGAGGACCGAAGTCGGTCCAGGTCAAGATACCCGTTGCTTCAAGGGAGGTTAGCAACGGGACGTCGATTTGGGGAATGGCGGATAGAGTTTTTGATGAGGACTGCTGTGCCTCCGCCACGGCCCGTCAGGCGATCCTGACGGTACACTGAATAATTCGCAACCGTAAACCTGTCTCCAGGACGAAGCCAGGTTTCAGAAAGAAGAGCAACATCGATCTGGTTGATGAAGAGGAAGTCTCGAAGCTCGGGTATCTTCTCCTTGATACCGCAAGCGTTCCAGGCGACTAGCCTGGTCCCCCGAAAGGTTACGCGTGTTAAGTCGTTGGCCATAAGAATTTAGCCGGTGACAGGAAAAACAGCACGCAGCTGCTGAACGGCAGCGTTAAACTGGCCGAACAGCTGCTGGAAAGCTAGCAGGGCGCTGATGAGGTCAGTGCCCTGCGGTGGTTGGAGCCCCGGGGCCTGTTGGCCTGTTGGGGTCCCCGCGCTTTGATTTGCGCGGCTCGTCGCTTCCTTTTGCGCGGCTGTCGCCTCCGCAAAGGATTTGGGTTGCCCGTTGCTGGGCGCGACGTTTTTAGCAGACTTGCTGCTTTGCGCCTGGGGAGGGGTTGCCCTGACGCTTTGAACGGGGCGGGGGCGGGGTAATGTGGGCAGCCGCGGTAACTGGCGGCGTGGGATTGCCCACAGTTTGCGCAGGTAGCGGGGTCCTCCTTTGACAGAGGACAATCCCGGACGAAATGGCCTCCGGAGCAGGCGACACATTTCGGGGGGGCGGTACAGCGCGATTGCGCGTGACCGAATTTTTGGCACCGGAAGCACTGTCCGATGCCGGGGCGGGAACGGAGAGGTTCCACCGTCACGCTCACCTTACAGATAAACCTGAGGTGGTAAATCTCCTTCTGCGTCTTAGCGATTTTGACTAAAACCAGAGGCATGGGGGCCTTGCCTCTGGTGCGGCGCATGCGGGTCACGCTCTGCGGCGAAAAACCCTGAGTGGCCAGGTCCTCTTGGACGTCATCGATGTCGAATTCGATGGGGATGCCTCGAATTACGACATTGAGCACCTTCTCAGAAGGAAGCTGGAAGGTGTGGTAGGGGAGGGAGAGTGCGTCCAACAGCCTGGTGGCTGCTCGGAAGTCATCCACTGAGGACGGGAAGAAGCGTATCCCGTCCTTTGTGTTCTGTGCCTTGAGGAAGTTAATCCTCTTGGCGCCGAACTGCGTGGTGAGGCGGTTCCACGCCGTCTTGTCCCTAAGGACTATAGGCGGCGCTTTTTCGCCTGCGGTGCCTTCTGGTGCATCGGGGGCGGTGGGGGCGGCAGAAGTGCCGGGGGCGGCATTTGGGGCGGCAGCGGCGGGAACCGCTTTTTTGGGGTCAGGGGGTGATTTTTTGCCGGGGGCGGCAGTGGGGGCAGAAGTGCCGGAGGCGGCTTTGGGGGTGGCGAGTGACGTCCGCTTTCGTCTGGGAATTTTTGGTTTTGGTGCGGGGGCGGCACGGGGGGTGGGGGTGGGGTGGCACCAGGAGTGGCGGGTCTGGCTGCAGCCTGGTTAGGCTTTGAAGCCTCCAAAGGCGGAAAATCTCCCGCCTTTGGTGCCCTCTTATTCGGAGGCGGCACTGGGATCTTTGACGATCCTACCGCCGCACTCCGCTGGCCCTTGGCCTTTCGTTTCCTGGCCGTCTCCGACCAGGCTCGCTCCCCCTCGTCGCTTGAGGAGCTAGGGAGGGGGATTTCCACTGCCTCGGCCTCCATAGCCTCGCAGTCATCCTCGCTGGAGTTATTTTCCTCTGCTGCGTGAGGCGCTGCAGGGTCAGGTGCTGTGGCATCGGCCGTAAGCCGTTGCTCCAATATCAACGACAGATTTGTGATAATCTGCCGTAGCTGCTCGTTCGTCAGGCTGGCAGCCTGTTCGAACATCGACATGTTTATGTTTAGTTATTAAGAAATTAAAAAACTTATTGAAAAAATTCTATTAACAAAGCAATAAATTTACTTGTGAGCGCTAAAAACACCGAAAAAGTACGGGCCGGGAAAAATTCCCGGCCGAAATGAACTCAAAAACTCAACAGCACCTGTGGATGTCGAACTCACATGCACATGCACTACTAGAAAATAGATACTGCACAGCTGAAGGCTGTTTGTAACTTTAACGCGCTCAAAAAATTTTTAAAATGCGATTTAAGATCGCTTTAGCATGCAAAATGACTGAATGAAGCGAAAGTAAATTCACTCACCTGAATTGGTGGCACCGCTGGGGTACCACCGTCCTGGTTGGTGGAGGGGCGGGGCTTCGCGTTCTCGGCTCGGACCAATCCTCTGCACGATCACGGAAGTCCAGCGAATCCACCAAAAGCGTACGTTGAATTTCGATAGTGCAGTTAAAACTGCACGTACCGAAAGCAGATTGAAGTTGGCAGGAAGCTCGCAGAAGAACGTCGTAACTCTACGCAGTCTCAGGCAGTCTCTGTCTCCTCTGCTCTGTCGACTGAGATAGTGTTCAGCCGTAGTCGACGCGAGCGCACGTACCGAATGCTAAACTACGGTACCGTCAAGCTAGCCCTCGCTCAACGGTTCACGGACGCGCTCGTGTTCGCAGTCCGTTCTTTGACGCGTCGGCGTCGGTGGTACGTGGACCGGCCGCCGCCGGGCCGGTCGCGTACGGAGCGTCCGATGACGTGGCGTTCCCCTATCGCCCCGATCGGCGAGCCGCCACGTCATCGTTCCCCGCAAATATCGGTCCATTCGGAGACGCCCGATCCGCACCGCCGGTAGCGCGTAATTTGGGGCTCGCCGTCGCCTGACGCGGACGCCCGACGCCGCCGGACCGGCGGACGTGACGCGTCGATGTTTCCGGATGTCCCGTCGCCGGTCCCGGACGCCGTCCGTCCGGCCCGGTCGTCGTGGGATCCGTCGCGACGGGGTCCTGTTTTGGCGATCGCCTTCCTAACCGATCCGTACTACGCTTCGTACGTTGCCTGTCATCGGCGCCGTGATCGCGTCATACTTACGCGTCCACGTCGCTGACGGTCATGTCGTACGCGCCGTCGCGTCTGACCCGTTTAACGTCTCGTCTCTATGGGGTATTTTGACGACCGATCGAACGAACGGACGGACGGGTGTCGCATCGATGGGCTCGACTTGTTCATCATCTCTACTATATGTATATTCTGATTAGTTGGCGCGTGTGGGGTGATCGCCGTTCAACTATCATTACACCTCTTCGACCCCGTATATATCGCGTAACGCTAACGTCGCCCGATCGATCATTCGTCATTATCTGATCGTCGACGTCGTCCGTTCGTAGCCGCCCGCCCGTATCTCGCCGCCGCCGTCGTCGGGGTCGATTTTTAACTCGCCGCACCGTCCGTAACCGCGTTCCGCTCTTAACGGCTGCGCCTATATATGCCCACGCCGCGCTACGCGCCCTCTAGTCCATACCTATGTTACGTTAACACACCTTTATGGCTGCCTTACTCCGCGACCCCCACGTCGGGGTTCGGTTTTCGCGCGCGACATAGCCGATCGCTTCGTATATCTGTCGTAATTTGACATTTACTTATTAACATTATCTAAACGGGTATCTTTTCGCACAGTATAGTGCGTCCCCCTTCGTCTTTTTATATCCCTGCGCACCCGTAACGTAGGTATCTCGACTATGTGCATTCGGCGACCGCCCTTGTCTCGATCGTCGCCTTGTTTCACGTCCGCGCCTGATCGTTAATAAATGCATATCTTTTTTTTTTTTTTTTTTGTTATTATTATTATTATTTATTATTATTATTTTATTATATTTATCCCTGTTAATTCGGGACTTGTATATAGTGCCAATTCTACAGCATACCATTTGTATTTAGTATGCACGAGCCGTCGGCGCGGTCGTCTATCGCCGTTACGGGCGCGACCGACACGAACGCAATCTTTTGAATGGTATCTTTTTTTTTTTTTGCCCGTTACGTTCTATCGCCGTTCGAATGGGCGCCTTTATTTCATCAATTTATATCGCTTCACTGTTCGTATACGTGTACTACGTACATTTATGTTACTACCGTCGCCGGTATACGCGTACGTGTTATCGTCCTCGATGTGGCCGTGTTTGCTTTTATTTCCCTTTCACGTTTAGACTTAGTTTGTGGTTCTGAAAAGAACCGTTATTATATTCGACGACGAGGTGGATGACGTCGTCGTGAGCGGACGCGCGGGCGGTCGTCGCCAACTTCCTCCCCTCACGTCAGTCGCTCGCCCCGCCGTTTTATCCTAAGTGGACCTCTACTTTGGAACTGGTGTACTTGTGACGGCTTTTGTGCCTCGCTGACGGCGTGCTTGGCCAATTCACCGGGCAGCAATAGACGTACGGCCGTTTGGATCTCTCGGCTCGTGATCGTCGACCGTTTGTTGTAATGGGCGAGTCGGGACGCCTCGGCGGCGATTCCGCTCGAAGATATCGTTGACGAAACTATTCATGATGCTCATCGCCTTACTGGAGATGCCGGTGTCCGGGTGCACCTGTTTCAAGACCTTGTAGATATAGATGGCGTAGCTCTCCTTCCTCCTACGTTTCTTCTTCTTATCCCCCTTAGATATGTTCTTTTGGGCCTTCCCGGCCTTCTTGGCGGCCTTTCCACTAGTCTTGGGCGGCATTTCTGGTTAGTTGTCTTTCGGACTGTTAGACTGACGGTTACCGGAAGTCGACTGCGTACGTCTAGAGCGGGCGTATGAAGTCAGATGAGTAAAAAAACTCTGGTCTTCATTATCACTCCGGGGTTAGCCAAAGAGGGCTCTAAACCCCATAGTCCTGATGTCTACGGCTAACATCGCACCGTAGGAAAATTTGTGATCCGGACCGTTCGAGCTGATTGTTGCGCCAGACAGTAACGGCGGAGGGAAGACCCCAAGGGATGAAGCGGAACCATGGATGTCGGGAGGACGTCATCAATGTAATGAAGAAAAAAATAACGGTTCCACAGAGTGCAGTGGCTTCTCCGAAGCGTCCTCTTCTCTTCTTCTTTCTTGAAGAGTTATTAGATAGCTTAGCTACAATATTAATCATAGCCGTGTATTTTTTTTTTTTTTTTTTTTTTTTTTTTTTTTTTTTTTTTTTTTTTTTTTTTTTTTTTTTTTTTTTTTTCAAACACTCGCTCCTGGCTATGGGGTGAAGTCACTGTAGCTATTATTGCAGTGATTGCAATGAGAAGACGCAATCAAGTGATATGTAAATTTTTTTTTTTTTTTTTTTTTTTTTTTTTTTTTTTTTTTTTTTTTTTTTTTTTTTTACCACGTTATAAATTAGTGCGGCCATCTGCACAAAATTGACGTTCCAAAGAGAACCGTTTCACAAAAATAAATAGACAAACACAACATAAATAAGACCCCACGTTGGGGTTTGTCAACAAATTGAGGGGTGGGTGCAATAGGCAACCCACCCGTCAATCTGATGACAGGTGTTTACAATCGAAGTTTTGGATGTTTATTTTACAGATAGTTGTCTTTACACCTGTCATCCTAAGTACATTAATGATTAGATAATGGTTCAAGTGTTTGTTTTTTTTTTTTTTTTTTTTTTTTTTTTTTTTTTTTTTTTTTTTTTCCAGAAGGGTGTGAACAAACATAACAACCATGAAATCCTTAAGGTAGGATTTGTCAAAAAAAGAAAAACTTATTAAGTGGGTATACAATCGTTCACAGAATTTCATATTGTGTATATGTATATGCATGTATATATATGTTTTTTTTTTTTTTTTTTTTTTTTTTTTTTTTTTTTACTTTATCTGTGAACTCGTGAAAATAAATTTGAATGGTGTATAGGGCCAATATTGAATTATGATAAATATGAGGGAGGTAAGAATAAGATAAAAACTAAAAACTGGTGTATAGGGCCAGTGGGATAAGTATAAAAGAGAAAGGATAAAAGCAGGCTTGATAAAAAAGGTGTAAAGGGCCTTGAATTAAAATGATAAATACTTAAAAAGACAAAACAAACATATAGAAATAAAAGTAGTTGTAAATAGAAAAGAGGCTACCCGTCGTGCGACGCAGCAGCACTGGGCAAACGCCTGACGCTCACTCTGGGAGGGGGACGGTCCTGCGGATCGACAACACCCTGCAACAGAGGGTTGTCCAACAGGGCCGCCCTCTCCCAGGTTCCCCGCGCAAGGGAGGCAAGGTGGTCCTCGAGCGGCTCGACCCCAAGATCCCGCCGCAGCTGGTCGTTTCTTACAAACCAGGGGGCACCAGCCATAGTCCTCAGCATCCGGTTTTGGAGTATCTCCAGGGTCTTAAGATGACCCGCGGATGCCGAGGACCAGGCCAGAGCCCCGTAGGTTAGCTGCGGTCTTAAAAATGACTTATAAAGTATCACTTTACTACGGAGGTCGAGCGCGCTGGAGCCCCGAAGCAAGGTTATCAGACTATTCCTTGCAACAATAAACTTACTTTTGATGTAATTAATATGGGGAACGAACGTCAGGCGCTTGTCAAGATACATGCCAAGATACTTAACGTCAAGACGCCAGGGGAGGCATCGGTCGTTGAGGTACAAGTGGTCCGCCGGCGGCCCGGTCTTCCAAGTGAACCGGACGGCCTCGCTTTTCGATTCGTTAACTTGGAGTCGCCAACGCTCCATCCATTCGGTGAGACCGTCGACCGCCCTCTGCAGCCGGCGGACCACAATGTTCTCATTTCTGCAGGCCGCGTACACGGCGGTATCGTCCGCATACACGGCCAGCTCCACCCCCGGCTCCCTGGGAATGTCCGAAGTGTACAGATTGAAGAGTGTGGGGCCCAACAGGGAGCCCTGCGGTACCCCCGCATCCTGGAGTCGCGCCTGGGATAGGCTGTCGCCCTCCCTCACAACGAAGCTGCGCCCAGACAGGTAACTGTGAACTAACTTGGTTAAGGACATACACATGTTAAAATTTAACAACTTAAAAACAAGGCCGTGGTGCCAGACCGTGTCAAATGCCCTGGTAATGTCAAGGAACACCGCCCCAACAGTCTCTTTCTCCGAGTGCGTCCCGGATGGCCTCCGTCAACCTCAGGAGCTGGAAATCCGCACTGTACCCAGCACGGAAACCAAACTGCTCCCGAGGCAACAGGGCCAGACGTTCTATCTCCTCATTGAGGAGCTTCAAGATAAAAAACTCCGCGATCTTGGACACACCCGAGAGGAGACTGATGGGCCGGTAGTTCTGCGGGAAGGTGGAGTCCCTTCCCGGTTTGGGATATTTCTGACGACGGCACGCTTCCACGCGACAGGGAAATATTCGGTTTTGAGGATGCCATTGATAATTGAAGTGAGACCTTTAATCGCTGAAGGGGGAAAGCACCGTATCATCTCGTTGTGATGGCATCGAGACCTGGTGCCTTCCCTTTCTTCAGCGACTGGATAGCCTGGGCGACCTCATCCTCGCCGACGGGACCAAGGCCCTTTGTCGGCGAGGCGAGTAAGCGGGCAATCGCCCTGCTCACCTCGCCCTCCAGCTCGTCGTCTTCCTCATCGCCGACCGCCATATCCTGGGCGCTCCTAAACACGTCCTCTAGATGGCTCCCATGGGCTTCCGCCCTCTCGTAGTCGGTATAGGCCATGCCATCTCGTCCGTGCAGTGGTCTAGGTGGAGGTGCCTCCGCACGGTTGAGGGCCTTAACGACCCTCCAAAGGGAACCATCTTCGGTCGTAAGGGACGTCAGCTTGTCGGCGAGAGTTTGTGTTTCATGTTCCTCGAGTGCTATGCGAACCGACCTGATCAGACCATTCGCTAGGGCCCGATCGCGAGGGCAGCCGGTATGTCTGGCCCTATTCACGGCTTTGCGCTTGGTCCGAATCAGGTCTCTTAGGTCCTGAGGGATGCGTCCGCGCTGTCCCTTTCCCACAGGAACCCTAAAGGTAGCCCCTTCACGACATTCCCCAACAACCACGGTCAGATGGTCGACCGCTGAGTCTATGTCGGCGGGGCTGAGCAGTTCCCTCTCCGGAGGTAAGTAGCGAGCATCTAGGAGGCCAGTGAAAAGCCCCCAGTTAGTACGCCTCAGAGGAGGCTGGCCCGCAGCGGCCAAGCCTTCCCCCAACTCGATAAAAATCGGGTTATGATCCGAGGACAAATCGGACTCAGCCCGGACGGACACCGCCCCACTGTAGCGAGCAGTAAGGGCGAAGTCAAGGATGTCCGGTCTTATGCCCTGGCGAAAATAGGTGGGCTCCCCAGGGGAATGGACCTGCCAGTCATTCTCCTGGAGAAGCCGGTGCAGATATCGGCCGAAGTCATTAGTAGCTCGGCACCCCCAAAGGGGATGCTTCGCGTTCAGATCACCGGCTAAGAGGACCGGAGCATCACCAGCTCCGGACATGAGCGCACAATAGTCCTCGGTAGAAAAGACCCTAGAGGGGGAGGCATACACCGACACCATGCGGAAAACCGCATGGCCGGGCAGCGAAACGGTCACCGCGGTCGCCTCGAGAGACGACAACGGGGGCAACGGCCAGATGGAATGCCTGATGCCGCTTTTAACGGCTAATGCCGTTCCTCCTCCCTTTCCGGAGAGTCGGTCGTTGCGATAGATGGTATAGCCAGGGAGCCGAAAACGGTCCCCCGGCCTTAACCACGTCTCGCTGAGGAAGAGCACATCAACCTCATATCTGCTCAAGGCCTCCGCCACCTCGAGCTGTTTATCCCTTACACTACTGGCATTGAAAGCCATAATAGTGAAATTCGGCGCGGGATGTGCTGGCATTATCTGCGTTGGGAGGGTATCATCTCCTTCAGATGGCCAACTACCTCACCTAAGGTGAGGACTAGCTGCTGCAAAGTGCCGAGTATTGCAGCAATCTCTGAGCCTTCCCCCTTTCTGACGGAGTGGGGGGGCTTACCCGGTGTTTTGGAGGACGGGGTGGTAGCCACCTGCGGCCTGGGGTCTAGGGTGACCCTTCGCCCGCGGCACCGGAGGTTCCCTTACTACGCGGGTGGGGGGGTTATTAGCCCCCACAGCCCCGCGTATGTCGTAGGAGCGGGACTCCTAGGGGCCGACTTCGGTCCCCTAGGAGTAGTGTCAGGGTTGACTGGTACGGGCCTGGGTCGAGGATACCTCGGGCATCCCCGATAGCTGGCTGGGTGAGGTCCACCACAGTTCGCACAAACTGGGGGCTCACCCTTTGGCTTTGGACAATCAGTGGCCCGATGCGTATCACCGCATCGGACACACTTGGTCTCAGCCGTACATCGGGTCTGTGAATGCCCGAATCGCTGGCACCTGAAGCATTGACCCAGGCTTGGGCGTGAACGTAGAGTCTCCACAGTGACCTCAAGGCGACCCGCCATCTCCTTGAGGTTGTAGATGGTGGTTTGGGCCCTTGGCAGCCTTACCATAACCATAGGCATTGGACTGCGATCCTGGCCCTTTTTCATGCGCACAACGACGGCCGGCGTGAATCCCATGTCCACCAGGTCCTGGTGGACATCCTCCACGCGGGCCTCAATGGGTATTCCCCTAATGACTACGTTGAGTGACTTCTCCGACGGTAGTTGGTAAGTGTGATAAGGCATTACCTGTTCGGTGAAGAATGTAATCTCGAACCTCTCTGTGGCGGGATAGAGGCGTATCCCGTCGGAGATATTTTGGGCCTTTGTGTATACGAGCCCCCGTCTGCGGAGCTCGCCCGAGACGGTGTACCACCGTGACTTGTCCCGCAGAACAATTGGGGGCATTTGGTCCGGCGTCGGGGGACCACGCCCTCCCGCACCGGACTTGACTCGAGGAACATTAGGATTTCCCCCACCGGGGACGCGTTCCCTGGTGGGTTTGGTCTCTGCAGTCCTAGTATTGGACTGCTTAGAGAGTGGAGGGGCTTCCGGTACCCCTGGGTAGGAGGTAAGATCTCAATGGCATCCATTTCACGAACCTGGGCGCGCGGAGACACGGTCTGGCCTGGCTCCCTACCGGTGTCAGCAGGCTTCTCCTGACTCCCCCCCTTCTTTTTGCGCTTTGGCTTGGGGGCTGGTTTGCCCCCCAAATCCCTTTTGATTGCACCCTTTTTATTTGCGCCGGCAGCAATCTCGCCCTCGTGGACGAGAACTTCAGTCATTAGCTTATCACTAGCTTCAGGCTGCATAGCCTGAGAATTGTTCGCGCCCACTTTCCCCACCACGTCGCGGATAAGGGAGGAGTCGGAGAAGCTGTCACTATAGCTAAACTGAGACGTTGACAGTTGTCTCTTTTTAAGATTTTTATTTTCCTCTTTCGCTTTTTTTTCGTTATAGATATTGATCAATAGCTTAATTTGGGCGGCAAGGTCCTCCATCGACAGGTCCTCAGGCCCCTTCGGAAGGGGGGAGGAACTACCTAGAGGGCACGCGGCCCTATCTACCTTAACAACCGTAACGTTCGCGGATGACCCCTCCCCAGGGGTCTCCGGGAGCGGGGTATCCGCGAAAGTAGGCTTAACTAACTTAGGTGGCGTTCTGTAAGTCGCCATAGCTTAAAAGTTTGATAATTTTTAATTAAAATCAAAAGCCTCGATGGAGGCCCGCCGCAAAGCCCTGAAGGGGCACCCAGGACCGGGAAGCAGCAAAGGCCGCACCCGGTCCAACAAGAAGCCCGTAGGAACCCCACGGAAAAATTAAAAATTCAAACACACAAAAACAGTTTAAAATACTTAAAATTACGTAAAATAAATAAATTTAAAAGAAACAGTCAGAATTTAAAATTTAAAAACGGCACAGTAATAAATAATTAAAATCAGTGTATAAATAAAAACAAGGTAACTAGTAGCGCAGTATTATTAAAAATACTTTGTCTAAAATGATATATAAATGACTAAAAATATTTAAAACAGATTAACAAAAATAAAGTGACTAGATGAGCAGTATTTAATTAAATACTTTGTTTAAAATAAATAATAAATAGTTAAAAATATTTAAAACGACACTGTATAAATAAATAACTATCACACGCCAAATGTATATATAAAAATAAATAAGTTCAAGCGCCGGCAAAAAGAAGCCTCGCGCAAGAACAGCTGGCCGGCCGCTGCGTAAACAGATGTCCGTCCGCGTGCCGAGTAGCGCGGAGCGAGACGCTACCGGCGATCACGAACAGCGAGACCGGCTGCCGATAAGCGGCACGCTGAATATAACACACGTACGTATATACCTTTATGTATGCAATATATTAATATTATTTGTGCGTGCACGTAAACAAACTGATTTTATATTTAGATGCGTTAACTTAACGGCGATAAATATGTATATATATACGCAGTCTTAAAAATTTATAATTTAAATTTAGATTTAACGTATCTCTCCCTACGTCTAGAATCTAATTCTTTTGTAAATATATGTTTGGTCTGAGAAGACCAGTGTCAATAATTTTATAGTATTATATTAGGGAAAGATATGCGCTTTAAAACCAAACCAACACCACAGGTACCCTAAACGACGAACCTTTTTGGCAGAACAGGTGATGCTGCTTCCGCTGCGGCTCGTCCTCAGTTCCCAGATGATAATGGGTGGACTCTGCGCTGTAGTACAATCGCTGGATGTGATTTGTGGTTAATTATCTCTCAGACTGTTAGACTGACGGTTACCGGAAGTCGACTGCGTACGTCTAGAGCGGCGTATGAAGTCAGAATGAGTAAAAAATTCCTATGACCCTGACGTTTTATATTACACTGTGCTCGTACCGTCAGGCCACGCCTCCGGCCAATGACGCGCCTGGCCGTTCCCTAACGCTATACGATAGGCGGCGCTGGTGGGCCTTATAACTGATGGTAGGAGCGCCGATCCCGGCATTATCGTCGTATCTCCGGTCGGTGAAGCGACCACACTACTACTACAGCTGCTATCTCGCAACACACTAGTACTTATATATCGTCATGTCTGGACGTGGTAAAGGTGGCAAGGTTAAGGGCAAGGCGAAGTCGCGGTCGAGCAGGGCCGGTCTCCAGTTTCCCGTCGGTCGTATCCATCGGCTGTTGCGTAAAGGCAATTACGCGGAACGCGTCGGTGCCGGAGCGCCGGTCTATCTGGCCGCCGTCATGGAGTATCTCGCCGCCGAAGTGCTCGAATTGGCCGGTAACGCGGCCAGGGATAATAAGAAGACCCGCATCATACCTAGACATCTTCAACTCGCCATCCGCAATGACGAGGAACTGAACAAACTACTCTCCGGCGTGACGATCGCCCAGGGAGGCGTACTGCCCAACATTCAGGCGGTCCTCCTACCGAAGAAGACGGAAAAGAAGCCTTAAGCGCGCGCGCGGGGGGGGGTTCGGATATCCGACGACGATGGCGACATCGTTGTCATCGTCGAGGATTACCCGGCCGCCGATAAGCACGTGCGCACATACACACACGGCCCTTCTCAGGGCCACAAACATGATCCGCTCGCATATGAGAATTGTTTAACTAGCTCTCGGTCTGCGACCACACACCTGTACGTCGTTACATAATTGCTCTCCGAAAATTTACGGTGGGGCGCCCTTGTCTTATCCACCCTTTTTGCATTTCTTTTCTCTTTGTTGAATATACAACTGATACTTTGTATCGCACCCTGTTATGACGGCCATCTGAACGTCTGCGACCGCACACACGGCGAGACGATGTTTGACATGTCCCCGTGCCCGTCGCGGCGGTCGTCATGTATATATGCATTATACGTACATATAAATAGGTATTTAGACGCTTTTTTTTTTTTTTTCTTCTTATCTTTCCCTTGAAAGGCCGTCGTTAGCGTATTAACTATTGGCAACGACCACACCACACTGAAAAGACCAGTTCTCGTCCGATCACTGAAGTCAAACAGTGTCGGGCGCGGTTAGTACTTGGATGGGTGACCGCTTGGGAACACCGCGTGTTGTTGCCCTCAAACTTTTTTTGTATTACCAATCTTTTACCATCATTTTAAATATCCACACCTCTCGTCATTTCTCCATCATCCCTCTGTTATCATTTCTATAATTATATCTGTTTTCTTTCTTCTTCTTATTATTATTATTAGATTATTATTACGATTATTATTACGATTATTATTATTATTATTATTGTTATTATTTTATTATTATGTTTATTATTATTTGATTATTATAGTAATTGTTGTTGTTGTATATCAATCGTATTTGTATATGAACACTGATCCGGTTTGCTTTCAGATAAATGCCGAGGACGTTTGGCCCGTGACCGTTCGGATCGACGAGTCCCTGTCGTCGAAGCCATTGAATAACGTGGCGGCGCGATATCTTTCGGCAACGCCACACGTCCTGGCGACCACCGCGTGGGTACGTAGCCCTCTTATCCTTCTAATTGAATATAATTTGTGGTTCTGAAAAGAACCGGTCGTAAGTTTTTTTTTTTTTTTTTTTTGTTTAATCAAACAAAAATCTCTCTCTCATTGGCGACTGTGATGCTCTCGTGTGCGTGATTCTTAACCGCCGAAGCCGTACAAGGTACGACCCTGACGTTTCAAGGCGTACACAACGTCCATCGCGGTGACGGTCTTCCTCTTGGCGTGTTCCGTGTACGTAACCGCGTCACGGATGACGTTCTCCAGGAATACTTTCAATACGCCCCTGGTCTCTTCGTAGATGAGCCCCGATATACGTTTCACTCCGCCACGTCTGGCGAGACGTCTGATGGCCGGCTTGGTGATGCCCTGGATATTATCGCGCAGTACTTTGCGATGACGTTTGGCACCTCCTTTTCCCAGACCTTTTCCGCCTTTACCTCTGCCGGTCATTTTGAGGGTGGGTCGTCGGTATCTATAGCAGCTATACAACGATCGATAGAACGCGTGACTGACGTCTTCTGTTGTTACTGACCGAGTGGCGACCCGCCGGCGCGTTTATATAGACCGCCGTGGGCCACGCCCCGCCGGAACGACATTCGACCAATCGCCGTGCCCGGCGAGTGCTTAAAACGAGCCCCGGCGGCCTAGCCAACGTTACTATACTACACGTCGCCAGCCGTAGCAGTATCGTAGCAGCAGCATCAGCGTACCACGAGTATATCTTTTAATAGTATCGCACCGCACGCGACATCCGCAACAAGTGACACTTATCATCATCAACGATGGCGAGAACGAAACAGACAGCCAGAAAGTCGACCGGTGGCAAGGCGCCACGGAAACAATTGGCGACCAAGGCCGCCCGCAAGAGCGCACCCGCCACGGGTGGCGTTAAGAAACCGCATCGTTACCGCCCCGGCACGGTCGCACTCAGGGAGATCCGTCGATACCAAAAGAGTACGGAATTATTGATCAGGAAATTGCCTTTCCAACGGCTGGTGAGGGAGATAGCGCAAGATTTCAAGACCGACCTACGCTTTCAAAGTTCCGCCGTGATGGCCCTCCAGGAGGCCAGCGAGGCGTACCTAGTGGGATTGTTCGAAGATACGAACCTGTGCGCCATTCACGCGAAACGCGTCACCATAATGCCGAAGGATATCCAGTTGGCGCGACGTATCGCGGTGAGAGGGCCTAGATAGATAGCGACGCCCGCCAACCAGTCGGCCGGCCAGGCGGCCGTTTCTAGAACGCGGACGGCGGGATTATAACCCGTCGTTTAGCGTACTGACACTTAGACCGGTTCTTTTCAGAACCACACATTTGGTTCATTACAATGATTAAGGGACAGTTGGACGAGGTGTTAGTTGTCGTCTTGACGACAGATGTACGTATGTATGCGTGTATATATGTATCTATTGTATGTGTGTGTGTGTGTGTGTGTGTGTAAACGATTATTAATTATATCCGGGACGTACACCGAAGATGATGGTCGCATCCGCGCCTCGATTAATTAACAAATGTTAAATGAGAGCGGGCAACGCGATCCGCTTAGTATTTACTATCGCCCTTGACGGATGGCGTGTAATGATGCGTCCACGATATTTACGTTAAAGAATTTATTCATTTATTACTATTATTACGTCGTTCTATACCTAACCGACCGGGTTTAGGCCGAAACGGCGTAAGTATACTATTATACAAGACGATGCCGCCCGATGGTGACGGTCGTACAGGAGGTATTTGTTACGCGAATACTACTGCCATTATGTTAATGTACGTATTACGCGATTAGTAAACAGTTTCTCATTTCGCTTTCGTGCGGAATCTTTTTGTGGCCCTGAAAAGGGCCATTTCGAGTTGCCGTGCCGCGATGACGACGGTGATGGCCGGTTGTGGGGGTGGTGGTGGTGTTGAGGTGGTGGTTCGGGCCTCGATCCGTCCGCCGCAAGGTCAGTGCCGTTATCGGAACGGCGGCCGCTGCAGTTGCCGCCGCGCGATCGTCGCCCGTGGACGACGGAAACGGCGGGGTTCACTTTTTCTTGGGCGACGCGACTTTCCTTGACGAGGCGGTCCCGGCAGCGGCTGCAGATCCCTTGCCCGAGGAGGAGGCCTTCTTGGCGGTCTTCGGTTTGGGCGCCTTCGGCTTCTTGGTCGGTCCCTTGGTGGCCTTCTTCACCTTGGACGGGGACTTGGCCTGCTTGGCGGACGCCTTCGCTGCCGCGGCGGCCGCCGCCTTCTTCTCGGCGGCGGTCTTCTTGGCCTTGGCGGTAGCGGCGGTCCTCTTGTCCGCGGCGGTGGCGACCTCTCCGCCGGCCCCTGCGGCCTTCTTGGACGCTTTGGCGGCGCCCCTCTTGCCTCCGGCGGCGGCGGCCGCCGCCGCCCCCTTGCCCTTGGCGGCGCTCGCTGCGGCGGCCTTCTTCTTCGACGTTTTCGAGGCGGCGGTGGGCGCGCTCGCGCCGCCGCCGCTCTCCTTGGCGTCGTGTCCGGCGACTCCGGTCTTCTTGGCGGCGGCCAGCTTGAACGATCCGGACGCGCCCTTACCCTTGGTCTGCACTAGGGCCCCGGAGGCGACGGCCGCCTTCAGGTACTTCTTGATGAACGGCGACATCTTCTCCGCGTCCACCTTATAATTGGCGGCCACGTACTTCTTGATCGCCTGCAGCGAGGAACCGCCGCGCTCCTTGAGGCTCTTGATCGCCCCGTTGACCATCTCGGAGGTGGGCGGGTGCGTGGGTTTCGAGCGCGGATTCTTCGCCTTCTTGGCCGCGGTACCGGCGGCCGCCGCCGCTGCCGCTTTCTTGGAAGTCGCCGCCGGCGCCGCGGCGACGGCCGCGGTAGTCGTCGGTGAGGCGGTGGCCTGCTGTTGCGTGGATACGTCGGCCATGTTCTTCGCTCTGCTGTCTGTGATAGTAGTAATAGTAGGTATCGGTATTTATAACGGTCGTGGTGCGAGGGCTGACTGGTTGGTCGTTGCTACTTGCTGCTGCTCGTACTGCGATCTGATCTGCTCTGCTGGCGTTACGGGAGCGCGTTCTCGTGCCTCTAGCGATAGATTTATGTCTGTCGACTGAGATAGTGTTCAGCCGTAGTCGACGCGAGCGCACGTACCGAATGCTAAACTACGGTACCGTCAAGCTAGCCCTCGCTCAACGGTTCACGGACGCGCTCGTGTTCGCAGTCCGTTCTTTGACGCGTCGGCGTCGGTGGTACGTGGACCGGCCGCCGCCGGGCCGGTCGCGTACGGAGCGTCCGATGACGTGGCGTTCCCCTATCGCCCCGATCGGCGAGCCGCCACGTCATCGTTCCCCGCAAATATCGGTCCATTCGGAGACGCCCGATCCGCACCGCCGGTAGGCCGTAATTTGGGGCTCGCCGTCGCCTGACCGCGGACGCCCGACGCCGCCGGACCGGCGGACGTGACGCGTCGATGTTTCCGGATGTCCCGTCGCCGGTCCCGGACGCCGTCCGTCCGGCCCGGTCTCGTGGGACCGTCGCGACGGGTCCTGTTTTGGCGATCGCCTTCCTAACCGATCCGTACTACGCTTCGTACGTTGCCTGTCATCGGCGCTCGTGATCGCGTCATACTTGACGCGTCCTCGTCGCTGACGGTCATGTCGTACGCGCCGTCGCGTCTGACCCGTTTAACGTCTCGTCTCTATGGGGTATTTTGACGACCGATCGAACGAACGAACGGACGGGTGTCGCATCGATGGGCTCGACTTGTTCATCATCTCTACTATATGTATATTCTGATTAGTTGGCGCGTTGTGGGGTGATCGCCGTTCAACTATCATTACACCTCTTCGACCCCGTATATATCGCGTAACGCTAACGTCGCCCGATCGATCATTCGTCATTATCTGATCGTCGACGTCGTCCGTCCGTAGCCGCCCGCCCGTATCTCGCCGCCGCCGTCGTCGGGGTCGATTTTTAACTCGCCGCACCGTCCGTAACCGCGTTCCCGTCTTAACGGCTGCGCCTATATATGCCCACGCCGCGCTACGCGCCCTCTAGTCCATACCTATGTTACGTTAACACACCTTTATGGCTGCCTTACTCCGCGACCCCCACGTCGGGGTTCGGTTTTCGCGCGCGACATAGCCGATCGCTTCGTATATCTGTCGTAATTTGACATTTACTTATTCACATTATCTAAACGGGTATCTTTTCGCACAGTATAGTGCGTCCCCCTTCGTCTTTTTATATCCCCTCGCGCACCCGTAAGTAGGTATCTCGACTATGTGCATTCGGCGACCGCCTGTCTCGATCGTCGCCTTGTTTCACGTCCGCGCCTGATCGTTAATAAATGCATATCTTTTTTTTTTTTTTTTTTTTTATTATTATTATTATTATTATTATTATTATTATTATTATTATTATCCCTGTTAATTCGGGACTTGTATATAGTGCCAATTCTACAGCATACCATTTGTATTTAGTATGCACGAGCCGTCGGCGCGGTCGTCTATCGCCGTTACGGGCGCGACCGACACGAACGCAATCTTTTGAATGGTATCTTTTTTTTTTTTGCCCGTTACGTTCTATCGCCGTTCGAATGGGCGCCTTTATTTCATCAATTTATATCGCTTCACTGTTGTATACGTGTACTACGTACATTTATGTTACTACCGTCGCCGGTATACGCGTACGTGTTATCGTCCTCCGATGTGGCCGTGTTTGCTTTTATTTCCCTTCACGTTTAGACTTAGTTTGTGTTCTGAAAAGAACCGTTATTATAATTCGACGACGAGGTGGATGACGTCGTCGTGAGCGGACGCGCGGGCGGTCGTCGCCAACTTCCTCCCCCTCACGTCAGTCGCTCGCCCCGCCGTTTTATCCTAAGTGGACCTCTACTTGGAACTGGTGTACTTGGTGACGGCTTTTGTGCCCTCGCTGACGGCGTGCTTGGCCAATTCACCGGGCAGCAATAGACGTACGGCCGTTTGGATCTCTCGGCTCGTGATCGTCGACCGTTTGTTGTAATGGGCGAGTCGGGACGCCTCGGCGGCGATCCGCTCGAAGATATCGTTGACGAAACTATTCATGATGCTCATCGCCTTACTGGAGATGCCGGTGTCCGGGTGCACCTGTTTCAAGACCTTGTAGATATAGATGGCGTAGCTCTCCTTCCTCCTACGTTTCTTCTTCTTATCCCCCTTAGATATGTTCTTTTGGGCCTTCCCGGCCTTCTTGGCGGCCTTTCCACTAGTCTTGGGCGGCATTTCTGGTTAGTTGTCTTTCGGACTGTTAGACTGACGGTTACCGGAAGTCGACTGCGTACGTCTAGAGCGGCGTATGAAGTCAGAATGAGTAAAAAATTCCTATGACCCTGACGTTTTATATTACACTGTGCTCGTACCGTCAGGCCACGCCTCCGGCCAATGACGCGCCTGGCCGTTCCCTAACGCTATACGATAGGCGGCGCTGGTGGGCCTTATAACTGATGGTAGGAGCGCCGATCCCGGCATTATCGTCGTATCTCCGGTCGGTGAAGCGACCACACTACTACTACAGCTGCTATCTCGCAACACACTAGTACTTATATATCGTCATGTCTGGACGTGGTAAAGGTGGCAAGGTTAAGGGCAAGGCGAAGTCGCGGTCGAGCAGGGCCGGTCTCCAGTTTCCCGTCGGTCGTATCCATCGGCTGTTGCGTAAAGGCAATTACGCGGAACGCGTCGGTGCCGGAGCGCCGGTCTATCTGGCCGCCGTCATGGAGTATCTCGCCGCCCGAAGTGCTCGAATTGGCCGGTAACGCGGCCAGGGATAATAAGAAGACCCGCATCATACCTAGACATCTTCAACTCGCCATCCGCAATGACGAGGAACTGAACAAACTACTCTCCGGCGTGACGATCGCCCAGGGAGGCGTACTGCCCAACATTCAGGCGGTCCTCCTACCGAAGAAGACGGAAAAGAAGCCTTAAGCGCGCGCGCGGGGGGAGGGGGTTCGGATATCCGACGACGATGGCGACATCGTTGTCATCGTCGAGGATTACCCGGCCGCCGATAAGCACGTGCGCACATACACACACGGCCCTTCTCAGGGCCACAAACATGATCCGCTCGCATATGAGAATTGTTTAACTAGCTCTGGGTCTGCGATCACACACCTGTACGTCGTTACATAATTGCTCTCGAAAATTTACGGTGGGGCGCCCTTGTCTTATCCACCCTTTTTGCATTTCTTTTCTCTTTGTTGAATATACAACTGATACTTTGTATCGCACCCTGTTATGACGGCCATCTGAACGTCTGCGACCGCACACACGGCGAGACGATGTTTGACATGTCCCCGTGCCCGTCGCGGCGGTCGTCATGTATATATGCATTATACGTACATATAAATAGGTATTTGGAGGTTTTTTTTTTATTTCTTCTCTTATCTGTCCCTTGAAAGGCCGTCGTTAGCGTATTAACTATTGGCAACGACCACACCACACTGAAAAGACCAGTTCTCGTCCGATCACTGAAGTCAAACAGTGTCGGGCGCGGTTAGTACTTGGATGGGTGACCGCTTGGGAACACCGCGTGTTGTTGCCCTCAAACTTTTTTTGTATTACCAATCTTTTACCATCATTTTAAATATCCACACCTCTCGTCATTTCTCCATCATCCCTCTGTTATCATTTCTATAATTATATCTGTTTTCTTATTCTTCTTCTTCTTATTATTATTAGGATTATTATTACGATTATTATTACGATTATTATTATTATTATTTATTGTTATTATTTTTATTATTGTTATTATTATGTTTATTATTTATGATTATTATAGTATTGTTGTTGTTGTATATCAATCGTATTTTGTAATATGAACACTGATCCGGTTTGCTTTCAGATAATGCCGAGGACGTTTGGCCCGTGACCGTTCGGATCGACGAGTCCCTGTCGTCGAAGCCATTGAATAACGTGGCGGCGCGATATCTTTCGGCAACGCCACACGTCCTGGCGACCACCGCGTGGGTACGTAGCCCCTCTTATCCCTTCTAATTGAATATAATTTGTGGTTCTGAAAAGAACCGGTCGTAAGTTTGTTTTTTTTTTTTTTTTTTGTTTAATCAAACAAAAAATCTCTCTCTCATTGGCGACTGTCGATGCTCTCGTATGCGTGATTCTTAACCGCCGAAGCCGTACAAGGTACGACCCTGACGTTTCAAGGCGTACACAACGTCCATCGCGGTGACGGTCTTCCTCTTGGCGTGTTCCGTGTACGTAACCGCGTCACGGATGACGTTCTCCAGGAATACTTTCAATACGCCCCTGGTCTCTTCGTAGATGAGCCCCGATATACGTTTCACTCCGCCACGTCTGGCGAGACGTCTGATGGCCGGCTTGGTGATGCCCTGGATATTATCGCGCAGTACTTTGCGATGACGTTTGGCACCTCCTTTTCCCAGACCTTTTCCGCCTTTACCTCTGCCGTCATTTTGAGGGTGGGTCGTCGGTATCTATAGCAGCTATACAACGATCGATAGAACGCG
>RXPK01000424.1:0-66666 GCA_004143645.1 Protaetia brevitarsis | reverse complement strand
AAATTGGTATAGAATTTAATTCTTACATCCAAAAACAGAAAAATGTACAGGGCTGTTCTATTTAAAAAAATAAGATTCGCAACATTCAAAATTTTTGCATATGCCACTAATTTTTAAAACACCCTGTATAATGTCACTGAATTTTTTTCTACGTTTGGTAAAACACTTGTTAGACTTATTGATTTCAAAGGTCGGAGATTTCTGACACTTAATTAAGTGAGAATTAATCAATTACATACACAATGTAAATGTCAAATTTTAACAAAAATCGTAATATCTTAGAACAGTTGAGGATAGTATAAGATACCCTAATGGTAATCGTCATAGAATTTTATGGTAATTCAAAAATATAATAATATATGGGTGTTCCATTTTAAAATAACAAAATTCGTGGCGACTTCCGGTTAACCGGAAGTGCAAAAAGGTGAAAATATTTTAGAAAGAAAGTAAGTGCCAAATTTGTTGCAAACTCCAATCTTTAAAGCTGAGGAATTTCGTTAAGCCGGAAAACTTCTAACCAGCCAGTTCCGTGGAAAACCCTGTATATAAGTCTCTAAGCATACATAATACATGCGTACAGACCTACAGATAATCTTACAGGCGCCATAGATATGCATCCCAGAATTCCATTAACCTAATAAGGGAACAACTAGCACCAATAATCTGATGAACCTTGTAAAATGTACTGAGTGTAGCGTTCGGGTGTATTCTTGAAAGAATATTTTCTTTTGATTGAAACAATTCTTTTTCTCAGTGTAGGTATAAATATGTAAAGATGAACTTAAATTTAACATATGTGCATATACGCATAATGTGGAGTTTATTCTTTTAAGTGAAAGATATTGATAGTTGATTCAAGTCCTCTTTATTTTGAACTGGAAAACTATACAGATTGGCAGAAAACCGTAAGCATTTTGTTTCAAGAGGTTTGTCTCTCTCTTATGACATTTATTCATTTTAAACTTAAGCGTAAACACAACAAAATGCCGTGATCATTTTTAATCGAAATAAAAATGAATTAGCTCATGCACTAAGGAGGGATTTGCCGTTAGAATGTTGTAAAACCCTAGTAGTATTGAGAAGTTGATCACAGTAACCATCCTGGCACTCTAATGTACCGTTAAAGAAATCGTCCTTTCAATGTCGATGACTCCTATCAGATATTGTTCTAGTAAATATACCAGATTAGTATGTTACGATCGTAGTTTCCAGCTTATTTTGTGCAAAATATTACCTGCTATTGGAATGAAGTAGGAGATGCGCCATCTATGCGACAATTTATCTACTACACATACGTATATCTACCCATCTGATGTACTATATGGGGAGAAAACTGCTATACGAAAATAAAATGCGATATTTATTTTTACTTCCATGTAAATATTTATTAGTTAAATTAATGTATTCTGCACCACCTTCAAATAAATCTACTAACCGATTTATTTGTTTGATTGAATACAGGAATATTTTTAATATTTCTAAATCAAGTACGAATTTAGTAACTCTAACTAAATGCATGAAAACAACAAGATGAGTTTTCCCGTGTATAACAGTTTTAAAACCTTCAAACACTATATACTGGTGTAAAGTGTAAAGTTCCTTGGCTTATAAGTAAATCAGCATTAACTGAAAAGATTCCAATTATCTCTGAAGTTTCTTTAACTTCGCGCGAAAAATATTCACTTTTGTTCATTATTGTTTGTGTATCTGAGACTTATGCACGTGGGAACATGAATAAAACTAAAATACTTCCGCGTAAAAAAAGCACTCAGCTTGAATGCAGGTGCTTGCATTTTCCGTTAAAAGGCAAAAGTTTTAAATCAATGTATACATGCGTGTCCACGCAAATAAACCAAAACGTCCGGCTTGTTTATTTAAAATACTGTTTATAATTCAATAATAATACTTAATAGAAACTAAAATATGTTGTTAAATACTGCTGTAAACTGATTGTACAAGCATATAATTAAAAGAAATGAAAAATGACAAAATTAATTTAGCTAGCTCAGCAAATATGAATTTAAAAGGGCGCAAGAGATTCTTTGATCTCAGAGTAACTTTCATGAAAAGTAATAGTGGGCGTTTGTAAAATTTGACTTTCTTTAAAATCCCCAAAAATTGGCTGATTCAAAAATAAAAAAACTGTAATTTTAAAATGATATTTACAATCATTAAATTTATTGTTTAAAAAGAAAAAAGAAAAAAAAAACATTTAAATATAATCAACAGGGCAAAAAACCTTAAGACTGAATGTCTTGGATTAAAATAACCCCTTCGTGAATTTACAATTAAAAAAGACAATGCAAATCCTTTAGCAAACAAAATGGTGGATTCGTTCTAGAAGGAATTTCTTATACCACAAAAAATCCACGTGGTTTCAAAAATACAAAGCAAACTAGAATTTAATTAAATTAACGTAGAGAAACAAACAAAATCAAAATGAAATTTAAAATACAAGCTCTAAGCTTCTCTTCACCTACCCCGAGGTGATTAAAATACCAAGAAATTAAAACTAACAAAAAAAAAACGGAAAATTGAAACTCTTAACGCGGTTACTTCTAGAACAAATTATTAACGGGCCTTATACATAAATTGTGCACAATAATATAACACCAATTAATAAACTGAGTTGTCTGAATGATGATCAAAATTAACAAAATAACGAACAAATCCTTACAAATGAAAGATTGCAAAATGGATGCAAAGAGCTCAAAATTTACATATACTTACATTCGCGACAATGATTCAGACACTGCCCTAAAAGAGGCCCTACAACGCGTATATACAAAATAGCAATTGCGCGCGCTGCGACAGCCGCAAAAGATCATGGAATAAGCCTTTTAAGAAGGACCTAACACATGAACAAAAGCTAAACATATAAAGGAAAAAGATAAACTAACTAACTGACAATATAAAATACATCAAACAAAATACTAAATTCTTAACAAAATACACAAATATTAAATTTAAGTGAGAATTTGCGCGCGGCACAGCCAAAGCTTGATCTTCGAAAATTAACACCATAGAGTTCAAAAAACCGGAGTGCCAGTCTACAGCAATACGTACATAATAATAACAATATAATATGTAATGTGTATTGTCTCACTTAAATAGAAGTTATAAAGACATTTTAAAGTATTAATCAAAACTAAGGTGCATTCCATTTAATTACGGTTACTTTTCGTCGAAAAGCATGTACTTAAGAAGAAAATAGTCTTCCGGCAAAACAGCACGCTACTTTCAATTAAAATAAACACTTTTTTCGAGAAAAGGTATTCTTTTAGTTGAACATGATAAAAACCAAAAGTTATAAAACTTTTCATTTAATGCAATCTCTTTTCTCAGTGTAGTCATCAATTTTATTTAATAATTTCTTTAATCTTATCCTATTCACTAATATAATCACTTCACAGCTATTTATAAGTAAGCACCTATTCGAGTGGCTATGTCAATTCGGAAATCTTACTTAATACTGTCCCATCACGCCCTATTACCCAACCGGCGATTACTCACCAGATTCTGCCATCCTAACCAACAGGAAATCCTCGGGTATGAATCAGAATCAGTTTTATAGTGCTATACGAATCGCAAGCACAAATACAAGTACACACATGTACTTATATACAAAGCAATAAGGATATATTTACTATTTTCTACTACTATGTCCCGCCGTCCTTGTCTCTCTTGCAAGCGGATATCTGAAAGCCGCCCTAAACAGCCCGAACGGATGGGCAGACCCTAAATGCGGGGTTTAACCGTCACCAACTATTTTGGCGCCGAATTAGGGATCAATACGTTTCATTGAAATTAGAGTTGAAGCGGAGGATGCGGTGCGTGCCGCTTCCATGAAATGAGGGATGTGTAATTTTAGTACGTTTCCAGTAATTAAACACCCAACCCGATTTGAGAGAACGTCGAAAATATCCGTCTTGCAATTCGTCCTCATGTATCAGCTCATTTACCATTACCATTGCTGTTGAAATAAAATTAAGTTATCTACTTATACACTGAGATCGAGAATGATTGTCCTGATCCTACACTACTTTCCGCGATGCGCAAATCAACATTTTCGTCCAATCATTCTAATGAAATTAGTAATACAGCGTTTCCTCAAATTTTGCTGTCAAAATTTACGTATGTTCCACACGTTGAGAAAAATGGGCTCAAGTCAAGTGTTTACTTGATAAAAAAAATTATTTAGAATAGATAAAGTTTTAGTTGGAACTATTCTCGTTAATTAATATCTGCAACTAGTAGACCCAGTTTCCTGAATGCAAGTTGTTACTGTAAGTAGTGCTTTTATTAACGGCTATTACATAGCGTACCTGACGAATTTGTGGTAAGTAACGTATTACTTATGACTACTCCCACTTGGCAAGTAATGTTGCAGATATCCCAGTAATATTACATTATTTACTAGACAGCGATGTTAAACAAAAACATATTACTGAAATTTTGCAGCAACATTAAATAATGATAGAAATACTGCAGGCCATTACAGCAACATTTCAATGTAATCAGGAAAAACTATTTTAAAAACAATGTTGCAAAAACAAAGACTTTGTTATCAGAAATGTTGATGTAATATTTAGTTGTAACACTGCCATATTTACAAAATTTACATTTTATAAAGTGTAAGATAGGTACGCATAATATGTTTCTGCAAATTCAGAATTTTGAAAACACAAAACTAATGGAGCAAATTTTCTCTATAAAGTAAATAATGGTGATGACATTTTTTAACATTTTTTGTAGCCTATAATAATCATATTAATGGGGTTGTGGTTGCGCACTGCGCACTTGTAAAAGTTAGTATCGCTTGCCATCACAAGTTTTTTTCGTACCGCGCATACACGAGTTGGCATGAACCTGTGAACCCCCTCTTTCACAATATACGGTAATCGTGACTGGACAGGGCGTGGATAGGACCATCTTGAGATTGTGCGTCGCAATTGTTTTGATGAGAAAAAATTCCCGTCAATAATGAATCAACATTATCAGGTAAGTTTTATTTATAATGCTAAAGTAGGTATGTCGATCCTTTCAAATTCATCTCTTCAAGATCTTTAAGACAGATATGTATTATGTATATCATAACCTATATATGTTATAGTAAAACCTACCTGTTGTGCTATAAGGATGAACAATGTCACGTAATGTCATTCTTAGAATTCATAGTAATTCTTGATGAAATACAAATTTTACAATAATTATAAACAGTGTTATATATAAAATATGCAGCTTATCCTCAATTTTCATATAAATAAAATAGTTTTTCTGATCTCTATTTTTGACGGTGTGTCTTTTTTTTAATTTCAGAGAGAATTAGAAGAAATATTGTACTCACAGATACAGAATACGAAATAACTGTCATGGAATGGTTTCGTTATACAAACCAAAGATTTGATAGAAAAACAGCAAAATGTTCAAAGGAATAAAATGCATTCGGGGCTTTTTCTTATGTGTTGTGAGTTTTGTTTATATTCTATCATGTTAATTTATGTGCCCCATAATCTGTTTCCAATACTGAAGTTTATTAAAATGGAATTTAATGTACTTTTTTTTAATCAAAAATGCCTTTTATTTCTTCTGTAAGCAGCATTTTACTTTTAAAGTATTTATTAATGTATTCGTTTACTTAAATAGTTATTTATAATATTATTCATAGTATTACTATTTAGTTTTTACATAGAACTATATGATATATGATTGACCATTTTAATGTATCTGCAAAAATAACTACAAAAAAAAGACTTATAATGTTATATTATAAAAATGTCTTATCCATTATATTTTTCTGGCATTAATGTTTAATGTTAATATTGTAATTTTGGTGAGAGAAGATAAATTCGTATAAACAGAGGGGCCCGATCTATCGAGGGTTACATGAAATTATTAATATAACATTGAATTTTAATAAGACTGATTGAGATTCCGTTTTATATTATTATTAATATAACCTCTCGATAAACCTCAACATCATGTTTCTTGTATAATGCAGCAAGAACTTTTGGAGTAAATAAAAGATCCTAATAGAAACATTAGCGTAGATATATTTATAGAAACATTTAATTGCCACACTGTATCAATATTTCTCTTTAACATATGAGAAATGTTACGGAAGAACTATACTTCAACATTAATCGTCATGTTAAAGTAATGTTACTCGAAGACCTCGTATTAACATTACTGGGAAATATTGTTTCGTAACATCGCTTAGGCGGATATTAAACAGTCGTAGAAATGTTACTGCATGTGGTACATTGTATATATTTTTGTAACATTTCGCGTTACAAGATAACATTTAGACGACGTTATAGTCATGTTACTTTGCCAAGTGGGCTGGTACTGTATCTAACTACAGCACCTGCTTAGTAGAAGTAACAACAATGCTGATCGCTATTAAACTTATGTATTTTCTTAAATAGGTAATAACTTGCCACAACTATGATTATTTGAATTTTGCTACCACCCCGTGATTGTTTTACCATTCCTGATTGGCTAATACGGCGGAGTAATGAAATAGTCCCCGAGACAGCTACGCGCGCAGGCGCGTGCTAGCGTCAAGTAAGAGTTACGGACGTGGGAAAAGGTCGTCGAAAAAGGTGGCCAAGGAGTACGGCCATTGTAGGCCAGTTGGAACGCAAATATATTAAAAATACCGAGTGGGTTAACTCAAGGCCCCATCCGTATAAAGAATCCCAGCGAAAGAAGAAGTACCGAGCCTATAAGCAATCGGATGTTTCAAGATTGCAGTTTTAAACCACGTGGTGGGATATTTGAATTCCCCATCATTGTGATGATATCGGCGCCCGCTGGTGAAGTTAAAGTGTGGATGCCGTCGCTAGGTGAGTGACAGTCCAAGTGCCATCTGCAGTTAGGGATACCCCGACGAAGTAGCCGTTTTCGAGGCGATCACCGGACATAACCGCCACGTACGCCGACAGAGGATCAACTCGCCGAGACAACCCTCAGTGCAAAGAACCAACAGAAACCGCAGGTTTACCGACTAGGTATAATATTTCTTTGTTTGTTATTAGTTGTAACTGCAAATCCATATTTCTCTTTGTCCTTTGTTTAGATTTCAATAATTTCAATAACTAAATAACGTTTCAAGGGGGCCCATTTACCTTATCTTTTATTATTGCTTTGTTCATTTTTTTTCATTATTAAGGAATATATTTTATGAGTCATTACGTTGTAAATTGTTTAAAAAAAACTGTCGTTAAAGTGAAACCAATATCTTTCATTCATATCAGGTAGTCACTGTGTATGTCCTATACAAAATAAAACTATTACTAATAGTACTGCTTTTTATTTATTTAAATTTATATTAAATATTCACTAAACTTCCTCGTTTCCTGCATAACCCACAAGTTGAACAACAAATTTAAGGTAAGTATAAAGAAATAGACAATATTACAAATGAGCAATTCATAAATGTTTCTGAAAACATGAAGAAGAGGGTAGATGCTTGCATAAATAATGGTGGTTCTCACTTTAGACACAGCACGTAAGCAGTGCAGGTATGTTAAAGAAACATGTTACCAATTTTTTAATTTATATTATATTTTTGTTATAGAACGTATGGATACGAGAAGCATCCATCCATTATTGTCCATTCATACCTCGTATAAATTATGAAGAATGTCTAATATAAGTTAAGATACGACATAAATGTGTAGTTTTACAATATATATTGTTTAAACTTTCTATACCTTTAATTAAACCTGGTTATATTTGTTATCAGAAATATACTGTTTTGAAAAATATTTATTCCTAAAATTGGAAGTAATTATAGCTTCTTGCTGTAACAATTATCAAAGCTACATTAATTATTGAACACACTTATCAGTTTCCACTTTTAATCCAAATACGTTTAATAAAATCAAATTCTCATTTGTTACTCCCACGCTCCAGACGTTAGGTAAAGTGTAGGTGGGCGTCTCTGCCGAAGGTAAGGACGCTTCCTTGACGTCACGTGCGCGTTCTGCCTCTCGGAGCATCATCTCGGAGATAAAGAGAAAGTCAAAAGGCATCAGACGAGGAGAGCCAAGCAGAAAGAGTACAACTTGCCGTAGTCTGTGCCGTGTTTGTGTGTAGTAGTAAATTCTGCGGCAATGCGTATATAGTAACGTGGAGTGTGGGGTTACAATGAGGATGATGCATGAATGGGGTCGCGTGGTGGGGATGGGGTGGTGATCGGGTGGGACGATCGTGGGGTGCGTGCGTATCAGGACCGGATTGATAGTAATCGTGGAAAAGCTATTTATGGTTATGGAAGTAGGCCAATCAGTATGAAAATTTGCGTAACTCAATAACTTTTTGCTCTAAGTATTTTTTTGAGTAACATATTGGCGTACCGTGAATACAAATAGTACTTTACCTGAATTGAAATTGACAAACAACGGATTTTATCAAAGTAGACCGCCGACTCTGAAAACTCACACACCGTCATAACTAGAGACCGGATTATATGCAAAGAAAAACTGGATATATGCATCGATTTTGAGAAAATATGCATAAACCTGGGGCATATATGCAAAAAAATTGCGACAATATGCAAAATTTTTACATAAAATAAATAAGAGCAGAAATTTAAACATTAACTTTATTGCACAAAATTTTTTCACAACATATTTCTAAAACAATTTATAATTAAATGTTTTTCAAAATTGTGTAAAAGAAAGTTTTGTCTTCTATCAGAATACAGATGTTTCGAAATAGAAAAGCTTCTTTCAACATCCACAGATGGAATTGGTGCATTTTTTAACTTTGCAGTACATTCTAAACTAAAATTAAAGTCGAAATCGTTTACTGTTTCACCTTCCAAAATTTTCTTAACTTTCTTCAATTTTAAATACCCCGCATTTTTATTTATCACTTTTTTAAATTTATCGTATATAGGATTACCTATTGTACCCTTAACCTTCTTACATAGCAATATCAAATTCGTCTACTATTCGACTGATTCCGAGAGCGACATCCCTTGCGTTTCTAGTTTACGAATGGAACTTGAAACAAAGCTATAATTTGACTTAATATACAAAAGGTTTTGTAGCAATTCTTTTGATGTTACTACTTTTTCACAGTTTTCTAGAGCAATGCAGTCAGGAGTGATTTCAAGATTTACATTTTTTATTCCTTCAAAATTATCGGCGAAAAAATTGCAGCCTCTAACCATGTACCCCATCTCGTAATAATCGGTTCAGGAGGCAACTTAACACCGGGAAGTCGCTCCTTATAAAATTGGATTCGTAAAGGTGCTTTTAAAAATACTTTTTTAACATTATTGCTAATTAAATCACTAATCAAAGAGAATTGATTCCTAATGTCTTCGGCTACGCGATTGAACCCATGAGCTAAACAAGTGGTATGAATAGTGTTACTATAAAAAAAAAAAAAATTTACGCGGTTTTTATCATGTATGGTGCAGTGTCGAACAACATTAGTAACATTTTTTCACAAGGTATACTTCTAGGTACAAAGAAATTTGATAAACCTTCTTGAACGAATTGGGCAATTGTCACATTATTGGTTTTTTGAAGTTCTTTACAATAAATTAAACATGATTTACCTACAATATCTTCATGAAGAATTCCTATTAACAAATAGGCAATATAACGGCCACACTTATCCGTACTTTCATCTACCATGATATAAATAAAATTATTTCCTACCAATTGTTGAATTTCTGCTATTATTTGCTGGTAACAAGATATGACATAATTTTTTCGTAAGGTACTTTCGTTAGGTACATATATTATGTTTGCAATACTTTTGCAGAAATGATTTCAAATTAACATTGTTTAATCTTGCTAATGGTATGTTAGACGAAATTAATGCGTTACACAGATCCGTATTATATTCTTCTTGTTCTGAGTTTCGTGAAGTTGATGCTACACATTAGCGTATAGATTGCTGTACACATGCGGATCGCTTTAGTTTTTCACATTTTCCAATATGTGATGGAGTTTTAGCGTGTTGATCAATCAGGTATTTTCTCTCAAAAGACACCTACAACAACAATTGTCGTTTTATATCAACAGTTAAACAATTTAAAAACAATTGTGAAGCTTTTAGTAAAATTAAACTTACCAGTTTACTGCAGGCTCGATAAAATATTTTTTGTCGCCATCTTTTACCAGTTCAGGATATGGCTTAATCCAGAAAGAAATTTTGTTCGCTATACTCATTGTATGTACGCACAGTATTTCAAAACGTAACACAATTACATGCTGTTTCGCTCAAAGATATTCACCGATTGAATAGTTTATTTGGGAATTAATAATAATAATAATAAAACGTATTTACCACATCCCTTGTGCTATAGGCGAAATTAAACACGTGCAGTTCTTGGAAAAAAGTATTAGAGAAACCAATGTAAAAGATTTATCGTTCTGAGAATTGTCGGTTGTCGATCTACATTAGGAATTACTAGGAATTTTTACTAATAGAAAGGATAAGGAAAAGCTTAAATATGCAATATATGCAACTTTTGTAAAAATATGCATAGAAATGCCTAAATATGTAATATATGCATAATCACTAATTAGCGCTGATTAACTGCAATTAGTGTAATACGTCTACATAATATAGACTATAATTAAAGATATGCAAAAAATAAAATATATGCACTTTACATATAATCCGGTCTCTACTTATAACCGCTCAACCCAGGGCATCTGTTCAGGATAAAAGAATCGAAACAGGTGCGCTGGGCTATCCGTCACCTGGGAACGCGTCGGATGGGTACCACCACACGGGTACATTACGGATCATAAATCTATATAACTTTGTTAGACTGGTTGCCTACCTAAAGCGCCCCCTCCATTCGCATTTAATTTTTAAGATAGTGTACCTAATTCTCAGCTATAATTTGTAATTTTTCGACATTTTGAGAAAATGTATTTAACAAATCTCTTAAAAGATTTTCAGCATCCGAGGCAACTAAATTTAAATTTACCGCAATTATTCTTAGTAACTTGAGAGCATTAAAGGTATTAAAATAACTATTAATGTAATGGAAAATTGTTAGTAATTTCATGATTCAACGTTGAAGCTACTAAGAATAATGGTGGGAAATTTAAATTTGGTTACCTCGGAAATCACTAAATCGACTATAAAATTCTTATATATAAAGAATTATATGAAATACGATGTATTTTTTTTTGTACTTCACCTTTTTATAATCTTCTGACGTTTTTCTTTTGTATACATACTTAATAAAATAATAGAAATCCTTCATTTCTCGTAATTCGCAGCCGTAAATTTCCTATGCCGGCCCTGAATCTATCGCTTCTTGTTCTTTTCTGACACGGCGACGGTCGCGTCAGATCGGGGGGCTTTGATGCGCCGCCGATGACACGTGAATACACCTCGCTCCGCCCCACTACCCGCCTTACGGCTTTCCACTTATTGATTTCCGAATGTCCTTTTTTTAGGTTAGGCCGTTTACCGCACGCGCATCTGCTAATACACGATCTATCACGTGCGCCGAGAAAAAAAAAAGGCGATCGTGAAGAAAGCGCTGGAAAGAAATGAGTCACGGCCGGAATTACACAAGTCCAATAAAAATAAAAAGATCGTATGTTAAAAAGAGCTTTAAAATATTTGCAGAAATATTGCTAATTTTTTTTATTCACTTACAGGGTGATTCAAAAGCAACTGGCTCTGAAAATGTAGATGATATACCAATAAATGTTTTTTTTTTTTATGATTTGTGGTCCTTGAAATATAAAGTTTTATATTAGGTTTTTGGTCATTCAGAACTATACAGGCTGTTTCGAAACATCGTTTAAAGATTTTAAGGGCATGTAGTACGATCGAAAATAAGGTTAAAAGTCATAATAAACATATGTCCACAAATTAACTGTTTACGAGATAAAAAAATTGCAGAATAAGTTTGCTTTAGCGGTTTTTATTAAGATGTTATTGCATTTTAACATAAAATAGATTATAACTAAAGAAGATGTTCAAAATGACGTCCTTCCATTTCGACACAGGATCTACATCTGCTTTCAAAGGAAGCGCGCACTCTTTCAAAAAACAAGAATTTTTCTCGTATTATCTGGCAACAGTGTTCTATTCGTTGGCGCAACTCTGGAAGATCGTTTACCGGTATTGCGTACACTAAACTTTTCAAATAACCCCAGATACTGAAGTCCAACGGGTTTAGATGGGGAGACCTTGGAGGGCAAGCAATGGGACCTGCTCGCCCTATCCATCTCCCACGAAATTCATTGTTAAGATGTTCCCTAACAGCACGCGTAAAGTGCGGTGGAGCTCCATCTTGCATAAACCAGAGGTTCAGTCTTAGATTTATAGGTAAATCTTCCGTAAGCATTTCTGTTCGATTTGATGGCAAAACGAACAGCAATCAGGAAATCTAAAGCTGGTGTCAATCCTGCGTGTTACGGCCACACCTTGCGTTGAAAAACTAGATACATTAAATGAATTTTCTTGACATTTAGCGACATTGGCGTGCGTGTTGTAGTATCTTTCAATTATTTATCTTATAATTTTTTTCAAATTGTTTATATTTACATCTAATATCACCAACAATAGTATTTCTGAATACTGTAAGAAAATAAGGGAATTTATCTGTGGTAATAGCTGAACAAACAGGTAAAAAATCAATATTAACATTAAGTGAAATAGTTTATTACATTTTATAATTTTATAGGCTTATTATACACTTCAGCGCAATGAACTGTCAAAAGAAAGTTACATTTTCATCCCTATAAAGTTTCTATGGTACAGGAATTATTACCATTAGATCACGATAGGCGATTGGAATATTGTCATTGGTTTAATAACAATTTAAGGGACGATGACTTCCTAAACAAATCATTTTTCTCGGAGTAAGCCTGGTTTTATCTATCAGGCTATATCAATTCACAAAACTATCGTATCTGGTCTGCAGAAAAATCCACCACGAATTTCGAGAAACGCAATTGCATCCCGTAAAAGTTGGAGTTTGGTTAGCTATGTCAGGCAACGAATAATAGGGCCAATTTTCTTCGAGGAAACTGTAACAGCCCAACGTTACCAACAGATGTTGGAATTGTTTATTGCAGAGTTACAAGAAAATGAGCTTGAAACAAGTTATTTTCAGCACGATAATGCTCCAGCACATACTGCTCGACAAACCTGCCAATATCTTCAACAGTTTTTTTGCTGTCAGGTTCGTTAGAGCACAAAGATGGCCACCAAGATCGCCTGATCTAACCCCATTAGATTACTTCATGTTCGGCTATCTAAAAAATAGGATCTATAGAAACCGCATGCATACCATAGAAGAACTGAGAGATGCAGTTTTGTCACTTAATAATTATACTAATTGTATGTTATAATTTAAAGTAATAAATAAATTTAGTTAAACACCAGTTAGTACTGAATTGTAAAATCATAATTTAGTAAAGTTAAATTAATTACATTTCATTTTTACAAGCCGAAACACTAATCCATAGTGGTTTATATAATGCGAGTTCAAATATAGGTTACGTTTTCCTTATTTATGACAGATCTGTTTACTTTCTTATGTTCCAACACTGACTTAATTCAAACCTTCATTACAAACACGCGGCATAAACCTACACCCTGTTACTATCTATAGGAGCCGAATTGACAATCATTTTGAATCTCTGTGTACTTCGTTAACTTACTCGGCCCTATTACTAATTTTCTTAACGAAAAGGAAAAGCATTATCTACAGTTGGAAGATATTCGCTGAAATCAAGATATTTTTAACTAATATAATGGAACACTTACAATCACTTAACTTAGAATTATAGGGTAGAAAAAATGAACTATTGTTGATCTTACTTCAACACGATTTGATGACAAAAACGTATAATTACTTTCCTCGGCTAAATAGTAAAAAATTACAACTCGAAGATACAAAGCTTCAAGAATATCAAGCCAAGTTACATTAGGAATTGATTGAAAATTTCACACTAAGATTTGCAGATCTTATTATTGTACCAATTTTCTTGTAAATCCATTTGAAATTGACATAATTAGTGACGACTTCACACTCCCCAAGTATTTACTCCCTGCTAAACCAGCCGAAGAATTACACACACAACATCGTTCTGATATGAATTAAACAGCTGATTTAGTATGATTCAAATGGACGCATCTTTTTTTACAGCAATTTATTTTATCAAAACAACCTTGTAAATATTTCTAAGCAAAAATTCTGTACCGGTAATTACAACAACACGTTTTCGTGATCCCTCACCAATTACATATCGATGTGACCGCGTACAGAAGAAACAGGTTGCGCGCGATTTCGCTGAATACCGTTCGGTTTAGGCGAATGACCATCTATAGCTCCATTGCGTAGCAGTTCGGAACGACCTCATAGGCTGATATACATACATACTTGCCTTATACGAACACTTGCTGTGTTATATGTATCTACTAAATATCTGAATAATCTTAAATATGTATTTATTTAACGCTGAAATGTCTATCCTAAGTACACGAAACATGACTAACACAAGTACTGTAGGATATACCATATTAAAATAGACATTAATTCCGGGTCATTTTGGGATTTTCTGAACAATTTAAATCGTTTATTAATATCCTAAAGGTCAACGTGAAGGAAATCCCGTTCGTAGTGTGTAGTACCGCGCACACACACGTTTTGTTGGGTGATGCGTGCAAAAGTATAAAACAGGAATTTACTATTAGAATTGTTAAAAGTGTAAAAGCGTATACTAGAGATGGAGATGAGTAATATGTGGAGACCGGATTATATGCAAAGTGCATATATTTCATTTTTTGCATATCTTTAATTATAGTCTATATATAGACGTATTACACTAATTGAAGTTAATTAGCACTAATTAGTGATTGCGTATATTGCATATTTAGGCATTTCTATGCATATTTTTACAAAAGTTGCATATATTCATATTAAGCTTTTTCTTATCTTTTCTATTAGTAAAAAGTCCTAGTAATTCCTAATGTAGATCGACAACCGACAATTCTCAGAACGATAAATCTTTTACATTGGTTTCTCTAATACTTTTTTCCAAGAACTGCGCATGTTTAATTTCGCCTAGCAGAAGGGATGTGGTAAATACGTTTTATTATTATTAATTCCCAAATAAACTATTCATTCATTGAATATCTTTGAGCGAAACAGCATGTAATTGTGTTACGTTTTTAAATACTGTGCGTACATACAATGAGTATAGCGAACAAAATTTTTTATGGATTAAGCCATATCCTGAACTGGTAAAGGAGTGCGACAAAATATTTGTCGAGCTTGTAGTAAACTGTAAGTTTAATTTTACTAAAAGCTTTACAATTGTTTTTAAATTCTTTAAGTTTTGATGTAAAATCACAATTGTTGTTGTAGGTGTCTTCTGAGAGAAAATACCTGATTGATCAACACGCTAAAACTCCATCACATATTGGAAAATGTGAAAAACTAAAGCGATCCGCATGTGTACAGCAATCTATACGTCCATGTGTAGCATCAACTTCACGAAACTCAGAACAAGAAGAATATAATACGGATCTGTGTAACGCATGAATTTCGTCTAACATACCATTAGCAAGATTAAACAATGCTAATTTGAAATCATTTCTGCAAAAATATTGCAAACATAATATACCTGACGAAAGTACCTTACGAAAAAATTATGTCACATCTTGTTACCAGCAAACAATAGCAGAAATTCAACAATTGGTAGCGAATAATTTTATTTATATCACGGTAGATGAAAGTACGGATAAGTGTGGCCGTTATATTGCCCATTTGTTAATAGGAATTCTTCATGAAGATATTGTAGGTACATCATATTTAATTTATTGCAAAGAACTTCAAAAAACAAATAATGTGACAATTGCCCATTTCGTTCAAGAAGGTTTATCAATTTTCTTTTTACCTGGAAGTATACCTTGTGAAAAAATTTTACTAATGTTGTCCGACACTGTACCATACATGATAAAAGCCACGCAAAATTTTAAATTTTTTTATAGTAACATTATTCATACCACTTGTTTAGCTCATGGTGTACCGAAGACATTAGAAATCAATGCCCTTTGATTAATGATTTAATTAGCAATGTTAAAAACGTATTTTTAAAAGCACCTTTACGAATCCAATTTTATAAGGAGCGACTTCCCGGTGTTAAGTTGCCTCCTGAACCGATTATTACGAGATGGGGTACATGGTTAGAGGCTGCAATTTTTTTCGCCGATAATTTTGAAGGAATAAAAAATGTAGGTCTTGTAATCACAGCTGACTGCATTGCTCTAAAAACTGTAAAAAGATAGTAACATCAATAGAATTGCTACAAAACCTTTTGTATATTAAGTCAAATTATAGCTTTGTTTCAAGTTCCATTCGTAAACTAGAAACGCAAGGGATGTCGCTCTCGGAATCAGTCGAAATAGTAGACGAATTTGATATGCTATGTAAGAAGGTTAAGGGTACAATAGATAATTCTATATACGATAAATTTAAAAACGTGATAAATAAAAATGCGGGGTATTTGAAATTGAAGAAAGTTAAGAAAATTTTGGAAGGTGAAACAGTAAACGATTTCGACTTTAATTTTAGTTTAGAATGTATTGCAGTAAGTTAAAAAATGCACCAATTACATCTGTGGATGTTGAAAGAAGCTCTTGTATTTCGAAACATATGTATTCTGATAGAAGACAAAACTTTCTTTTACACAATTTTGAAAATCATTTAATTATAAATTGTTTTATAAATATGTTGTGAAAAAAATTTGTGTAATAAAGTTAATGTTTAAATTTCTGCTCTTATTTATTTTATGTAAAAATTTTGCATATTGTCGCATTTTTTTTTGCATATATGCCCCAGGTTTATGCATATTTTCTCAAAAATCGATGCGTATATATGCCCATATATTCCAGTTTTTCTTTGCATATAATCCGGCCTCTAGTTATTACTTATACTACTTTGTCATAAAACAAAAGAACTATCTATAATAAGGCCACCTGTTCAAACAATAAAATTTATCGAGAATTATCCTAAACAAAGATGACGTTTTTCTAATTAAGGACCAAAAGTTATAAACGACTTTATTTCACGAACGAAAATCAAATATACGTACATATATTGCTCAGCTATACTTAAAACCCGTATACGAAGTGAATTTTTTATCTGAAAAAACAAGGCAGGATGGCTATTCTACATTAAATTCAACAAACAGGTAAGTTAAGTGGATATAACGCACTTATTGTTAGCAATGAAGAAAGTTACCTCGTCACGTTATGACCGTGGTCCACTTTCTCTTCTAGATATAATAATATCTAATATAAAGTATTATTATTATTGTCTACTAATACCCTATTTTTTTTTAAAAAAACAACATCGAGCAAATTTAAAATAACTTACACCGTATTTAAAATCATATTAATTCGTTAATGATCGAAAAACCTTCAAATCATACCATATTGCGTTATATATTAAGCGCATCTTATCGCTATACTAACTTATTTACTTTATAATATTCTATACAGAGATAAATACCATAAGCAGATAAACATGTTATTATTGAAATACCGATCTACTAAAACAAACAATGCTATCGTCATCTTTTTCTGTTTCTACCGCTACGTCACTGCCATCTAACGTTCAGTTTTATAAACGCCACGTTGTGCTGCGCGTGCATCATCAGTACATACTTTCAAAGGTAGATGGTGCTACTACTTGAAATTAATTAGAAAATATTTTTTTACGGTTAAATCAGGCGGGTTTTTAAATTAAGGTTTAGGTAATATAATATGTAATTTGATTTACGAGGTGGTTGCGTAGAATTTATTATAGGAAATTGCGATTTTTCGTGGAAAATCGCCGGTTTTTAGTGAGAGGCACTCATGCATGTTTGCGATGGTTCCTTGAATAACTAGGAGCGATTGGCGAGTTGTCGTCAGCTTTGCGCAGTGGCGATATCGTAACCAATGAGGTTTATCCGAGGTGCGATTATTGCTAGTTGAAAACTTTAACCAATACCCCGCCGTGTGGACGTGAAATACCGTCCGCTTTGGCAATTTTTGGAAGCCTCTACGGGGGCTTAATTATTTTAATCAAAAACATAGGACTTATCTTGAAAGTATAGAATACCAGAGAGCCCCCAACCAGTGTTGCCCCAGATCTACCGTTAAAATGGAATTTCTACCTTTTTCAACTTCAATCTTCCGTTTCTAGTTCACAATTTACTGCTTTTGGATATTTTGTAGTACAAAATTATAATGCCGATTATGCATAAACTCTTGTATGTCAATGATTTCTTTTTAGTAATTACTTCTCCTACGATGCCTATTAAAAAGGCAGACGACCTTTTTTTTGTTTGAAGTTTTTTTTTTACGATTAATAGGTAGTGAAATAAAATGAATAAGAGCATATTTGAATTTCGTTACGAAAATTCTTCCGTCAGGTATTGACATCTACCGTTATTTTACATGACATTCTACCGCTGCGAAATAATTTCATCTGGCAACACTGCCCACAACCATTGTTGAATATAATTTTATCCCAATGTTATATAAAGCTAAGATTAATTAAATAAATTTAGTCCCCAAATAAACGAAAACTTTTTTTTCTTACTTTTAAGGTATATTTGAACACAAATCCATATTTTTTTACAAGGTATTTATTGCTCGTTAAGAAAACTCCCACTGAGCCAATATTAATAGTAAATTTATTCAGATTAGTTTTATTTACTACGATTAAACAGTCACATCAATTACGACACAATCTTGAAAAAAATATTTGACAGTTATATACCTAAATCTACTAATAGTAAAATCAGAAGAACTAAAGTGTTTACAAAGTAAACATCCTTACATTCATAAAAAATAGTTTAGTTTAATTGTAAACTTCAAAATCGAAATTTCAAAATTAATTTGTTTTAATTATTTTTAATTTTGAATTCTCGATTTTGACGTTTTTAAGACCAGAGGATGGCGTGCCATAGTCGAAACATGTTGTCTTCAAATATATTAAACATTTTCACTAACCACATTCAATGGATTTCTTCAACATACTGGAAGGCTTTTAAATTCACGATTGTGATGGGCAATTTTTTAAATTATTTTTCGACATTATCTTAGAATGAAACTGGTTGGGGGAGAAACCTTGTTAAAAAAGTGCTCTTCTAGATATTTAGCAATTATATCTTTAAATAAATTCAAAAATAAAGGTTATTTACTAAGGGCGACATCTTTTAACCATTAATGGTAATAAGCATTTTTCATTAATATCGGTAAAACAGTTCACTTTAATGTTGAAATTTAGATGAGAAATTATAGATAGCGCTAAAAGAATGAACAAGGAAAAATAATTAATTTCATTTTAAATTTTTAGTACATATTCGATGAAAAAGTACTTAAAATAGTTCTCATTATTATATCTTACTTTATAATACATTGATGCGAGTGTTTAGTAGATAATTTTCTTCATTGGTGATTTTCTTGTGCAAGTTACTAAGAGATAACAATGCTGATTAATAATTTCTAGCGATTTTGACTAATTTTCACATCACAGAATAAGAAATAAATGAAAAATAACACATAAGCACGGATTACTTCAAATTAAATTAAAATATTCATATATTTAAAAAAAATATAATGTAATACATTCATGATGGCACCAAGCATAACAAATAAAGTAACAACTAACACCCAGCTGGTTTGTTTACTTTATTTGTTTATATGATTTCGATGATTGATTTTTGTTTCTTCTTTTTTTTCTACCCTACAACGTTAGCTTTCAAATATATAAGTATTATATGTTATACCAATTATACTAGTATATTGTATTTGGTTATATACGAAAATAAATATTAATTGCTAAAGCGACATCTTTTAAGCATTGTAAAATATAACATTATACCAGATATCTGTAAAACAGCTCACTGTATTTCACCACGTGTAATTAAAATGAGAAATAAACAGATGGCGCTAAAAGAATCAATTTCAAATGTTATTGTAAAACGGCAATACATACTTGAAATAATATATTAGCTTTCAATTTTCTATAAAAATGAAATTTTAAAACGACAAAGATTACAGCGATAAAGCAACTTTTTGCATATCCAGTAGCACAGCCATGCATTTCTAAAAATGATAGTGGCAACACCTTTTCAACGTTTTCTGAATTAAAATATTATGACAACTGTCGGTAAACTAGTTTCTTTGAATATTGCAATTCAAAGGAAGATTGTGAAGATGGCAGTAACAGCATGAATTTATTTAGTTTTTTTTTTTAATATTATTAATGAGATTATAATTTGAATATACACTTTTTTGTCAATTATTTAAATATATCTTTTTATTATTTATTTGCTTTTTTTTAAAATCAGCTTAATGTTACATTGTCGATAAAACAGTCCTCTGCATCTGCTTAATATTAATGTATGAGTAACTTACTACAAGATGGCGGTGCTAATTAATCTATTTTATTATTTAAATTTCTTTTTAAAATGAAATATTTTTAAATATAGTATTAATTTATATTATATTATAATATAAAATCTAATTAATTTTAGTATAAATTAAAATATCTATCCTACTTTAATAAAGGAGAAATAAATAAAAAAAAATAGAAGACAATTAAATCTGCATTGTAAATTTCTATAACTAATTTTTCGTTATATTTTTACTTTTCTCGCCCATTTAAACACACATGACACAGCCAATTACGTGAATTAATGAAGGTACTTCCCCACGGATAATAAACGTAGGTAAATGTATTTTTTTCTTGTACAAAATGTATCTCTACATACGTGAAGAAAACTTAGGGAAAAAACACAACGTTACAAAAAAAAAAGTGTAAAAGAAATGAAAGAATTCCCACCAATAATGCGTGTCAATGCTCAATGCATAATCAACAAATAAATGAACGAAATTCCACATCTAAAATGAACGTTTATCAAGGTAGTAGAATCTAACCTTTATATTTCAACCGCGAAATCTTGTGCTTTATTATAGACGCAAGACATACGTAAACTGCGCTTGGTTTTACGTATTCAAATGATTCAAAAGCACAGTCTGGAAATGGCAAAAGACAATGACATTGATGTTGATGTAATCAACAATCTAATTTACACCTTGGTTTTGAAGTTTACAAATACGTATACAATTTATTTAGAATATAATACTTAATAGGCACTGTCTGATTACTGATTAGAGAGCTTGTGCTAATTTATAACGTATATGTATGTATATTAAAATGTAATGTGTAAGGGCCATTATTACAATCGCGGTTTAAATTGTAGGTCAATAATCTTCGGTTTAAACTTTACTTTAGATTTACAATGTATATACGGGGTGTCCCACCGAACTGGGTCATTAGATTTTTTTGAACTTCTAGCAGGAATTTGATTTTGAAACTTGCAGTGTAGCCATGGCCCACTGTAGTCTATTTAAGGAAAATATTTTCAACTTTATAACACTTTCGGTATACAGGGTGTTGATATCAACTTTCTTATTTTAAATGGAATGGTATAATTTTTATCGGTCTAATGAATTTGGCGAGTCATTTGCAATTAGTTTATATCAAGGTTCCCTATCCCTAAACTCGACCGTTTTTGAGATATTTTCATTTTCGTAGATTTTTTGACATTTGCATTCTTTCAAATAAAATCAAATATTTCATGAGATTGCAGATATTTAATGGTTCTACTAATGTCGATGTAAATACAAGGACGTAGCTATAAGGTGTTATAGCAATAATCACTGAATCACATACAGAGTGCTCAAAAACGTGCCTCCAATGTGGATACCTTTAAGCTAACAAAACTTTTTTCTTTCAAATGGAACATGGTATTTTTTACTACAGCATTGAATGCAGCGCAAAATTCTACATAGATTGATATTAGGGTTTGGTATATCTATTCTTAATAGTTTTTGAAGTACTAGCATTTCTTGCAAAAAATTGCTGAAAATATGCCTAAATTCCAAGTTTCAAACAAATAAAATGAGTTTTTTTCTTACAAAACACTCTGTACATTATTTGCCTAACCTATCTAAATATTTATGTTTCAGATATCTAACATTCACTAGTTTCTTACTAATAGTAATGTCTTTTAGTCATAGAGAACGTACATTATAAATTATTAGATATTAGTAGGCCATGAGATGTGATAACAAACAAGTGATATCCATTGTTGGTAATTTACCAAATTGCGCAGTGATAAACCTATGCAATATTAACAAGTCATATGTTTTATAGTAAGTCCTAATGCTGTCAACTCCTTCACACATTTTCTTCTAACAAGCAGCAAAATATTGTAAATCGAAAGAAGCAAGAACAACATTGAAAGTTACATATACAAATAACATTTTAGACTTAAAGTTTGTTCGCGTCGCATGAACTATTTGCACCTTTATGCACTTTCGCACACAAAAGTTCTAAAAAGTGCGTAAAGGTGCAAATAGTTCATGCGACGCGAACAAACTTTTATTCTATATTCATGAAAAATATAACAATATTTACATACCCACACTTATTTGTAATGAACAAGAACCTCAAAAAAATAAAATACAAAGGGAAATTAAAGCAGATATCCTAAATACTGATATGAAATATTGTTCACTCACTAGACTACGTATTTTCTTTGTAGGGGAGCCGTCTGACATGAAGTGTCCGAAAACAATCCAGCCCCCTGGCTTTTTGTATTAAACTAGGTATTAAGCGATACAGACAGATAACATAAATCAGAAACAAACTATTAAGTCTTCGAAAATGTCCAATATAAATGATCTTTCAGAATAATAGTTTCTTAATTTTTTTTTTTAATTTGACTTATTTTCGATGTATTTAATAGCAGGCAAAATATTAACATTTAATTTGCTATCGCATAATAATTATAGCTTATTAATATTTTATAATTACAATTACATAAAATTCGCTAATAATTGGAAAACTTCCAATGATAAATATCTCAGGTATGGAAACCAAACAATGCAAAAAAAAGGATAACGCATCATTCTAAAAAATAATATACAGAGTATTTTTAGCAAAAAAATATTTTATTTACTCGAAACTTGGAAATTAATCATATTTTAGGAAATAAAATGCTAATATCTCTAAAACTATCAAAAATAGATATACCAAACCCTAATGTCAATCGATGTAGAATTTTACGCTGCATTCAATACTGTAGTAAAAAATACCATGTTCCATTTGAAATAAAAAAGTTTTGTTGATTTAAACGTATCCACATTGGAGATGCGTTTTCGAACACGCTGTATCTGATTATTAGCTCATTATTGCTATAACACTTTCAACCTACGTCTTTGTACTTACATCGACATTAGTAGAACCACTAAATATCTGATACCTCATCAGCTATTCAATTTCACTTAAAACAGTGCAAACGTCAAAAATTCAACAAAATTGCTAATATCTCAAAAACGGTTGAGTTTAGGGATAGGGAACCCTCATGTAAACTAATTGCAAATGACTCGATACATTCATTGTACCGATAAAAATTGTACCATTCCATTTAACATAAGAAATTTGATATCAACACCCTGTATAACGAAAGTGCTATAAAGTTGAAAATATTTTCCTTAAATACACTACAGTGGGCCATGACTATACTGCAAGTTTAAAAATCAAATTCCTGCTAGAAGTTCAAAAAAATCTAATGACCCAATTCGGTGGAACACCTGTATAAAAAAACAAACTTGACCTCCCCATATTTAATTCTTAAATCGTGCTTGTAATAATAATAGCCCTAAGTGTAAAGTTAATTAACCTCAAATTAATTTGTAACCGCTGTAAGATATATTTGACATTACGGATATTAAATAAAATAATTAATTAGAGGATTACGTCAGTTCGTAAAATTGATGAACTAACGTAACTCTTTCATAGCTATTTTTTTAATTAAATAAACCACTTAAAAAGATTATTTTCTGTGGACCTGATAATCTTATCCGTTATTGATATTGATAAGTATGGTAGTTCCCAAGGTACTTTATTTATTTATTTTTTCTGTGAAACATTTCCAATAATATTTACCTATTTCTGACTATACATGAATGAAACAGAGGGAAATATTTTGTAACTCAAAAGGAAACCAGGATTTTCTTTTATAAATATAGGGATTTTAATTTTGTTTCCAAGATCGTGTTGATAGTATTTTCATAGATTATTAGGGTGGGTAATTTAGATATTAGAATCAATTAAATGAAAGCTATTTTTTTAATAACATTCTTTATTCATAATATATGGCTTATTATCGATCAAGGTCATTATTATTAGCATTTCGAGATACGTTAAATGAGTAGTAATTTAGAGTATCTCCAGTTATGAGTTGTAAATTTAGTGGAATTGAAAATGTTCTTGACGAAATATGGTTAAAGGTTAAAGCGACAATAACATTAATAGTGATGAGGTATCATGCGTATGAAAAAAAAAGCCATTATCAATTCGATTACATCATATTTGTTTATTCTCCATAAATCACACACCAAACACATGCAAAAAAAAAAACTAAACAGTATTAGAAGTCCAATTGTATTAAAATTAATGAGAAACTAGATATACCTAATATTTATTTTTGCTAATAGGTATTTAAATAATTTCAGTATTTTCGTTATAATAAAGGTCAATAACACCTCCTAAATCACGTTAACCTAAATTAACAACAGTATTTCTTTGATAACTGTCAAAATTACTTGTCACTTGCCATTTTTTTATGGCCTACTCTAAAAAAAAAGTGCCTGCAATTTTTCGTTAATAATATTTAATATGAGTAAATTGTTTTTTAATTTTTTGATAATTTGTGAATTTGTTACATTTTGTATAGTTGTAACATCAGTGCTTCTATAATAATAAAAAAAAGAACATTATTTTTATGTGACTATTAAATTGACGAATTTGGTTTTTGTCAAATAAATTTGAATAGCTTCTTCTCTTATTGTTAAAATCACATTGATATTATTATAATAATTGACACTAAACTATTGCAATATATGTTGTTTCTATTTCATTCTAGTAGTAAATCACGCACGAGTAAAATTCACAAAGTTTGACTTAGGTACACTTCTCACAGGAAAAATCGGGACACCAGCAATTCAGAATTTTAAAATTTCTTGATTGTAAATGCAGCTTTCGGAGTACGTATTCACTTGTCTTAGCCATAAATCACTTAATTATATATATTACTGCGATCAAAGGTAACGACTAGAAATTTAAAGAGAAAAATAAATATATAGAGAGAAAAAAGTTTATGTATAGAATAAACAAATCGGAGATTCGGTGGCGGCGTTTCCTTTAGAAATACCAATGAAAAAAAAAAAAAAATACATAACAAAAAGAACTCTTGAATAGACGGCTTCATTTAGAAATATATATGCATTTAACTTGTTTGATGTTATGTAGAGATAATTCTTTTTTAAGAAAACATATGGTCTTGGAATTTTATTATTTAAAATTATGTTACTGGTTAGTGCTGCTTTGATATTAGTTACTTACATGGATTTATGCTCGCGAGTATTAGTTTAGCAATAGATAATATGTCAGTCAGCCTCCTCAGTTTTGGGATAATGTGCTTTTCACAGATTTATTGACTACTATTAACACTATTATTGATGTATTAATTACTATTGTTGTTTAATATTCTTAAATATTGTATTAACATAAAGTTTTCTTCTATATCTATAAAAAAATTACCAAAACCAGGTTTAAGATTATTTATAAAATTCTTAAATAAAGCAATATTAAGTTCGCAAAAAAATTATTTATTTTATGAATCCTCCGTTTATTGTATTTTCAGGAAATATACCTTAGCTGTCGCCTGTGTAATCTGACGTCGTTGATCTATTTTCTTGAAATATGGCCAACACTGGGTCTCTTTACAAACTGTCTTTATGTAACATAGGTTTATTAACAATTATTTAAATATTATTGGATTTATAATACATAACAAACATTGTAAGAAAGCATATTGTTCGTCAATCTCAGTTAGTGCTAAAATATTTATTGTTGAATTTGATACATTTAATACTTTTTCGTTGCTACTGCCCGAAGCTGTGTTACAGACCAAAAGTGTAAAGCTATATTTCAATAAAATAGAACGACATTGGATTACACAGGCGATAGTTAAGATATATTTCTTGAAAATACAATAAACGGAGGTTAATAAAAATAAATAATTTCTTTGTGATATAATTGCTTTAAATTTTCTAAATAATCTTAAACTGTTTTGGTAATTTTTTTAATATATAGAAAAATATTTTGTAGTAATACAATATTTAAGAATACTAAACAACAACAATAATGAATACATCAATAATAGTGTAATTAATCAATGTGAAAATCACATTGTTCAAAAACTCAGGAGGCTGATTGACATATTGTCTATTGCTAAAGTATTACTTGCGGGCCTAAATCAAACTAAGCATATAATTATATAATTTTAAAATCTGATCGCCATATGTTTTCTTAAAAAAAGAATTATCTCTACATAACATCAAACAAGTTAAATACATAATTGTGTATTTCTAAATGGTGCCGTCTACTCAAGAGGCCTTTTAGTGGTTATGTATTTTTTTTGCATTAATATTTCCGTATTCGGTATTTCTAAGGAAACACCGCCACCGAAATTCCAATGTGTTTATTTAATGTGTAAACCTTTTTCTCTATATACATTTATATTTCTGTTTAAATTTTTAGTCTTTACCTTGGATTGCAATAATACACACAAAAAAGTGATTTATGGCTTTGATAAGTGCATATATTCTCTGAAAGCTGCATTTACACCCAAGAAATTTTAAAATTCACGATTGCTGGTGTCCCGATTTTTCCTGTGAGAAGTGTACTTGAACATCCTGTAGACTACTGGACAACGTTGAATGTCGTATTGAATCGGCCAAAGGATCTGCTATTTACGATTTTCATTTCACTTCTCCAAATTTATTTATTTTCGAAATACTCGACTTTTTTTTGCAACATTGCATTTTTAAACAAATTGAAGTATCTCATAAACTATAAAAATCAGGTATAGGGAACCTTAAATAAAATTGATCTAGTTTTTGGTGTACTCTTCGAAAATGCCATAAAATACAGGGGGTTCCATTAAGAGAAACATAACTTTAATGCACTGCTAAGTTTCGGAACACCCTGTATCTTGCATATTATTTTTAAATTGTAAATGTAATCCGTCTACATATATCCCAATATAAAACGTTTCAAAAATTGTTGCCATTTGACTACCAGAGACCGCGGCGTTACCGCTGTTACACCCTGTATATACAGGGTGAGTATTTTATCTTGAAACAATGGAATATTTCTAAAACACTGCATCAAATCAAAAAAAGATCTTAATAAGATTTGTTATAATGTAGGGAGCTCACTGAATGGTGCCAAACTCGATCCCCCACATTGTCCGATCCCCATCTATATATGCAAAACTATTCATCAGGAAAATTTAAAAATTTTAGTATACAGGGTATTCCACGTAAGTGGTTCGTTAAAAGTTTATGTTTTATTATTTACTTATATTTGAGATTTTGGCACCATTATATGTTCGATTGAAACTATAAATGTAGAATATTTATAATATTTCAACCAAGATATCACTTCCGGTTGACCGGAAATGGATGTCAACTTTGTTATTTTAAATAGAATGATATAATTTTTTATTCATTTTTGGATTCTACGACCATAAATACGTCACTTTTCATTAGCTATTCCTATACCTACATGTTGCCGTTTTTGAGTAGTTTAGGTTTTTCTATTTTTTTAATCATAATCATTGCATCATTGAGAAATTAATATCTCGGTTAATACTGCAATTAGAGACTACAAATTTGCTATGTTATGAATGTAGATAACTTAAGAAACGGTAAGCACACTTTACATTTAACATACAGGTTTCAAACTGAGGAACAAATGACATATTTCAAATGCAGAAAACTCATTTTTTTAATAGAACACCCTGTATTTTAATTCGGAATTAGGAAGTAAATATCATCCCCTATCACTTTATATCAACATTCCCTATACCTACCTTTAATAGATTTTGAGATATGAGCGACTTTTTGTTAAACAGACTAAGTAGCCCTATCTTTAAATGTTTGTAGCTGGTTCTGAATGAGATTAATGTCAAATTCATGTATTATTCTTTGAATAACCATACAAGAATGTCGCTGTTCGAATAGTCATTTCTATTAATATTGCGTTGTACAAAAGTGTAATACAATGATACACATAAAACACTTTTGGTCAGTCAATGAATTTGACATTAATCCCATTCAGAGCCAGCTACAAACACGTAAAGAGGGCTACTTAACAAAACTACTTAACAAAAAGTCATGTCTCAAAATCTATTAAGATAGGTATAGGAATGCTGATATAAAGTGATAGGAATGATATTTACTTCCTAATTCCGAATTAAAATACAGGATGTTCTATTTAAAAAATTTGAGTTTTCTGCATTTGAAGATATGTACTTTGTTCCTCAGTTTTGAACACCCTGTATGTTAGAATGTAAAGTGTGCTTACCGTTTCTTAGAGTAATATCTACATTCATAACATAGCAAATTGGTGTCTCTACTTGCAGTATTAACGAGATATTATTTCTCAATGATGCAATATTATAACTAAAAATAAAAGGAAAACTTAAATAACTCAAAAATGGCAACATGTAGCTATAGGATATCTAATGAAAAACTGACGTATTTATGTCGTAGAATCTAAAAATGAATAAAAAAATTATATCATCTATTTAAAATAACAAAGTTGACATCCATTTCCGGTCAACTGGAAGTGATATTTTGGTTAAGGTATTTTGCATTTATAGTTCCAATCGAACAGATACTGGTTCCAAAATCTCAAATATAAGTAAATAATAGAACATCATAAATTTTTAATGAACCACTTACGTGGAATACCCTGTATACTAATGTAGATTTGGTCTAGTTGAGCAAAACATTCACAAGTTTCTAGCACTTTCGGTTATACAGGATGTGACATTAATTTTCTTATTTTAAATGTAACACCCTGTATATTTTTATATTTTTGAATTGCTCCTAAAATTCTAGTTAAAATTTATGTAAGGATCCCTATACCTAAGTTCGTTTATTTTCGAGATATTTTGATTCTTAGCAGAAAAGTGACATTTGCAACCTGTCACAAATGCGTTAATATCTTATATGCGCTTCCACTCTTTTTCAGTCCATTTGGCATACTTATGGACTGAAGGTAAATGCATCAACATGGCGTATAAAAATTATTATATCTCATACAGGCCGTGCATGAACATTGTTAAAACATTAGTACCGAAAAATGCAGAAAAGTCAAAAATTTAAAATGGAATATCCTATTTTTTATAAAGGTAATTTTTTATCATTTCGTGGAAAAAAAGTTAATAGCATATTAGAAAAAGTATGATTGTTATTTCATAAAAACAAAACTTTTTCTATATCCATGTGTTTTTATCTGCGGTATTTTGTCTGATAAGCACTTGAGACGAACACATAATTTCAGAGCTATGTTAAAAAAATATTTTGTCCCTTTTCCTAGATCATTCTGCGATTTTCCTTTTATCGTCGAATATAAAATCTATAAATTCCAATTATCAGTTGGTTATTTTTCGTGATTAATACGCATCTGTCTGGTGTAGTGATAAATCGATCGCTTCATTTGCTAGAATGAATTTGAGCCGTAGAGTTTATAGTATATTAGTGATTTAGTGTGTAAAAATGTACATACATACAATATATTTCCTATAATACATATATTGTATGATTTCATTGTATTCTAGGTACAAATAGAAGGGGATTTACTTTCGCTGTTTCTCTGTTAAATTGACTAAAAGCAAATTGTGTGTGAACTCATCACGATATAATCATCGAGTCTATTCTGTTACTGTTTTAACATCGCAAACATTTTAGCGATCATCATTAGTATTTTAAGTCGTCTTTTATAGTAAAGTCTTTTACTACTATATTAGACTCAAGGCTACATTTTATCGATTCCCGTTTTTACAACTTTAGTGATCTATAATATAACATAAAGTACAGTGACATTAATAGATCGGTTATGATATTATTAATTATTTATAAAGATGATTTTTTTAATGTAAAAGCATCTTAAATTGTGTGTTCTTTTCTATCTGCTATACACTGAAAAACTCATTTGTTTACTCAACCAAATTTTAGTTGTATTTACTAAAATTTTGTTTAAATATGGACAAACCAATATATTGTTGGGCGAAGCAAATAATTTTTTAATAAAATTTGTTGTTTTAAACAATATCTTTAATAGATTTTAGATTAAACAAATAAAATATTTTGCTCAAATGAAAAGTTTTATTGGGTCAAATGTATGTAATACTTAAAATAACTAATTATTTCATTGAAATAGTGAGATATATATGTTTAGTTCAAATAAAATTTTGTAAAATTGATCAAATGGAATATTTACTTCAAACAATAAATTTTATTGGCTCAAATAGAAATAACACAGAGAGAACAAAACAATTAGATTTATTTGCGTATTTGAAATATATATTTTTGTTTTAAGTATAAATATATATTGTGCTTCACTTTACCAATATTTAATTGGAAGTATAAATGAACGAGAATTAAAAGATGGAAATTTCATTTTAAACGTGAAAGATATTTGCTAAATTGTCGAGCTGAAACTACATAACAATAATTTGTAGGACGATTTTAAGCCACATGTGAACAATAATTTTGTCAGAATTACTTACCTTGTCTGTTAGAGCAGCTCTTTTATTCCTTTATCAAATTTAATATCAAATCTTACCACAAAATTTCACTATTCAATAAAGCGTTACTAGTGTTACTACAATACTGACCATAACCTACCTATAAAAGGAGCAAAAATTGCATATTGCTTGTCGCAAATGCAATAGCGAATTTTCAGTGGAATTTTGCGTATAGTGAAGGTGGGACTGTTGGGTCATTAATTTGAGAAGTTTTGATCTGTTGATTTATCTATTTTGTATGTGACGTTTGCAGATTCTCTTTTACCGAATAACAATGTTTTTCCAATAAATGCACCAAATCACTTTTTATAACCTGTTTGAGTGATATAGGAGAGGCGCCATCTTTACGACAATAGCTGTATCACATATACCTATTGAACGTAACTACATGGGTAGAAAACTTCGCCATAATAATAATATTTAGATCAGAGAACCTGATTACAAAAGTGTGGGCTAAGTTTGAAAAAAAAGTAATTTAAACATAATACATACATTAAATTAACTACAATTGTGGTTAGCGTAATCCTTATTTCTTAATAATATTCATTTTGTTATCGTTTAAATGAAATTAATGGATTTGTTAAATTAATAAACTACACAAAAAATAATTACTTACTCATTTTGAATATAAATGCATAACATTGAACATAACATAACTTCCTATATAAGCTAGAAGATGTATTTATATTGAGAATAAAATTTGTTCGGTTTTCCAAACCCGTGAATTTGATAAACGAAACAATTTTTTAGTTCAAATGTAATCAATACATATATTAAAATCACTAGGAACATATAATATTTTCACCACAAAACTAATTATTTTAGACTTTAGTAAATAGATTTTCTCAACTGGAAACTATCATACCCTAACAACCAGAAATATTACATAGATATTTTTAAAAATATATTTTATAAATATTTTTCGTGAGAGGTTTTTAATATATTTTCATATTTTTTCTAAATATAGATAAAATATTCAATTAAAATATTTATTCCATATTTTAAAATAATGTAGCGCTATATTTTTTCTAAAATATTTGTAAATATTTATATGAAATTAAGATTTTTATGCAATCTAGTTTAATTTGTCAAAATGAACTAAAATTTTCTTGGTTATTAGAATGTATAACGTCGATAACGAAAAGTTGAAACATACATAGAGTTGTCTAAAAGGCAAGAACTTGTTTTTTCACACTCACCATACAAGTTAATAATCAATAATTCTGCATATTTAAGCATACTGAAGGTTTATCAAATTAATCACTATTTTTTAATTGAAGTGTTCTAAATAAAACAAAACGTATTTATTATCATTTTATTTGAATAAGCCAATAAAAATGAAAAATACTCATTTTAAGTCTAGCCTTGGCTGTGCCAGGTACAACCCTATGGCTTTTTTCATATCTTCGTAGTGCGCTCACATGGCGTTCCTCGTGGCATCTAAAACAATGCCAATTGTATTAGATCATACCATGAATAAAACATCGTACACATTATCAACACCTACTAATACTTTAGAGCATTTACAATAATTGAGTGGTAGCTACATTCTAATACTTACGATATTATTTTTACTTTATTTCATATATTTGAAACATTCTACGTACAAACAATAAAACAACACAACGTATTCTAACCTCTATTTGAGGTTATGACGCTTATCTCTCTTAAGCAAATCAACTAGCAATTTATCTGGTAGATGCAGTACATATATGATGCATAAAATTCCTATATTATTAAACGATTTCCGTACATAGCGATATTGAGCATTCCAATTATCTTATAAATGCCATGACATGTTCAAAGTTTTGTTTACCTCGTAGTCACCACAAACACTAAAACACACCCCGCAACAATTAATTACATAGTTAACCCTAATCTGCCCTAATCGTATACTATTATAAATTATAACATGTAACGGACAAACGAATGAAAATGTTGATGATACGCACGTGCGCGTATGCATTCTATGTACCTAATCCATAGACGCATAAACAATACTAAATCATATAACACCGGCACCGTAATGAATAGAGGTGTTGTGTGACGTTGCGCAACTTACAAATATTACAAAAATATAATACAAAAACGCAGATTATATTATAGAAAAGTACAGCGCTCAACTTAGATACTAATTAAATCCATATTAACTATATATTATCTAATTAATCTTTAACTATCATTTAAATAGATACATACCTGCTTAATTATGTATGCATATTTTACCCATTTTATGTTATTCGTCCTACGCACCAAATGTACAAAAGCAAAAATTCATCTTTTTTTTATATGAAATAAATATTTACAGAAATACAAAGCAAAATATCTTGCAGAGTTATGAAAAATATATGAGAAAACATTTGCAATAAAATATTATTAATGCTACATAACATATATATTTTTAAATGTTTTCCTAAATATTTTCTATAATATATTTTATGCTATTATATTAATATAACTAATATTCAAGAAAGATTTATATTTTTAAATATTTATAAATATGAAATAAATATAGTTGGTCATGGGGTTATTTAATGCCTTATAATTTAGTACATTTGATAGAAGTATATAAAAGTGTTATTGAAATATTGCCATTATTGCTTCAAAATATAAGTATATTGAACTGATAATTTACTTACCTGCTTAATCTAAGCATTTCTACTATTCAAGGTAATAATTACCTACTAATTTGTGTCTGTAACACCCAAAAACCTCGTAGGGGAAAATTAATAAATAAAGAATTATTATGTAATTAAATAAATTACTGTTATACTTTATATTTTACAATGTTTGAGAGAAGTAGCGTCATCGGGGTACTCCAGGAGAGCGCACGGGATATTGATGCGTAGAGGTATAGATGTTATGCGTTTCCGTCATTGCGGACCGGTGTTCTCGGGATACTTCCCACTCAATGTCTGGGCCTGGTATCTAGTCGGCGTTGGTTACTGATATAATTCAATCAGTATAATAATTTGCTGGTATTACCTACTAAAAACTAATAACTAGTAAATACCTATATATGTTTGTTAATGTACACACCTACCATTTCATATATTATCGACACAATGGCGCTGACTCTAAGTATTATTTCAAAGTTTTTACACCAATCTTTAAGATTGATAACACTTATTACTTACCTTCGAATATTTAATGGTAGCATCTATGCACCAGCCCCATTCCACCCCATTCTCTAAGTAACTGTGAAACGGCTGAGGTATCCATTTAGATTTACTTACACTCACAACCAACAACACTGTTCGCTAGTTAATCAGAAAGTGACGCCAAGTAAAGCGTATGTATATGCAAAAACCCCTAAACTCCCCTAAAAAAGAGGAACCAATGACAGATAATTTTAGTGCAATAAATGATGGGGGTAAAATTCGTTTCAAATGTTTCAATATTATAGTAATTTCAATTTGATATTTTCAGTACAAAACATTTAATAATGTTATATATTGCATAGATTTATTCCTTACAACAATAACAATGTTTATTTGGAGAAAGTATACTTCAATGCAAATATTTATACTATTTGTTCTAAGAGTATGTTATGCTTTCAGAGAATTTACTCTTATGTTCTAACCAAAAAGATTTAGTTCATTTAAATATATATTAAGTTTCGATTTCTGAATAATAAAAATATTCAGATTATAATAGATTTTTTTGTTGTAGAAGTAACAAAAAATATGATCGCTTTTTATACCAATTATTTCTTAATTTTCGCAATTATCTCTAAAATAAACGAGATTTTATTAATTCGAGGGTTTGTTTGTTGATTTCATTAACGACAATACGTAAATCTCGAGGAATGTTGGCAATTGGTGGATATAATTATTACTGCATTGTCGACAGGCCGATGCTCGTCTTAACATTAGCTTTTCATTACTTTCGACAGATATTACAAACGTAAGTTTTTTGTGAGTTTTTGTTTTATCTATTGTTTACCTAGTCTTAATTTTATTCGATATTTGTTTAAGCAATGGTGAATTAATTCAAATTCAACTGTATTAATTTTAATATTACTTTCCAGATCCGGGAAGATGCCTAGGCCAAACATGTGATACCCACCCAATATAATACATTACCTTTTTTGCTCCAGAAGCAGCAAATTTTGAGGTATATCCAAGATCTTGGCAGATCGACGTCCTTAAATATCGTCGATTTATCGCTCGAATGTGTTAATGTTCCTCTCTAACTTAATTGGTAGAGCGTTCGTCCGGTAAACGAGAGTAGGTATGTAGTTTAAAATCCTGCCTGAGGAAAAAAATTCTCTTAGGAAGATTCCCCTTAATTATCACAGTTATTAGCAGAAATACATTACTTTGTTAATTTCTTACAGTAAAAAGCTTGCAATCTTTGCCAATTTGTTTGAGTTAACAAAATACCGATGTTGTCTCAACAATATGAAAGTAATTGAACCAATCCAACATTTTTACAAACTTGAACTGTATTATTGTGTTAAGACAATACTGAACTAAATAATTTGTTTGGATATATTAAACTTTCTAGCCAAATATTTTGTTTCAGTCAATAGTGTACATTTTTTGCATATATTTGAACAACACAGGGCATGCTTGTTTCAAAAAAAATATTATGCTTAACAAAATATATTTGGTCGGTTTAAATATATCGGTTTTTCAGTGCATGTTTAAGAGTATAAAGATTTATAAGTAAATATTATATTGTATCCAACATAAAAGGGCTATGCATGATGTAAAAATTCCATAAAATGTGATAACTAACATCTGCGCCACTCAATTATTAATTATTATTGTCGGTGTATATTAGTGGCTTAAACTGTTACTGTACACGTGCTTGAAATTCCATTGTAAATCCCCTCACGAAATGTTTGAGGTCGATTCGACGGACTCCGCAAATACGTAATCATTGCTCGTTATAACAACCGCCAACATGTATATTTTTTTTTCAACGGCTTATTACGGCGAATTTGGCAGATTGCGAAACGGAAATCTCGGCAAATTATGACTAAATTATACTAAATTATATTATACGTCTAGGTTGCCGTGTGAAATTTGCATAAAATTCTCATCACACAGATGAAGATAATATTCATAAACGACAATGTGATTTTTAAGTATCGATATGACACTGGAAAATATATTCCCACACTTTTTACTAAATGTTTCATTGATATTTTGATAATACTGGTTTTCTGTTTGGTTTTTACACAACGAAAGATGGTTTTTCTAAAGAGAGATATAATTGATGTTGAAAAGAAATTCAATGATGATGTTAACACTAAATATACCTACCTATAATAAGAAGAATTGTTTAGTTGTTGTAGAATTTTGTAATGGCGTGGTGCTGGATTTGTCATTTCTACGTTGATGTGTTTAAAAACAAAACACACAAAACCCTTTTTTTGTAATTTCATATATTTACATTTTGAAATTACAAAAAATAAATAAATATATTAAATTAAGTAGTATTTATTGCAATATTTTACATCAATAAATTTTTTATTTTCTATTTATTTTATATGTATAACTGCAAATATTTTTTTTATTAATATGTCTGGCCTGATTTGCATTTAAATGTTTTTAACTATTTATCATTTTGTCAGCTGTCATTAATCCTACAACTTTGTAAGCAATTACTTATGTGATTTTCTATACTTCTCATTTTAACTTATACCATGTGATCAAAATGATTGTCGTAAGAAAAAAACTGTTTTCCGGAAAATTTATCTATACTTATTACCAATTAATGAGCGAAGTTAGCTACATACCAATTTCATACATTAAATGAATTTCTTGACATTCAGCCACATTGGCGTGCGTGTAGTAGTATCTTTCGATTATTTATCTTATAATTTTTTTCAAATCGTTTATATTTACATCTAATATCATCAACAATAGTATTTCTGAATACTGTAAGAAAATAAGGGAATTTATCTGTGTAATAGCTCAACAAACAGGTTAAAAATCAATATTAACATTAAGTGAATAGTTTATTACATTTTATAATTTTATGGCTTATCATACACTTCAGCGCAATGAGCTGTCAAAAGAAAGTTACATTTTCATCCCTATAAAGTTTCTACGGTACAGGATTATACCATTAGATCACGATAGGCGATTGAAATATTGTCATTGGTTTATAACAGTTTAAGGGACGATGACTTGCTAAACAAATATTTTCTCGGATGAAGCCTGGTTTTATCTAACAGACTATATCAATTTACAAAACTATTGTATCTGGTCTGCAGAAAATCCACACGAATTTCGAGAAACGCAATTGCATCCCGTAAAAGTGGGAGTTTGGTTAGCTATGTCCAGGCAACGAATAATAGGGCCAATTTTCTTCGAGGAAACTGTAACAGCCCAACTTTACCAACAGATGTTGGAATTGTTTATTGCAGAGTTACGAGAAAATGAGCTTGAAGCAGGTTATTTTCAGCACGATAATGCTCCAGCACATACTGCTCGACAAACCTGCCAATATCTTCAACAGTTTTTTGCTGACGGTTCATTAGAGCACAAAGATGGCCACCAAGATCGCCTGATCTAACCCCATTAGATTACTTCATGTTCGGCTATCTAAAAAATAGGATCTATAGAAACAGCATGCATACCATAGAAGAACTGAGAGATGCAGTTTTGTCACTTAATAATTATACTAATTGTATGTTATAATTTAAAGTAATAAATAAATTTAGTTAAACACCAGTTAGTACTGAATTGTAAAATCATAATTTAGTAAAGTTAAATTAATTACATTTCATTTTTACAAGCAGAAACACCAATCCATAGTCGTTTATATAATGCGAGTTCAAATATAGGTTACGTTTTCCTTATTTATGACAGATCCGTTTACTTTCTTATATTCCAACACTGACTTAATTCAAACCTTCATTACAAACACGCGGCATATACCTACACCCTGTTACTATCTATAGGAGCGGATTTGACAATCATTTTGAATCTCTGTGTACATATGTAGACTCATGTAGACTAATTTTCTCCGATCTGAGGATTCTTCCTTTGGCAAGGTTGTATATTCTAGAAATTTGTGCCTATATTCACTTAAATAGGACCATGTTTAAAACTAACGCCGAAATGCATGATCACAACACTAGAACAAAAAGTAATATACATCGCCCACAGCGTTGACTGCAGTTGACTGACGTTGGACCACACAGTATTGGTATAAAAAAATTTTAACAAAATATCGACGGTTGTCAGCACCAATACAGCGAATAAAAAGTTTAAGTTTAAGTTATCTCAATACCTTAAGCAGTACAATTTTTATTCTATTGATCAATTATTTTCGCACATCACCTAAACAGCCACTTATATACATATAAGCATGTACTGATATTAATAATTTTTCATTTCTACCATTTCAATTATATATTTTGTTTATACAACTTAGTTATGTAGTAGCAGTTATTTTTTGTTTCCTTAATTAGATATTTAGTATTTGTTTTCATAGTTTTTTTGTGACGATAACTCTTTCTTTTCGCACATTCTAATTCTAAATTCAAATTATCTTTATTTTTTTTTGTTTGACACCCACTTGGCAAAATAACATGACTATAACGTCGTCTAAATGTTATCTTGTAAAGCGAAATGTTACAAAAATATATACAATGTACCACATGCAGTAACATTTCTACGACTGTTTAATGTCCGCCTAAGCGATGTTACGAAACAATATTTCCCAGTAATGTTAATACGAGGTCTTCGAGTAACATTACTTTAACATGACGATTAATGTTGAAGTATAGCTCTTCCGTAACATTTCTCATATGTTAAAGAGAAATATTGATACAGTGTGGCAATTAAATGTTTCTATAAATATATCTACGCTAATGTTTCTATTAGGATCTCTTATTTACTCCAAAAGTTCTTGCTGCATTATATAAGAAACATGCTGTTGAGGTTTATCGAGGGGTTATATTAATTAATATAAACGGAATCTCAATCAGACTTATTGAAATTCAATGTTAATATTATAATTTCATGTTACACTCGATAGATCGGGCCCCTCTGTTTATACGAATTTATCTTCATTTACTAAAATTACAATATTAACATTAAACATTAATGCCAGAAAAATATAATGGATAAGATATTTTTATAATATAACATTATAAGTCTTTTTGTAGTTATTTTTGCAGATACATTAAAATGGTCAATCATATATCATATAGTTCTATGTAAAAACTAAATAGTAATACTATGAATAATATTATAAATAGCTATTTAAGTAAACGAAATACATTAACAAATACTTTATAAAATAAAATGCTGCTTACAGAAGACAATAAAGGCATTTATTGATTTAAAAAAAAAAGTACATTAAATTCCATTTTAATAAACTTCAGTATTGGAAACAGATTATGGGGCACATAAATTAACATGAATAGAATCTAAACAAAAACTCAAAACACACAAGAAAAACGCCCCGAATGCATTTTATTCCTTTGAATATTTTGCTGTTTTTCTATCAAATCTTTGTTTTGCATAACGAAACCATTCCATGACAGTTATTTCGTATTCTGTATCTGTGAGTACAATATTTCTTCTAAACCTCTCTGAAATTAAAAAAGACACACCATCCAAAATAGAGATCAGAAAAACTATTTTATTTATATCAAAATTGAAGACAAGCTGCATATTTTATATATAACACTGTTTATAATTATTGTAAAATTTATATTTGATCAAGAATTACTATCAATTCTAAGAATGACATTACGTGACATTGCTCATCCTTATAGCACAACAGGTAGGTTTTACTATAACATATATAGGTTATGATATACATAATACATATCTGTCTTAAAGATCTTCGATGAATTTGAAAGGATCGGCTTTAGCATTATAAATAAAGCTTACCTGATAATGTTGATTCATATATTATTGACGGGAATTTTTTCTCATCAAAACAATTGCTACGCACAATCGCGGTACTAACTTTTACAAGTGCGCAGTGCGCAACCACAACCCACTAACATGATTATTATAGGCTACAAAAAATGTTAAAAAATTTCATCACCATTATTTACTTTATAGAGAAAATTTGCTCCATTAGTTTTGTGTTTTCAAAATTCTAAATTTGCAGAAACATATATACGTACCTATCTTACACTTTATAAAATGTAAATTTTGTAAATATGGCAATGTTACAACTAAATATTACCTCAACATTTCTGACAACAAAGTCTTTGTTTTTGCAACATTGTTTTAAAATATTTTTTCCTGATTACATTGAAATGTTACTGTAATGGCCTGCAATATTTCTATCATTATTTAATGTTGCTGCAAAATTTCAGTAACATGTTTTTGTTTAACATCGCTGTCTAGTAAATAATGTAATATTACTGGGATATCTGCAACATTACTTGCCAAGTGGGCATGTTACAAACACTAAGGTGTCCATGTAATTAATAAACATTATTATTATTATTATTAGTATTATTATATTAGGAATGGAAACAGAATTAGGTTGCCCTGATGATTTGAGAACGCTGTGACCCGTAAAGCTTAAATACAGCATAATAAATCAATTGAGTGTTAGAAACATTTGAAGTCAGTCGATTAATTTGACGGTATCGTTTCAATAACGAAAAAAAAAAGTAATCTCTACACATCGATTTATTTATTGTAGCAGTAGTAGTTCCCCATGCCGATCATTCCCCTCTAGAATACGACGGGGCATCAATCGCCAATTCTCGTCCATGCCGAGGTTTCACGATGTACGGTAAAGAACCACAAGGGGCTCCACCACTCCACGATCCAACGCGTGTTCCGTTCTATCTATACACGTATCTAAAAACATTATAACGGCTAATCCATCAGCTTCCGCACGCGTCTATTTAAGCACGGAAAATCGGCAAAATTCGCACAGTCAATTTTGAACAGCCATCACCAAAGCAATCGATCCCAGCGCCCCTAAACTCAATTCTCGCGATGGTGGTACCGATCGACAGAGCCTCTTCTTGTTTGAAAACGAAAAAATACGTCGGCAACGACCAGGCAATCGAATTAACCGAAAATCACGCGACAGTGAAAGTTATCGGAAATCATTGCACTTTAAAAATCACCCAGAATGACGGATGTGTGAAAGTCATCGGGGATTCCTGTCAAATAAACATCGCTAGCGGTGGAGGAAGCGTTCACTACGTAGGAAACAACGGTAGAATCACAATCGGCCAAGATATCGACTGCGCGAGGATTACTTCGATTGGAAACGGTGTTACGATCACTAAAAACACCCTAAGCGAAGACGGGAGAGTGGAAAAAAGTGTAACGGAAGCCGTGAAGCGACCGAACAGTTCCGCAGTTGAAGGCACCTGTATCAATTTGCGCCAGAAGAGTAGCTTACATATCGGCGAATGTCGGAATATCTTCGTGCCGTTGTGCCACAATCACGTGTGCATCAGGATTCCTACTGTGAAGAGTACGAAGAAATGTTGAGAGCGTTTATTATGATCCTTGATCGTATTTATGTATTATTTAAACCGCGTCTAGTCATTTTATATTCCTTTAGCTATATAGTTGGTGTTGAAACTATGTTTCTGTATAGACTTTTTTTTCTCTACACGTGTATATTTAAAATTAATTTATTTATTTATTCCTATAATAAAAGCTACCTCTTTTACTGGGTAATTTTCTTGTTTTATCGAAATTGAAATACTAAGAGAAGATGTTACGTCATTTGTGTAATGAATATACATAATCCATACTTTTGAAGTTTTAAAAAAGTTAAAGCTTATTTCATATATCATGCTGGTAAATCTATGTTTTGGATCCGGGTTTATATACAATACATGCTGACGTTGGCAAATCGTATCATCATATGGATGTATATAAAAAAATATATGTCATTTACATTAATAAGGAAGCTGCTACGTCATTTAAGACTCTAGGACGTCACTAATAACTTGCCATTTTTTCTGTTTATTCGATTCAATAATTCAATTCTTTATCAGTCCCAAGATCAAAAAGACATAAGCCACGTCAAAATACAAAAAAAAGAACAAAAACATAACAATATGGCATAAATTTTTTAACATAGAAAATATCAGAATGTTGACATGAGAAAACATCAATTAAAAACTACTGGATGTATCACACAGTCGAAAGTTGAAAGTATTCGTTAAGTGAGCATATACACTTCTCAGCAAGAAGCGTCTAATAGTAGCACATCTAAAACGTGTCTCTTGTGAAATTGATCTGTATTGTTGAGGTAATGCATTATATAGGCGTAATCCCAATACAGGAGGGGAATTTTCTTTTAATTTAAGGGAATAAAAAGGTACACGAAAATTAAACCTGGATCTGGCGTCATATAGTATTGATGAATATCATTGTTACATAAAAACGTGTATCTATTCTTATGTACGTACACTAAAAGTTCGTATATGTGCCTAGCAGGCATGGGAAGAATATTAAATTTTTTTAAATGAGGCATATATGACTGCCCTATTGTCAATAATGACTGAGGCTGACCGGAGATGACTGATGCTGACCTGGGATGACTGAGGCTGACTGAGGCTGACCGGGGATGACTGAGGCTGACCTAGGATGACTGAGGCTGGTCGGGCTGACCGAGGATGACTGAGGCTGACCGGGAATGACTAAGATTCACCGGAGATGACTGAGGCTGACCTGGGATGACTGAGGCTAGTCGGGCTGATTGAGGCTGACCGGAGATGACTGAGGCTAGTCGGGCTGATTGAGGCTAGCCGGAGACGATGGAGGCTGGCTGGGGATGACTGAGTCTGACTAGGGATGACAGGTTGGCCGGGGATGATTGAGGCTGGCGGGGGATGATTGAGGCTGGGCGGGGATGATTGAGGCTGGGCGGGGATGATTGAGGCCCTCGCCGGGGACGACAGAGACGGGCCGGAGACTCAAAGGAATAGCTAGTTATTCCACTTATTCTTATTTAGTACGCAGCTAGATGCCAGAGGGGCACGTTACATGTTTCGTTCCAACGTCATTCCTGGCAGCCTCAGCATCCCGCTCAATTTTATAAAAACTAAAAGATTTCAATTTATGTACTGTAATTCTTTATTTGATTTTTTTTATCCCATCAAGGTTTGTTGCTATATAGCAGATGGCAAGACACGTAAAAAATGAGTAAGCCACTCCTTGAACACCATAAGCTATCAGAGCAATAGCCAATAGCCCTCTTATTCTTATTTAGTATGCAACTAGATGGCAGAGGGGCATGTAGCACTCCAACGCCTTACTCAAAATCTTTCTTATCAAATTCTGCGTGACAATATAGTTATATGGTTGTATCAGAAGTTGAAGTATACCAATATGCGCAATAAAGACAATGTGAATATCCGTAAGAGTTTTGGAAATTTTAAAGTTTATTTAATATACTGTGCTGGTAAATTGGAGGATTGTATGCATATATGTGATTTACGTTAATAGAGGAGTTAGTACGTCATTTAAGACTCCACGACGTCACGAGTACATTGCCATTTTTTTATTTGCTAAATTGTAAACAAATTATTGGATTACGTTACTGTCAAACTATACTACTGATACATAAAATAATAGGTGTGTTCGTTTTACATATTTGTTTACTTTTTTTTTTTAATAAAAATTAAAAAACTTCGTTTTATGATACACAATTCAATTGTTTTACTACCTACATTCTAGCGACCTCTTTGTTATCTATTTTAATTTTTTTATCTCATCAGGATTTGCTTCTAGATACCCGATGTTACGTAAGACGCGCAAAAAGGTAAGCAAACCACCCCTTAAACACCATAAGCTATTAGAGGAGTAACCTGTTGCTCCCTTAACACTGCGTAGGCTTTCACGGCCGGTGTAACTATAACTAACAGCTTCTTGCGGGTTTCGCCGTGTGTCAAAACTTTCGCTCGGCGTTTCGCTGTTCATACTGACAGCTTCTTCAGGATAACTGAACTGATTCTCCATGGCCCGACATTCTTCTTATATACGCCCCTGGTGCATCCAACCGTGTAGTCTCCGCTCCATTGACCGTGACGGTTCGTAGTAGGCTCTTCCACGTGTTGCTAAGGTGGTACCCTTCTTCTCTGTTAACGGTTTTATTCTTCTCTATTTCTATGGTTTCCCTGATGAGTCTTTTCCCGTAGTTCTTGGTGGTAGTTATTATTTTTACATACAATATATACACCCACAACAAAAAAAAGAACATACCCAAGAAACCAAGTTATGTATCAGGTACATCGCTGCGATGTAGATATGTACATATCGCAAGTCTGGTGATATACTCAGTAACGTGCATGCGCCTTACATGTTGAGACTTATGTCAGCAACAAGTACACATTCTGAGAATATACTAGCGATATTGAATAGGTATATGCTGGCGATATTGAATAGGTATATGCCGGCCATATTGAATAGGTATATGGCGGCGATATTGAATAGATATATGCCGGCGATATTGAATAGGTATATGTCGGCGATATTGAATAGGTATATGCTGGCGATATCAACGTTACATCGAGACGATGACTCGGTTTCCGGGTTGAAACCGTGTCCTGTAAATAGCTGTGACCGACGTTTCTTTAGGTACTGCGACTAATGTTGCTGTACAGCTGAAACTATGGTTCAACGGCAACATAAGTAGCAGCTTCAAAGATATCTCATACGAGCGAGAACGATACGTCGGCCAGAAGCAGTTGCAGAACACAGTTTCAACCTAAAACCAAACAAAAAAAAAGTATAGAAAATAACACAAGTTATATGAAACTAGTTTTTAATGATATAAGTTAAAAAATACATACATACATAATTTTTTGTACACCGTTTCTCGTTCATCGTTGTTCAGAAAGCCTGAACTATTCTGCAGCTACACATTCAAATTTCATTTTGGTTATTAATTATATGATATTCGAATACCATAATTTAAAAATATATTTGGATAAAATGGAGACATGTTCGAAGGTATATAAAAATTTTGCCCACACTGACGGCATTGGCATTGATGGCCGAGAAGCGAAGGATCACATTATGAGATGTATTGCGAAGATGTGCTCAGATACCATATCCATTAGTTGTTGATGGCTAGGACTGAGGAATAATTGTAGGGTTTGTGATTTACTGTCAATCGGTGTTCCAAAATAGTATGTAGCATTTTTCTTCCAAAATATTTCAAATTCTTACTTCTTCACAATACTCATCCTATTTTATAGAGAGTTCGTTTTAAACTTCTAATTTAACTTCAGTAACCGTTTGTAGTATGTGTTACAAAACCTAACAGTCTCTGAAAATTAAAAGACCATTGTATTAACCAATAAAGTACTGAAATTTATGATCTAAAAAGTAAGAATATCTAGTATATTTACATATACCTAGCAAATACCAATAAAATTTGACCGCAAAACGCAAAAGTGACTAACCTAACCTAGCAACTGATATAATGAGTTAAAACTTTTACAAGAACAAAAACAGCTTAACCTACAAAATTAACTGTGGTAGTCACTTACCTTCCATGAACAGCACAAAATTGAAATTTTGGCAATACCCTTGGAAGTTATCACTAGATATATTCGATGCACACAAGCTGATACACGTTGTTGCACATATTCTAGACCTAGACGACATAGACAAGAATTTGAAGAAGATGCAAAGCGGGCTTTGGGGTGTATGAAATCTCTAGTGACGCCACATTTCGATAAAAAAATATGTACCATACGCAGAATTGTTACATAGTTTTATGTTCTCTGATGTTTTAAATCAGCTACATAACAGGCATATAAATAATAGATATCGTATTCATATATCTGTCTTACATCCTCACCATGTTAATATATAATATGTTATATACCAAATACATAGAATTGTTATAATAATAATAATAATAATAATTTATTTAACCTCTAGATCACAGACAGTGACATGGGTCAAGTCAAGTTAACTACAACAAATTAAAATGAATTACAAAAGTATCACCACAAAAACCAAGGTAATGACACATAGATACAATTAATGTGAATCATTAAAATACACCTTTACGGTATAGTGACATGCATTGACCAGATATTGCTTTAATTTCACCTTAAATTGTCCAATATATTTACAGTTCCTTATGTGTTCAGGCAAGCGGCGATACACAGATACACTCGAAAATCCAGGCCCCCTCTCATATAACGTCGTCATATAGTTTGTGTTCTGTATCAGGTACATCGCAGGCATATAAATAATAGATTATCGCATTTACATCTCTATTTTACATCTCCTGTACGTCAATATATAAAATTGATGTAGCCTGTACATCTGCATCACGAATGGTTTCCTGGGTACATTACAAACAAATTTCAGACAGAAGTGACGGATGTCGCGTGAAATTATTGAAATGACTTCCATCTACTCTCGGAAATAAAAAAAATCATAAAAAATCAACTAAGTGATTGTTTTGGAATGAACAGCGCTTTGATGAATTGTTGAATTTGATGATTGTTAAGATCACTGCACTGAACATCCGCGATTCGCCACCCACGGGTTGTAAGGCCGTATAGGTATAATTAATTCTTGATCGGCGACAGTTTGTAGATTAAAACCAGATGTTATGGTAAATAACTATACAGGGTATTCCACGTAACTGGTTCATTAAAAGTTTATGATGTTCTATTATTTACTTATATTTGAGATTTTGGCACCATTGTCTGTTCGATTGGAACTATAAATGTAAAATACTTTCACCAAAATATCACTTCCGGTTGACCGGAAATGGATGCCAACTTTGTTATTTTAAATAGAATGATATAATTTTTTATTCATTTCTGGATTCTACAACTAAAAATACGTCAGTTTTTATTAGCTATTCCTATAGCTACATGTTAGCGTTTTTGAGTTATTTAAGTTTTTCTTTTCTTTTTAGGCATAATCATTGCATCATTGAGAAAATAATATCTCGGTTAATACTGCAAGTAGAGACTCCAAATTTGCTATGTTATGAATGTAGATATTACTCTAAGAAACGGTAAGCACACTTTACATTCTAACATACAGGCTGTTCAAAACTGAGGAACAAAGTGATATATTTTCAAATGCAGAAAACTCAATTTTTTTAAATTAAAATGTTAATTGTGATTAACATTTTAATTAACTAATCAAAGATTAAATTTAATTACGAATTAAATATGAATTGGATTGCACCGAACAAATTTAATCAATGATTAGTTAATTAAAAAGTTTGCGACAGAAATATAGGTTGGTAGTGCGTTAAGTTTAGTTTTTAGTCAAAAATCGTATTTATATTGGGAACACTGTTTCATCATAATGAAAATTGCCGCTATGCGAATGCGCGATTTTAAGCGGCATTTGAAAGTTACTGGAATTTAAGCTGAAGAAAATTGCTACAGAATTAGATCTTGAAATAAAAAAAGTTGAGTAGTACTTTTAAAATAGAAATTAATATGTGAATGCAGGGTTTTTTTTCATTATGTAATTCTTTTATTTGTATGTTCTGCAAATGCTCCAATTTTTGATACTTTATTTGACCTCTGCTATTACTTGTTAGAATTATTTTATTATTACCATCATTTCCTTATATATTTTGTTCCTTTTATTTAATAAATAAATGGTTGATTACATATACAATATTTCTTTTAAAAAAATCAAAGTGATAATGCATTTAGAGTAAATAAAATATATTTCGTTTATACAAAAGCCAAAGAAAACAAATACAAAAAAATGTTCAAAAGTTAATTTCTATATAGCAATGAATTACAAATTGTTGATATAATCATTAGCTAGTAATGCCTGTGTCGCAGCAGGTACATCATCAACAGCGTCATAATTAATCTCATGAAGTTGTCCATTTAAAATTTCTTGATTTAATTTTTCTTCATTGACTTCCTCTTTACCAACATTTATGGCTATATTGTGCAATACTGAGGTACCAACTATTACTGTCATAAAGGTATCCAGCTTTAAGCGACAACCATATGCCAGTATTGGAAAACATTCTTCTCAGAAACATGCTGTCAATGACATTCCGTGTCGTAATGTGGCTTTCATTATAATGATTCTTCACAACTGTTTCAGACTTTAACAGTGGGGTCAATAAATATGTTTTTGAGGCAATCCACTGTCGCTTAGGGAAAAGAATGGATCGTTAAAGTGTGTATTCCCTGGCCATCGTACTACGATATCCATTATTTTTAAATTAGCATCATATAAAAATTGTGAATTTATAGAAAGATAGCCTTTCCTATTACGAAATACCTCCGGGTCATTCCCACTGAAACCATGAGTAATCCTCAATACATTTATTGTCAGTTTTTATTTTGGGAATTAATTTTTGATTTACCTTGGACTTTCTAAAACCCTGTCAAATATACACTTCTTGCACGCCGCTATTCCTTGTTCTAATCTTCAAAGTGAAAACTTCAATTAGCTAGCTATTTCAATTTAGTCAGAGATATTTGTATTATAACCAAAACGCCATAACATAACCTATAATCGCCTATAAACACGTTTGTAAAAAAAGAAACTACGCTTGCGCCAACTTTAATTATGAGTTAATTCGTACCTTGGGTATTGATTAAAGATAATCACGAATTAAGGCTTTAATTATTAGTTAAGCAGTCGGTGCAAAGGAATTTAAAGTTTAATTATGATTAAATGTTAATTATAACTTAATCACGAACGGTGCAACCGGCCGTAAGGATTTGGAATATCTCATTGTCACTTAAATCTAAATAATTTTAATTGCTTATTGTAATAATTAACTGTTCGGGTAATGTATGAATTTGCACTAACAGTGATCGTAGATTGCTCTTGGGTTTACTTGCAAGAATTAACAAAGTTAACAATAATTATTTCCATTTTTTTTTTTGTTTATATTATTTATAACCGTTCACGTCCAAATATGCTTTAAAAATTAAAATAAAATTTTAGACAATTGATTTCTAAATTAATAATGGAAAGTATTTAATTTATTTATCAATATAAGTAAAACAAGTTTGGATTATCAGCATAACAATTCATCTAAGCAAAGTGCTAAAGTATGTCCCCCTATATGTGGGAGTCCAAAGCAGCTCATTGAAGATGTAAATTTTGTAAAAATTGCTTGAAGCGCCATCTGTCATGTGAAAACCAAACTTATACTTTCAAATTTTGAAATTTTGGAGAGCTTCAGCTCAAGTACTTATATTGCTTTGAATTTAAAAAAAAAAATCAAAAAATATTTATTAAATTCAAATTAAACGAAAACGTTCTGTTGTTTTGTTATTATAATGTATCTAAATTAAAATTGCAAGGAGTTTAATAAACAGGACTGATAACAAATTACGAGATATGTTATCTGAGGATATTTCGATTTATTTTCGTAACCACTAAATAATTATAAAGCAACAAGAAGCTGTCGTTTGTAGTGTCAAAAAAAACTTTAGAAAACAATTATTAATAAACTAAAAGTGCATTAATACAAATTTTCGTATGTATTATATGAACAAAAAAGGTGATAGAAACGTGAATAAATCAGATATGTTCCGGTATTGCTATCAACACGGTGAAATTGCGTATAGAAGTGTAAGAAAAACGTAAGTAGTTTCTATTTTGATTTTAAGTTTCATATACTGCTACATATTTTTTTTTTTTGCAGTTGCGCAGTCAGTAAAATTGTGGAGACGTTCCCCGGAGAACGTCTTTGTGAATCGTTGTTCTGAAATTAACGCAAATTTGTTAGGTATTTGTCTTTTTTTTTATATTTTACCACTTTTTTTTTTAATATGGTTGGATATAGGGCAAAACTATCGATATTAGCTAACATACAATCTAACATCCTTAGTAAAATTACATTTTATTTTTATCTGGGTGTTAGATATCAAAAAGCTGTCAATAATTGAAAATAAAATTTTAATTGTGATCTACCTATTCCAAATTGGTTTTCTTAATTTTGATGATTTATTGTTTCCATTTTAACGTTTAACATTAATATACTATTTATTTTATTTTATATACACATTAGCAATAACCATTAAAAATCGATCATTTCGTCAGTTGTAGCGGTTTTTGGGCAACCAGAACGTTCGTATAGTCAAAAATGCTCGTACGACCATGTTTGTATTCGACCACCCCATGTTTAACTGTTGTAAATGAAGGGGAGGCTTCACCGTTTACAGAGACTAAATAATCTTTTATATCTTGAGTGTTTTTCCCTTTCAAATGAAGAAATTTTATCACTGCGCGATACTCATATCGACAATAGTTTTAAACCTTAACCTAAAAAAACAGAAGCGGATTTATTTTTGTGGTGACGATTTAGGATTTTCAACGCAAACAGCTACCGCGTAATGAAGCAATATTGTCCCAAAAAAAAAAAAAGATTGTTCGTTCATGTTTCCACATTCAACAAGGGCGGCAAAGAATACTCAACCTAACAACAAAACGTTACAACATACTTAGCTGGTAATCAAAAAAAGAACGATTCTATAAAATTTACAAAAAAACGATAATTTTCATAAAACCTTTTCTAAAGCACTAAATGGGATGGAAAATCACATAGAGCTAGTAAAATTTCACTAGAATTGGCTACACTGGTCTACCATAATCCTATGAATTCTTACACAAACTAACCTTTTCACAAAACCTCATTATTTTTATAATACTTTATTGTCAATTTTTATAGTTGATGCAAATGATGGATCCCCAAGGGAAGGAAGCTTCCAAGCATATACTAACCGGTGTGCAATGCATGCTGGTGTGCGGCCTGGGCATTTACATTGCACACAATAAAACAACTTGTAAGTTCTCTTGTGATCTCTAATTCTTAAATATGTAAGTAAATTGATATTGAATTTCAGGTATCGAAGCAGTTTGGCTGGATATTAGTCCATTGGTCATTATAGAGGTATTATTATTTGCTCTTTTTAAATATTTATGCATTTTTTTTGTGAATTGAGACTGACTGAAACCCATCTTAGTGCATAGTCCACTACTTTATCGGCATTATACAGTTCATCTTCGTTCACTCTTATATTCTCTGTATTTATTACTCCAGACAATTTTCTTGCTGTTTAAGCATAAATTATAGATAAATATAACATCATTGGCAAATATTCAAATAAATATCCAGGAAAAAAAGCATTAATTGTGAATTTTTATATACAGGATATTCCACGAAACTGGTTCATTAAAAGTTTATAATCTTCTATTATTTACTTATATTTGAGATATTGGCACCAGTATCTGTTCGATTGGAACTATAAATGTAAAATACCTTAACCAAAATATCACTTCCGGTTGACCGGAAATGGATGTCAACTTTGTTATTTTAAATAGAATGATATATTTTTTTATTCATTTTTGGATTCTTCAACTATAAATACGTCAGTTTTCATTAGCTATTCCTATAGCTACATGTTGCCGTTTTTGAGTTATTTAAGTTTTTCTTTTTGTTTAGTCATAATCATTGCATCATTGAGAAATTAATATCTCGGTTAATACTGCAAGTAGAGACTCAAAATTTGCTATGTTATGAATGTAGATATAACTCTAAGAAACGGTAAGCACACTTTACATTCTAGCATACAGGGTGTTCAAAACTGAGGAACAAAGTGACATATTTTCAAATGCAGAAAACTCAGTTTTTTTTAAATAGAACACCCTGTATTTTAATTCGGAATTAGGAAGTAAATATCATCCCCTATCGCTTTATATGAGCATTCCCTATACCTATCTTTAATAGATTTTGAGATATGAGCGACTCCAACTTTTACGTTTCTCGAAATTCGTGTGGATTTTCTGCAGACCAGATACAATAGTTTTGTGAATTTGACGATTTGAAAAAAATTATAAGATAAATAATCGAAAGATACTACAACACGCACGCCAATGTCGCTAAATGTCAAGAAAATTCATTTAATGTATGAAATTTGTATGTAGCTAACTTCGCTCATTAAATTGGTAATAAGTATAGATAAATTTTTACGGAAAACAGTTTTTTTCTTACGACAATCATTTTGAATCACATGGTATACTTATGTTTTTTCTTTGTTTTAGGAAGTAATCCTTATAATGTCTTTTATTTTCTTAGTAATTATCAAATATCTCAAATTGAGCGAATTTGTGGTCAAACGTTGTCATAACGTAGTTCTCGTAATAACTATAGGTATTATGCATAATAATATATATGTGATATAACGTATTTATTTCCTCTTTTTTTTCTTTTAGTAATGGCTGTTTCCTTAATCTATCTGTTTACGAAAGTATTCCAACAGTGCTCCAGCTTGGAACTGCTGAATCTTTGGCCAATGATAATCGCAATAGGCGTTGTTATACTCGCTGTACCGATATGTAGTATGCTTCTATTTTGTTGCTCATAACTCCTTTTTACGCATCAACATATCTACCAAAAGGGTATGTCAAATCTGTACCAATGCCATACGTATATTATGACTTGACATTGATAGTTGGACTAAAATGCCATCTGGAAGGCCTTCAAATTTTTATTGTGGTGCCAGTCAAAATGACTTGCACGTAACAGATTATAGACATATAATCTTGATGAAAGCATTTTGTGTTTAAAGGCCGTTTTACACCTAGCTTACCAACCTACACAAATCCCACACTACAATTGATAATGTAAATTGAGCTTTAATTATTTTTATGAAAATTTCTTATTGGCGATAATTTATTTAAAAGTTTTCAGTAGCAATTTTTCTTGTACTCTATAAAACTAAAACTTGTCCAACACTGCATCAAAATCTAAATGTGAATTTAACAATACAAAATGAATGTTACCATATTTTAGCTGACCGATAGTGTGAATTGGTCTTAATAGTTGTTTTTTAAAGTAACTGAAACTAGTTAAGTGAAACTTAAATTTGTCCATGAGGACATGTACCATCGAGGACAAAAGTCTTGAGTCAAAATTAAAGAGAGAAATATATCTTTATTTATCTAAAACTTGAGTCGAGGCTTTTGTCTCTTATATAATAAATCTTTTTTATTATTACTGCAAATTGTAACATTACGATTCTGTGCAATAATAGCTCAATAAAAATATTTTGTACATTCTTCGTGTACTGTTTTCTTATTCATAAAACTTCTATTATGCTCTGTTAGCTGAGTTAACCCAAGTAGCACGTATATTCTAGTATAAAATGTAAATGGGATTGCCCCTGTAAAGGCTGTCTTTGACGCCCTTTGAACAATTGAACAAGTTGACCTTCGACTTTATATTTTATTCCAAAATAGCAAATCTTTTGCTATAATTACTTAAGCAATTTATTATCAAAAAATCGTACGATTAATTAAAAATTAAATAGAACCTGTTCTGTTTTCGTGACGATTTTGTTGATATATTTTAACAATTACATAGGGATTTTTGTTTTTGAGGGTTGGACACAAAAAGACGCCACACAACAGAGATAGAAACAAACGCGCGAAATTTACAGCCATAACCAATAATAACACAAACAGCATGCAAATAGAGTATAGAGTGCAGAAGTAGAAGTATCTAAAATAAAGTGGTAACAAGAATGTGTAATAGTAGTTGTTAATTCATTAAAGAAAAGCACTTACATTAAAAGACGGTGTTTCATTACAAAAAGATACAAGTAGAAAGTAATCAACGACAAATTATTTTTCACTAACTTGCTGTTTTAGTATACCAATCCAGTAAAAACAAAGTATTAATTTCGTTTATTGATATATTGATTTTAAAATGAGGTTAAATTTCCAAAATTCTAATACACGGTTTAATTGTTACACGTAGGAATAAACCGTAAAGTTAATTATGATATTTTTTGTAACAAGACTATCCTAAATATATAAAGAGGGCACACTAATAATTCCAATTTGTTAATATTAACGTGACGTCACGATTTCTTGGAACATCCAAACCACCAGAGGGCACTTAATGCAAAATAAAATAAACCACGTGCTTTTGAGAGTAGACCACGTAAGTATAGTATTATATTAGGTTTAAGCGAAATAAGCTTGAAAGAACACGCCAATGCTATTGTGCCATTCGCTCTTGCAAGATACATTCTGATATTAACGATGGTCGCAGTTTCTCTAGGCCACTTTACAGTTCGCAATCTTTTTATTGCGTGCAAATAAATATCAACAAAGCCGTGGTGATGTTGTACTACTAGGTACACCTACGTAACTGCAAATGCATACAGCGCAACGGCACTTTTTTACTAAACTCTCATGTACGATTGAGAATAAACATAGCGGAATATCTTCGTGCCGTTGTGCCACAATCACGTGTGCATCAGGATTCCTAATATCAAGAGTACGAAGAAATGTTGAGAGCGTTTATGATCCTTGATCGTATTTATGTATTATTTGAACCGCGTCTAGTCATTTTATATTCCTTTAGCTATAGTTGGTGTTGAAACTATGTTTCTATATACACGGTAAAAAATTACAGTATTTTTGCTATGGTAAATCAGGAATATTACATGTAATAACGTTGTGAATTTACCACAATAAATCATGTAGATTTTGTTTTACATGTTTTTTCTAGGATATTTAACATGGAAAAAGAAATTTCGGTAAAATTTATAGCTTTTTCATGTAAGTTTCAGATGTAACAAAAATTCAAAAGGAAAAAAAACATGTACAATTTTGTATTTACTCTCAAAATTTACTTAAAAAGTGTAAAACTGACATTTTTTGGGGTATTTAGTGCACTTTAAAAGTAATTTTACTAGTGAACTATTAATTTTGCTGTAAAAATATGAGGATCTTTTATATTTATTTGTTTTTACTTGAATTTCGGGTAAAACTATAGATATCATGGAAAATACGAAATTCATATTGGCTCAATGATATCATGTATGTCACAAACAATCGTAGGTTTCGCGTAAGCGTGTTCATTCTTGATCCCTGGTTGAGCGATTCAGTATGACCTATTAGGTGCTATAAAACAATTAGGTAAGTTGCTTGCTCTCTTTATAAAAATACATATGAAAATTACTTTAGTGTTCGGTAAATATAGAGTTCATATAAATATTATATACGAATTTTACAGTACAATCTTTGAAAAACACATCAGCATGTGAAATTTACTAGATGGTAGAAATTTTACCTTATGAAGCAAATTTACCTGTAAAATTGTAGGCAACTTTGTTGCCAACGATTTTACATATAATTTTACTGCAACTTTTTTTACAGTGTAGACTTTTTTTCTTTACACGTGTGTATTTAAAATTAATTTATTTATTTATTCCTATAATAAAAGCTACCTCTTTTACTGGGTAATTTTCTTGTTTTATCGAAATTCAAATACTAATAAGAGAAGATGTTACGTCATTTGTGTAATGAATATACATAATCCATACTTTTGAAGTTTAAAAAAATTTAAAGCTTATTTCATATATCATGCTGGTAAATCCATGTTTTGGATCCGGATTTATATACAGTACATGCTGACGTTGGCAAATCGTATCATCATATGGATGTATATAAAACAATATATGTCATTTACATTAATTAGGAAGTTGCTATACAGGGTTATTATTGTATAGCACTTTTCAAAATAAAGGGGTCAAAGATATACATGAGCAATGCCTATATACAAAAAATTACGGTTCTAAGTACACGGAATACCGAGAAAATGATTTTTCTTTATTCGAGTCCGGCCCTGACTCATTTAGCATACCGGTGAACCATCGGTCATCGCTACACTTTGAACGTTGGGATTACATTTAGTGTGCACTTGCTATTCGCAGTGGATATATGCGTTTGCAATGGCAGCGTATAGATTTGAAACACGCTACATAAAGTTAACAATCATACATTAGTTTTATTGCAAACATAATAAGTTTATTTTAAAACAAATTTAACCTTTAAAATGTACTACTATTTTACGTGATACACGAGTTCATGACAAAAGCACATCATAAAAAAAAACACCTGACTGCTTTGTTTGCATTTTGGTGCTTCCGTCTTATCTCAGTTTAAATCTTGTGTAAATAACATCTGCTTTGAATGAATTCACTATGCCTAGCATTTAATTTTTTCGATGTTCACTTACAGATGGTTGAAATTCATTTCTTATCAGTTTTATGTGCATACATACGGTAAACACAGATGTGGGCCGTCTTTATCTACATTTTGGGCCCTAAAATTTGGAAAATTACAACATGCACATAGAACCGTAATTTTTTGTTTATAGGCATTACTCATGTATATCTTTCACCCCTTTATTTTAAAAAGTGCTATACAATAATAACCCTGTATACTTCATTTAAGACTCTACGACGTCACTAATAACTTGCCATTTTCTTTCTGTTTATTCAATTCAATAAATCAATTCTTTATTAGTCCCAATATCAAAATGACATAGGGCATGTCAAAATACAACAACATTAATGTGTGTACACAAAAAATGGATAAAAACGAAAACATAACAATATGACATTTTTTTAACATAGAAAATAACAGAATGTTGACATGAGAGAACATCAACTAAAAACTGCTGGATGTATCACACAGTCGAAAGTTGAAAGTATTCGTTAAGTGAGCATACACAGTTCTTAGCAAGAAGCGTCTAGTAGCACATCTAAAACGTGTCTCTTGGGAAATTGATCTGAATTGTTGAGGTAATGCATTATATAGGGTAAATTCTAGTACATGAGGGGAATTTTCTTTTAATTTAAGGGAATAAAAAGGTACACGAAAATTAAACCTGGATCTGGCATTATGTTGATGAATATCGTTGTTACATAAAAACGTGTTTGTCTATTCTTATGTATGTACACTAAAAGTTCGTATATGTGCATGGCAGGCATGGAAAGAAGATTCAATTTTTTGAAATGAGGCATACATGACTGCCTATTGTCAATGCCTGCCATACGTGGAACTATCTTTTTTTTTGTGCCAAAAAGACTTCTTTACTAACTGGCGACGCACCCCAAAACACGACACCATGTAACGGTCAACTATGATAAAGTGATTACATAGTTTATAAGCGTGTGCCCGCCATGTTAATTTATCATCAATACACAATCACAGAAAATTCAAATCAGACGCTCTATAATCAAAATATAAACAAAGTATCCGGTTACGTAACTGTCAAATTATACTACTGATGCATAAATAATAGGTGTGCTAGTTTTACATGATTAATCGCTTTGGGTGTGATCAGTTTATTTCTTTTTAACTACTGAGGTTGACCTGGGATGACTGAGGCTGACCTGGGATGACTGAGGCTGACCTGGGATGACTGAGGCTGACCGGAGATGACTGAGGTTAGCCGGGGATGACTGAGGCTGACCTGGGATGACTGAGGGTGACCTGGGATGACTGAGGCTGACCGGAGATGACTGAGGTTAGCCGGGGATGACTGAGGCTGACCTGGGATGACTGAGGCTGACCTGGGATGACTGAGGCTGACCTGAGATGACTGAGACTAGTCGGTATGACTGATGATGACTGTATCTGACCGTGGATGACTGAGGTTGGCCGGGAATGACTAAGGCTGGCCGTGGACGATGGAGGCTTAAATATAAATGTAGTAGATTTATTAGAGAAATAGTTGTAAGTTAAATATAGATTTGTTAGAATTGGCTGCTCCCGCTTTTTTTTTTGCTTTCAGATATCAAATGGAGGCTTTTGAACTCCCTATGCCACGGTGGCGAGAACTTGTTGGCCCAGAAGAATGAGAGAAATGGTTTCCGAGCCGGAGAGGACCAAGGTGCTACTGGGAAACAGCTGAGCTATTGAGACTGGCCGGGTTTAGACTACTTTCCAAATTTTAAAGATCCGCCAAGAGGCGATGATGATCTACCACTTAGATTAAGAATATGAATTTAATTTTTTTTTTAACATTAACGCGGACTAGTATTTGCTCTCAGAGTAAGGTTTTCGTGGTTTCCCTTGCTCATACACTGAAAGAACAGTTATTAACTTCACTTATACTAATTTTTACTAAATGCATGTTAATATCTGTCAAAATAACCTTTTTAGGTTCTTTCAATTTAGGTGAATTCAGAGAGATCTATAAAGTCGCTCCACGGGCGCAATATTATCAATACCCCCGTCACTAGTTCCACAATAGTAATTAGGTACTAGTTAATTAAAAATAGGGACCAATGACATGTTAGGAAGAATGAGATAATTAGAGTAGGTACCCCCATGTAGTACCCTGCTTGAGTGGAGCATGCCCACTTGGCAAGTAATGTTGCAGATGTCCCAGTAATATTACATTATTTACTAGACAGCGATGTTAAACAAAAACATGTTACTGAAATTTTGCAGCAACATTAAGTAATGATAGAAATATTGCAGGCCATTACAGCAACATTTCAATGTAATCAGGGAAAAATATTTTAAAACAATGTTGCAAAAACAAAGACTTTGTTGTCAGAAATGTTGAGGTAATATGTAGTTGTAACATTGTCATATTTACATTTTATAAAGTGTAAGATAGGTACGTATATATGTTTCTGTAAATTTAGAATTTTGAAAACACAAAACTAATGGAGCAAATTTTCTCTATAAATTAAATAATGGTGATGAAATTTTTTAACATTTTTTGTAGCCTATAATAATCATGTTAGTGGGGTTGTGCTTGCGCACTGCGCACTTGTAGAAGTTAGTATCGCTTGCCGTCACAAGTTTTTTCGTACCGCGCATACACGAGTTGGCGTGAACCTGTGAACCCCCTCTTTCACAATATACGGTAATCGTGTCTGGACAGGGCGTGGATAGGACCATCTTGGGATTGTGCGTCGCAATTATTTTGATGAGAAAAAAATTCCCGTCAATAATGAATCAACATTATCAAGTAAGTTTTATTTATAATGCTAATGTAGGTATGTCGATCCTTTCAAATTCATCGAAGATCTTTAAGACAGATATGTAGTATGTACATCATAACCTATATATGTTATAGTAAAACCTACCTGTTGTGCTATAAGGCTGAGCAATGTCACGTAATGTCATTCTTAGAATTGATAGTAATTCTTGATTAAATACAAATTTTACAATAATTATAAACAGTGTTATATATAAAATATGCAGCTTATCCTCAATTTTCATATAAATAAAATAGTTTTTCTGACTTCTATTTTTGACGGTGTCTTTTTTTTAATTTCAGAGAGAATTAGAAGACATATTGTACTCACAGATACAGAATACGAAATAACTGTCATGGAATGGTTTCGTTTCGATTTACTTCACTATAGCTCTGAAAAGAACTTTTGGTAAAAGAAATAATAGAAGTAAGTAAAAGTTCAAACCTAAAGAAGGGTCAATAAACAGTAAAAAGCAGATGTCAAATGTCAACGAAGCGGTAAAATGGATTAACATGGCGTGGTTGCATGCCCTGAACTGAACATTATGAAAGGTCTTATTTACGCATTACTCGACCGTATTCTATCTCACTTCAACTAGTTTGTTGATACTTAATAAAATATGGACGTATAGCTTAAGTAGCTACGACTTATGTTATATACTTCTATCTCGCTTATCTAGATGAATGCTTCCAATTTTTTGAAACTACCCTTGTCTTTACTTTACCGACCGGTTAATGACGTAACTACAAACATTCAAGACTTCTTCTGTACCTGTTGTGCTATAAGGATGAGCAATGTCACGTAATGTCATTCTTAGAATTGATAGTAATTCTTGATCAAATACAAATACAATACAATAATTATAAACAGTGTTTATATATAAAATATGCAGCTTATCATCAATTTTCATATAAATAAAATAGTTTTTATGATCTCTATTTTTGACGGCGTCTTTTTTTTTCAGAGAGAATTAGAAGAAATATTGTACTCACAGATACAGAATACGAAATAACTGTCATGGAATGGTTTCGTTATGCAAAACAAAGATTTGATAGAAAAACAGCAAAATGTTCAAAGGAATAAAATGCATTCGGGGCGTTTTTCTTATGTGTTGTGAGTTTTTGTTCAGATTCTATTCATGCTAATTTATGTGCACTGAAGTTTATTAAAATAGAATTTAATGCACTTTTTTTTTAATCAATAAATGCCTTTATTGTCTTCTATAAGCAGCATTTTACTTTTTAAAGTATTTATTAATGTATTTCGTTTACTTAAATAGCTATTTATAATATTATTCATAGTATTACTATTTAGTTTTTATATTGAACTATATGATATATGATTGACCATTTTAATGTATCTGCAAAAATAACTATAAAAAAAGACTTATAATGTTATATTATAAAAATGTCTTATCCATTATATTTTCTGGCATTAATGTTTAATGTTAATATTGTAATTTTAGTAAGTGAAGATAAATTCGTATAAATAGAGGGGCCCGCCCGATCTATCGAGGGTAACATGAAATTATAATATTAACATTGAATTTCAATAAGACTGATTGAGATTCCGTTTTATATTAATTAATATAACCTCTCGATAAACCTCAACATCATGCTTCTTGTATAATGCAGCAGGAACTTTTGGAGTAAATAAAAGATCCTAATAGAAACATTAGCGTAGACATATTTATAGAAACATTTAATTGCCACACTGTATCAATATTTCTCTTTAACATATGAGAAATGTTACGGAAGAGCTATACTTCAACATTAATCGTCATGTTAAAGTAATGTTACTGGAAGACCTCGTATTAACATTAGTGGGAAATATTGTTTCGTAACATCGCTTAGGCGGACATTAAACAGTCGTAGAAATGTTACTGCATGTGTTACATTCTAAATATTTTTGTAACATTTCGCGTTACAAGATAACATTTAGACAACGTTATAGTCATGTTTTTTTGCCAAGTGGGTGGGGTTTAAGGATGTTTTTGTCTTGTATCATTTAATTTATTAATAAATGGTGGAGGCTGACAGGAGATGACTGAGTCTGACCTGGGATGACTGAGGCTGACCGGGAATGGCTGGGGCTCTGGCCGGAGACGACGGAGGCTGGTCAAAGAATCAAAGGAATAGTCAGTTATCCCACTTATTCTTATTTAGTACGCAGCTAGATGGCAGAGGGGCATGTTGTACTCCAACGCCCTACTGGAAATCTACTTGTTTCTTATCAAATTCTGCGTAACAATATAATTATATTGTTGTATCAGAAGTTGAAGTATACCAATATGCGCAATAAAGACAATATGAATATCCGTGAAAGTTTTGGAAATTTTAAAGTTTATTTAATATGCTATACTGGCAAATTCTACGATCGTATGCGTATATGTCATTTACATTAACAGTGGAGCTACTACGTCATTTAAGACTCCACGACGTCACGAGTACATTGCCAATTTTTTGTTTGCTAAAATGTAAACAAATTATTAGGTTACGTTACTGCTAAACTATACCACCGATACAAAAATAATAGGTGTGTTCGTTTTACATATTTGTTCAGTTTTTTTTTTTTTTTTAACAAAAATTAAATGATTTCGATTTATGATATTTCAATTGTTTTACTACCTACATCCGTAGTGATCTCTTTGTTATCTACTTTAATTCTTTTGTTCGATCAGGGTGTGCTTCTAGATACCAGATGGTGAGACCAGTGGCGGCTCGTGGTCGGAAACGTAGGGTGTTCACAAAATCAAGAACATGCAAATTTTTGACTAAAATCCAATCATTTTTTTTTCATACATGTCCTTCTTAAATTTTCTTGTAAAGTCTCTAAATTTGCTCTTTGTAGTTTGCGTCAAATTAAGTTCTGGTTTTGGTCTGCCCATACTTTAACTTGAATTTTTTGTTCACTACTAAACGAATCAAAATTGTCTGTCAAATATTGCACAGTAAAACTGTTCGCATCCATAGTTCTTATTTATATATTGTTTAGTGTTTACTTACAATACTACTTTGTTTGTTTTGTGTGCATTTCATTATCTTTTTTACGTACTGTATATTTCATTTCACTACTTTTTTTACGTACTATATATTTATTCTTTTTTCTTTGTCGCCTGCACCAAAGCACATTAGTGGCGGCTTTGCTTTGTCGGCTTTTTGCAGAGGGATTTAACGATGCGGCATAGTTTTTAACTGCGGCTGCGCTGTTGCCAATTTTTTTGTTTTTCTAAAAAATCAATTATTAATTGTACAATCTATAAGTATGTGTAATTATATCAACTTTTAGTCATCTACAATTCTTTTGAAAATCTTTATACCTAAAACTAAATATAAAATTTAAATTTAAATACGCCTGTATTAATTACTCATCTAAACTGCACGAGTGTGATTAAACATTGAGCACTGGCTTAATATCAGCAACAAATTAATAGATTAATATATTAAAATTTTTAAATTCCAAGCAAACAAAACAAACACATGTGAGCCACCCCGATATCTATATCACACTGGCTCTCCTCGCTCGCAGTACGAAGCAGAGAGCCAGAAACAACAAAAACCTGGAAAACAAATCGGTCCAATACGGAAAAATATAGCAATAGTGAAATAAATAATATATGTTATATATAGTCACGAAAATTCTGTTAAAACTTAAAGTATAAAGAAATACACCGTTATCTAAAATATCAAACAACTTTCAAATGAAATAATAACTTAATTTAAGAAATTTATTCAGATAATTGTTTTTTTTTAAATAAAAAACTACAGCAGTATGTTGTTTAATAAATAAAAATAATTACGCACCCTTGGTTTTCATTATAAAACTGTCACCAACAAACAGTATTAGTTCTTATGGTAGTTACAACCTGTGAACGGTGAGTCATTCATAAACAAAACATATATAATATAATTTATCCGTAAAACACGATATCTGAACGTTGATGTCGATCGATTTGTTAACGTGACCCGAGAACGCAACGAAAGCGAGCAGAGGAGCACACTCAATTTGTGCACCGTTCATATGGAATCTGCCGGATCCCTCCCCACCTCCGCTCGTCCTTTATGCGGCTAAGCATTGGATAAAATCAACGCTGCTTAAAAATTAGTATCTATGTTGCTCTGAATTTAAAAAAAAAATCAAAAAATATAAAAGTTCGCAGTTTGTAGTGAGAGGTCTAGGAAAACTTAAACAAATTAAACAAAACCGTTCTGTTGTTTTGTTACTATAATATATCTAATACGAAAATAGCATTGAATTTTAACAGGACTGATTACGAGATAATTTAAAAGATATGTTATCACTTAATAATTATTATAAAGCAAGCTGTCGTTTGTAGTGTCAAAAAAAACTTCCGAAAACAATTATTAAAAAGCTAAAAGTGCATTAATACAAATTTTTGTATGTGTTATATGAACAAAAAAGGTGATACAAACGTGAATGAATCAGCTATGTTCCGGTATTGCTATCAAAACGGTTAAATTGCGTATAGAAGTGAAAGAAAAGCGTAAGTAGTTTCTATTTTTTTTTTAAGTTTCATATACTGCTACATATTTTTTTTTTGCAGTTGCGCACTTGTTAAAAAAATCAGTAAAAAAGGTGTTCGCGGATGACGTCTTTGTGAATCGTTGTATTGAAATTAACGCAAATTTGTAAGGTATTTGTCCTTTTTTTATTTTTTACCACTTTTTTTTTTTAATATGGTTGGATACAGGGCAAAACTATCGATATTAGGTAACATACAATTTAACATCCTTAGTAAATTACAACATTTTATTTTTAATATCTATCTTATCTAGGTGTGCTAGCTGTCAAAATAATTGAATATAAGTTTTAATTGTGATCACCTATTCCACATTGGTTTTCTTAATTTTGATGATTTATTGTTTCCATTTTAACGTTTAACATTAATATACTATTTATTTTATTTCATATAGGTACATATATATATATTGCTATGATATTTAACAAGGTTCTAGACTAAAGGAACAAGTAATTCAAAAGTGAGGCGTGTACTCAGTTGCCTACTCTACAGGCGAATTATGAATTTGTTAAAGATAGTTATTTAAAATGAATAATATTAGCATTAGGTGCTAAATATTGCTTTATTGTAATGTAAACTTTATTTTATATGTTAATTCAAACTGAGAGAGAGATTTTTCAATCTCCGGGGTGTTTTGAGTTCAACGTTTGGCGTATTCCCCTCAATCTATAGAAAATGACGGTATTTTAATGACGGTTAGCTTTATCTTTCAAAATTCAGGTTGGTCGACCGGTGTGATAACAATCGAAGGCTGTTGACCGCTGAATATGATTTGAATTCTCATTCTGTTGGTGGCTACCAAACACGACGGTTGTCTTAATCTTCCTATAACGTGTTTGTCACAATTTAAAAAAAATTATCAAAGTTCCAAGAAGTATTACCTAAAAAAAGTATCGATACAAATCCTGTTTATTAAATCCATATCGAATACCTGATTTTGCCAAGAAAATATCCTATAAATATCCTACGAAGACTTCCCGACCAGATAGCCTTTTCCATGCCTTCGACCGAGACCGGGGGCCCATCTAGCTGACCCACCTTCTCCAGCACAAGAGTTTGCCAGCGTCGTGTCCTTTCAAGTTAGTATCTCCTTAGAGTCACCTAAAACAGAACGGAATTAATTCAGTTCCCTTTCAATTTTAATCAGAAACTTATATTTTTGTGTAATTTATTTTCACCAAACGATAATTTGGGGGTTAGTTTATAAGAACCGCCATTTAGTTTAGTATTTTAGTAATTTTTTGTATGTAAGGGTTGTATAAAAATATCACCGAATTTGATATTGATAAAATATCTATCTTTAACAAATAAATATATAAATAATAGATTATCGTTTGCTATAACAATTTTAGTATTTGCCGTTTACAGATAGATGGCGCCGTTATTTATTTGATATTTAATTTATTATCTGACGTTTCCATAACCTCATTAGTTTTAAAATGCCAGGAGAGTTTGAAGACATGTTTTTGTATTAAAGATTGTCTTATATAGTATTTTCTGATTCCATTTTACGTACCTTGTGATCATTAGAGTCTCATTTGATAAGGAAACATAGCATTTGGGTAAATAAATAAAGATTTAAGCTTGTTTTGGTTTGAAACGTTGTTTTTTATTGTACAGTAAGTGTTTACCTCGATTTCGATAATTACTTATATCAAAATTTAATAAACCGAGAAAGGGCTTTGAGGGTGCGCCTGTTAGGTGAGAAAACTGCCTATTCGTTAATAAGCGTCCGGAGTACGATTCTGACAGACGATCTGGTCCCCTTTGAAGCGTCCCGTGCCACCTAGCAGGTAAGAAGTCACTTTCCACCGTTTTCTAAATCATATTTTATATCTTCGGTGTTTTTCCCTTTCAAATGAAGAAATATTATCACTGCGCGATACACATATCGACAATAGCTAATTTTAAATCTTAACTTAAAAAACAGAAGCGGATTTCATTCATTCATTCATTAAAATTAGGGTGAGCATTTAATGTCCGGGCACTTGAGCTAGGTGCTCATTTTACCATCCCTATTGATTCTCTTATTTCCATTCGAGCAGCTTGGTGTTCTCTATAGCAGCCCAGTAGCAAATTTAATATTATTTTCTATTAACCAAGGATAAAAAACGTTCGTTATGTACTCAAAAAAGGTATGGCCAGAGTCATCCAGCCATTGTCAGATTTTCCAACTGCCCGCGAGGAAGGTACTGATTCCGCAAATACGCTTTAGGTTTATTACTACCATTGGCGGTGCCATTTGGCCGGATGCATTACCCATTGTTAATGTTTATAATACACTCTTTCTCGCTACAATTTACTATGTTGTGAACATTCTTCTGACTAGTGTTGTAAATATTCGGATGATTTCAATAATCGGAATACCCGAATCGGAAGGCCATGATATTCGGAATAATATTCCGATTCCGTATTCCATCAGACATACTCGTATAAGTTGCTAGTATTCGGATGATTTCAATAATCGGAATAATATTCCGATTCCATATTCGACCACGCACACTCGTATAAATTGCACGTATTCGGATGATTTCAAATGGATTTCAATAAGCACGGTGGAATACGGGATCATATTTCATGTTTATTTTATACGTAACTAAATCTCTATTAAAGTTATCTGCAACAAAAGTTTACTATTTTTGCTTACTAATATATTGAGTGAATGTGACTGTGTGATTTAAATGTGCATAACGTCTATGAACAACAAACACCGTCCGTTAGTTCAGATAATAAATGTCGGATGATCAAGTCAAAACCGGAAAGTTGAGTATTTCCAAAATCACACAATTTATACGAATACGTACCTATATAGACACTTACCCAAAAGTTTCGGTTGATTCATTCGATATAAAATCGTTGTACAAATTTTACAGAGTCTACATCCGATTCAGAATCATCTATTTCGAAATAATCCGATTCGAAATCATCCGATTCGAAATCATCCGATTCCGAATCGGAATGTAATAATCGGAATCACCAGGTTACGAATCATCCGATTCCGAATCGGATTTTAAGAATCGGAATCATCCGAATATTTCAATAATCGGAATCAACGAATATTTTAATTCGGATACTCACAACACTACTTCTGACCTCGTCGTACAATAACTTTATTACCGGTGGAACACAGAAAGAAAGCAGTCTCATCGCAATTAAATACTCTAGTAGCTGCGTTTTCAACGCGATTTTCTACGATGTCGATAACATTTTTTCTTTGAAATACTGTTTAATTTCCTCAAACCAATTTCTTATGTTGGATTTAGTTACACCAGCTCTCATCCTTGTTAAGTTTTGTGTTGTTCTTTGAGACAATACTAGATGCCGTCGTAGAAATGCTTTGTACCATTTCCTTTCTGGTCTTCCATCAGTAAAAAGGGTTTCCTTTCCTAAGCGTTTTATAAGCACTTGAACACTGTCCAGTGTCCAGTATCTGTTGCTTTATTAAAGGAAAACCGGTTTTCTTGTAGATGCAACATCCACTGTACTATGTTCTCGTTCTTCAAGGGGATTCAATATGGGTGGATCTTTTCTAGATAAATCCGAGTTTTGCTTTATAATTGTCAAATTGAAGCGTCATACGAGCTTCTGTAGGTTTTTGCAGCCCAAACTGAATAGACAGTTCATGTTTTGCAGCTAGAATAACA